>JBBCBC010000031.1:12637028-13205564 GCA_037126765.1 Stenogyne calaminthoides | reverse complement strand
TTTTAGATTTCTTATCAATTACAAACTCATAGGCCTTATTTCGAGAGAAGACTTGTTGATATGTCATTGAATTAATGTTTTTGTTGTTTTCAATCACCACTTTGCATGTATATCCCATTTCTTAGAAAGACCTCTAAGAATTTTCAATGCAACTTCTCTCTGTGGATATTTCTTTCCAAGTGCATTTAGATCATTCATAATGCTAGTGAACCTGGCTTCCAATTTGTCTATAGATTCACCTTCTTCCATTTCAAAACTATCAAACTTTCCAATTGCAACTGAAAGTTTGTTTTCCTTGATATGATCTGTGTCTTGGCACATTACAGCTAGTGTATCCCAAATTTCTTTTGCAGTATTACAGTGAGAGATCATTCCCATCACACCATCATCAATTGTACTGTATAGTGTGTCTTTAGCAATATAGTCTAAGTTGACTAACTTCCTCTCCTCAGGAGTCAGTTGGTCATCAGAATTAGGAAATTCTGCTCTAGGATCGTTTCTCTCATTTTCCGTTCCTCTGGGATTCACCACAGTAAATTGGAATGGCCCTTCAGAGACCACTCTCCACATTCGTTCATGTTTAGAATACAGGTGAGCCTAGATTCTCAGTCTCCATAAATCATAGTTCTCCACTGAGAACATGGGAAGTTCTTAGAAGACATTTTATCTGAGTCTTTTAAGAATTCAGAAAATAAGATCAGTTCAGATAGACCACAAGTATTTTAGCAAATAAAACTTTGGTCAACAAAGCAGGTGGTCAAGTTGAACCACCGCTCGATACCACTTGTTGGTCCCTCTGATAAAAGCAGTCTTACACGTATGGGGGAATACACGTGTTCGGTGTTTTACAACTTTTTTCTTACTGAGGTCAGCTTGGGTCAGGTTGTCCTAATGAGTTGGTCCTGAGAAGCACAAATCGCTCTGAGTCAAAGTCTCATCGAGACAAAGATCTGAAAAGCCGCTTTAAAACCTCGGATAATCCCAACCGAGTCCTGAGTTTGAGAGATCCTGAGTTGCTTGGATCGGATAACTAACTTCTTGAACCCTCGGAAAGAGTAAGTTCGGTTTTTGGTAATTATCTGTTCTAGCTACTCGATATGTCTTGAAATGGTTGGCCCTTAGTTTATACTGCGTTTTAAGCTTTTCTTTGAAAACATTCCTTTAATGGAATAGTGATTAGGCTGTGATTCAATTATATGCAATCTTCAGTGGATTGATTCCAACTGAAATGTCAGTGAAAATATGCTTTCAGAATATATGCAACAGTTAAGCAAAGCAAAACAGAAAGCAAAGAACACAGCAATTTATAGTGGTTCAGAGACTCAAGCTCCTACGTCCACTCTCTCTGATCTCTTCAGAGAAATTCACTAATCACTTCCTTGAGCTTTCTGACTACCTCGCGTAGTTTACTTACTCAACTTCGTACGAGTTTTACGACTACTCCACGTAGTTTACTTACTCAACCCGACCTTGAGCTTTCTGACTACCTCCGTAGTTTACTTACTCAAACACAAATAAGCTTTCAGACTACCTCTGTAGCTTACTAACTTCACCTCTAGAGCTTTCTGACTACTCCGCGTAGTTTACTCACTCTTTACAACTCCAATCTCACCAACAATCACACTCAAACTACCTTCTAAAGGGTTTGGGGTTTCTTGGTTGGTTTCCAACTAGAATGAGATATCCTTTACAATAAAGAACTATGCAAAGGCTAGGATATCTCGACTAAGCTTTGGATATACCTTATCATGTTAGGCTTAGTTTAATGAGCTCTCTTCAATATAAAGCACTTGGAAAATTCTTAGGTTTTCGAGTGCTTCAACTTGCAATAATAAGTTTGAGCTCTTGAGTTGCTTATAAATTTCCCGTAACCTTTCAATGTAGAAGGTTAGAAGTATTTATAGGCATACACCAAGGTCACTCTTGAAAAACTATCCGTTGGAGAGATAGCTCAGAGTTTCCTCTTCACGGTGTGTGAAACGGCTATATTTAGGGTTTGACACTCCTAACACGTTTTAGGCAATAGTCTTTCATGTAGCCGGTCTTCACTTTTTGCGATCGGAACTTAGTACTTCGACATCTTTTTCGATGACACATCCTTTTGTCGATTATCGATATGGTACAGTGTTGTCTTCCTCTTTTTGACTTTTGTCTCCAGTTAAAGGTAGACAACTCAACGGCTCTTTTGGTTACAATCTCTGAGTGATATAACCTTAAAAACACTTTGTCTTAGTTCCTTTTGTCTGCATTTGAATGTCTTGGGCAATATCTAACTTTCTAAAGAATCGCGATCTTCTCCGATGTTGCATCCTTCCGATAGATATGTTCGATTGCCTCGGAACATTCGAGTTTATCTGAGCATTCATTATATTCTTGACTCTTGATAATTCTTGCCTTGATATTCTTGATCTTGATTCTTGATCTTACATGTTACGTGTCTTGAGTCTTACGAGTCTTGAGTCCTTACGAGTCTTGAGGTCTTGAGTCTTCTGGATGTCTTGGTGATATCTTGAATCTTCATCTTTGAGTCTTGATTCCTCGATTTCATCTTGAGTCTTGATAACTTCGATTTCATCTTGAGTCTTGATATCTCGATTTCATCTTGAGTCTTGAAACTTCGATTTCATCTTTGAAACCGGTTTCTTGAAACTTCTTGAGTTCTTGAGAATCTTGAGATCTAACGATCTATATCTGTGACTATACATTTTTGCGAGATAACATCCGAATACTCTAAAACTGAATCATGACTCAACTATCAAGATTATTCTGAACATGTCATACTCAGGGGTGTTGGGATCTAATCAAAATCATATCTTTATTAAATTCATCTCCCAACAAATTATTTACCATTTCTTTCCACCAATACCCCTAAGAGATACTAACTATCTTCTTGTAATTATAAACCTGTTAATTCATCAAGCAGTAATAAGATAAGGGTATGATAGCCTTTCGATATCCTAATTAATAAATATAATTAATTGTGCGAATGGATAAAATCAGGCAGATAATTAGGAACGCAGGTAGTACGTACTTTTCTCGTTTACTTCCATTTCTTAAGTTGGATGATTTCAGCCGCCGTGGGACTTGGATACCAGAGACAAGTTTATTCTTCATTATACTTATGGTTGCGACTATAGTTTGAAGGTAAAGAATATATACCTTATTTTACTTTTGTTTAATAAAAAAGTTGTTCTATGTTACAAGTTATTGCAAGAGTTACCCGAACCTACATTCGTAGATTAGACAATTGATTTCTCGTAGTAACATGTTCAGGGTGAAATGACTTATGGAAAAGTTGGAGAGTGGCATTTTGATAAACGGACCTACGTTCGTACGCCACCGCCACCAAATCTTCCGTTGCCTCCTCGTGGTGCTCCTGAAAGTGTGGTATGTGATCATGTTACTTCATCGATTTTTTACCAATACATTGAATTCAAAATCTTACATAGAGAAATTTTTTCCATTTTTCTGTAGTGTGTAACTTCTCTTTTAGCTTACTTTTTTTATCGTTATAATGCTGATGCTTCGACTCGATTCTCTGATTTGTTAGTCATTTGGGAGAACATGCATTCAAGAATGTAAATGAAAATCGGGCAGATGTCTTTCCTTTAGCCTTACGGGTAGTGATAGCATTGATGAACTTGTTCTTGAAGATTCTTGAAATTTACTTTTCTTTTCTCCTTTCTTCTGTTAAAGCATAGACTAATGATAACAATTAGACATAAAGGCACAGAAAGTGGGAACATTTCATTTAGAACAAAAATGGATAAAAATTTATGTTTTAGCTTAGTGTCTGCCTTCAAATAATGATTTCACATCGTACGTCTTCTGTCCTGTTACCTTCGTGGCATTGGCGGAAAGTTTACTTAAGGTTTAAAGAAAAAGGTAAAAAACTCTGTCAATAAAAAAGGTAAAAAACCAGCTGGGTTCCTTAATAGTGTTTGGATTAAGAATTTTGAACCTTAAAGTTTCAAATTCATAGGGGCTTGAATGGATTATTCCAACTATTCTTGGCCATTCTCTCTTTCATTTAGGTCGATTTCAAATCCATCGAGTCAATTTAGCAATCTAAGCAACGGATGAGGGATTTGGCCATATTAAAAGAATATCATCGACGAACACCTATATCTTTGTTTCATTTTAGTGCTCCATTATGTAGATAGTGGCATAAAAAGTATAGACATTAGATGAATGCATATTTCTTAACAATAGTGATTCTTCGTGATTTAAAGGCGGAAACTATTTTTACGATAATGTATGCTGTCTTGGTTCAATTGGGAGAAGCTCAGCTGGTTTAGTTGAATGTTGTATGGTTTTCCGATTACCTAATTCGAATCGTGTTCGTTTCTTTTTTTTTTGCAGGTCACTCTTATAAAGATGATCAATGAAGCTATTGCTAATATTCCGAACTGGGAAATAGCAGCAGAAGTAAATAGTTCTAAGAAAAACAGCTCACAAAACTCAGTTTAGGATGAAAAGAAATTATATTCAATTGGTTTTGTTAAGATGTGGTATGATGAGATGAGGAAAAAAAATAGGTTTAATCTTGAATATATATAATGATTCTTTGATAATTTAGAGGGAGTGAACGGCCGTTGTCATTATATAATAATATAAATATAAGTGCTTATTTCCTGATAGTCGAAATGCTTAAAATATACTTATTTTGTTAAGGTGATAATGTATCAAATTTGGTATTCTTCATAGATACCAGCTCCAAACAATGTCTTTTACAAAATAATTAAATGGTACTAGCTGTTTTTAAAATATCAGTAAAAAGTATCAGTACTAGTTATTTTAACCATGAGTATATTAATTTTTTTCATTGGAAAATATTAATTACGTACGATTACACCGTACCCAAGTGCAAGACTGATACTCTGAAAATAATTGAAAATGAATATTCCTAATTTTCTATTACTTGAAAATAAAGTGGATTTCGTATGAATAAACTAGTGAAAATGTCGACAATGTTAATAGACCTTCTTGTTTCATTAACTTGTGGACTTGGGCTTGGGTTTCAGGTGGGCCTAGTCCAGATTATAGACCATTAACTTTTGTATCTCATAAAATTGATTTATTAGGTGTCACGGATATTGCATTAGTTATTTTTAAGATTTAATTGCAAATTAACTCACCATTTTTGGTTTAATTGTAATTTAATCTAAAATTTTATTTTTGATAACTACAAATAAATCATCACCTATAAATATTAGGAAAAAACTTGTATTAACCCAAGTTCACAATTTACTTTATTTCTTCAATATCACTGTTATGTAAAAACTACATCTCGTGTGCAGTTATGCATAAACACTATCACTGTTTAAAATGTATTTTAAACAGTGATAGTGTATTCATAATCGCGATAGAGTTTGTGCATGATAGTGATAAAGTTTATGTATAGATTTGGTTCACATGAATGTTACTCTAAATATTTTTGTTTCAATTTTTTTTTTGTTCAGTAAATATTTTTGTTTCAAATGACTAGATCTTGTATGCATCAGCTGCACCGTACACTTCATAGTGTACTTTAGAAACATGCAATTTAATTTATAAACATAGGTTGCATGTTTCTATATAATAAAATGTATGTTTTAAATTTTTAATACACTATAAAATGCATGGTGCACTTGGTACACATGAGACGTGTTCATTTTGATTAGTTTTCAAGCGATTCCTTTATGTGAGGGTCTGAAGTGGCTTGCCAACGTGGTACCCCCATTCGTTTTTTAATATGATCAAGTAAAGGGTGTGCCACGTGGCAAACCACTCAAAATACTTTTGAACTTTCCGACTTCCAATCATGAATCGATTCATGAGTAAAAATGATGAAATTGTTAGGAGTGCATTGTGCTGCATCTATAGATATATAACTTGTCACAAAAGGAAAGTAAACTATATATATATATATATATGGATATGGGGTTGCGACGAAGGGCTTCATAAATCAAGAGCCCATTTCATTAAAGAAAAAGTTATGTAACCTTTTATTAATGTATCTCAAGTCATATCATATAAATTTACGAGTAATTGCATGAGAAGAAAGTTCTATAAATTGTATCTAAATATCAATTTAGTGGAATATTCTTGACAAATTAAAAGATTTTATGTGGAATCGATCATGACGTCTTCTATCTTTTTTGCTAAAGAAAATATTTCGCTATACCACCTAATTTTTTGTTTTAAAATATGAAATACACGCTTTAAAGTGTGAACGAATCATTTTAAGCTGGTGTTTTCAAATTCTTTTGGAACTTTAGAGCCTAGAAAACTTGTTTCTCAATATTCTAGTATAGTTTGAAAACACCAAGTCAATTATCTGTAAACGAAGCTGGTAAAAGTATTAAATATGAGTGATAAAAATTTTGTCATAAAGTAGATAAATAAATGGTACTACTACTGTCTCATTCCCCAACTCAATTGAACATTTGTTAAAAAAGTTCGTTCAGGATTTAATTGAACATTTCTATAAATGGTAATAAAATAATCTTTTCTTTTTTATCTATACCCTTCAAATACTTCAATATTACACACATTGTCATTACTTTTTAACGCCAAAGTTAATTTTACCTCATTTAATTTACACAAATATCACTTTTTAACCCCCAACTTTATCTCTTTTTAATAATAATAAATAATTATTTTCTTAAAATCTGTTTGTACAGTAGATAATCAAATAATTACGATACGGAGGGAGTATAATATTAGTTAAAAATAGAAAGGAATTTCCCCTGATTTTGTTGCTGTTCTAAAATAGTATCAATATCATTTATAAAATTATATCTATGTGATGGATAGTATTGTTAAACGGGTTGCCCTAACCCATTAGGGCCAAAACTATAGGGCTTCTGGTCAAACGGTTCGGGCCTTTAATTTCATTTTAAACAGGCCTCTAATTTTGAGATTTAACCCTAAATATCTAAACAAAGCCACCTTAAAAAAATTTAAAAAAATGTTCAAACATTAACATTACATAATGACAAAAATTTCGATCCAAACCCCATCATCTTTAATAACAAATGTTCAAAATATAAAATTAGTTCTCATCATCTTTAATAAATAATTGATTTTCTTAGTTAATAATATAAAATTTGTATCATCACATTTATAAATTAATACCATAATATTAATTTATAATTATAATGATATCGATTTAATATTATGAACAAATTTCATAATAGAATTTATAAAAATATTATATTATTATTTTATATTGGATTAATATTTTACTTATTTATTCAATTCAATATAAATTCAAAACTGTTAAAAAAAATTGAATTGGAGAGGATTAATTATTAATTGACTAAACCAAATAGAAATATTTAATTTGTAATTGATTGGCCATAATTGATTTTTTGCCTTATTTAAATTTGTGAAAAAACTTTAAAAAATTAATTAAAAATTAGAAAATAAAATAAAAAATAAAAAAATTATATATATATATAAGCGGGCTAAATTTAAGTTGGCCTGTTCTAAAATTAGTATCAATATTTTAAACATTTATTCTTTCGCCCTAAAATATAATATTTTATCTATGTGATTAACAATGCTAGTGATGGAGGTAATAAAAACTATTTATATAAAAAAAATCATCTTATAGAATACTTTTAGATATGGCCATATGGGCCATATTGGTGACTGGAGATCACATGCAACATCTGTAGCACTACGCTGTAAGTGGAAACTGGAGTTGTAAATTGTAGTCAGACAAAAGTGCATTTGCTTTTTATATGTCACATTGTCAAATCAAAATCTTACTCACTTAAATAACTAATTTCCAATTTGGAGGACTGTCCCACTATTGTGGTTGAAAATTAGATCCTATCTTAAAACCTCTTATATGATTAAAGACAAAAATGATTATTTGTAATTTTCTCCTTGTATTCTCTTTTAAAAATTGGTATTCAATTTTTCTTATAATCGCAAGTATTTTTAGTCCGCCATTACTCTAAAAGGTAAATTTAAAGGGACTGGAAATCTAATTATTGTGAACTGGCCCATTCCAATTTCATGGAGATATTTAAGTATTTACTTAACTGTAAATAAAATCATAATTTTTCATTTGATTATAATCTAATCTACAATTTTGAATGATTGTAAATAAATCACCACATTTAAATATTTTTATAAATTAGGCTTACAGATAACTTCTTTTGTGTTTGTTATGGAGATACCGATGAAGATATTGAAAAATATTCTATGATTTTATTTATAATATAATTAGATTTATTTATTTATATTTAGGATTTGATTGATATTGCAACATTTATGATTTATTTGCGTTTCTTGTTTCCTAAGTTAACTTAGTATTATAAATAGTTGTCTTATTATTGTAATAGGGGAGTTGAATTGATTAATAAAAAATGTGAGTTTTATCTCATATATCTCTTTTACGGTATTCTTGTGAGAATCAACGTATATTGAGTTTGTCACTTTTCCGGGTATTCATAGTTTGTCACTTTTCCAGGTATTCTTGGAATCAACGAAATTAGTGTGTTCTTCATATATTATCCGCTCTTGCTGCCTACATTAGTTGGTAATTCAGAGACCAGTTACGATTCTCGATGATGGTTCCGAGATTTCAGTCGGTTTATGATACTTTTCATGATGAACAGTCAACGTATGGAGATGATAATACGCAGATCCGCCAAAATATAGATTTATTGGGTTATGGTCATATATTCCATGGTGAATATGATGGACCATCAATTTTCGATGTATATCCTGATGAAGATTGTGGTTATGATGAACCATCAATTTTCAACGAGTATGCTGACATTTCGATTGATTTTGGTGATGATGGCCCATCAATTATTGATGAACGAGATGCAAACGATGAAGAAGATGCAAATAATTTTGGATTTGAGTATAATCATATGGATGAAGATACTTTTGTGATTGAAGATTTTCATCAAGTTTTCTATTACTCAACGAATTTAGCAAATGATTATCAATATTTTGTGCTTGATATTATTGATGTTTTAGTGACAGAATTTTCAAATAAAATGACATGTTCGCTACGTGAATTCGAGGATGTTTCTTTTCGTCTCCGCATTTTTACAATGAGCACCAACAGGATTCGAGGGTGAATCCTCTCCAAAAAGAGGAGAATGATGGAGATACGGATGAAGATATTGAAAGATATTTTATGATTTTATTTATATTATAATTAGATTTATTTATTTATAATTAGGATTTGATTTGAAATTGCAATATTTATGATTTATTTACGTTTCTTGTTCCCTAAGTTAATTTAGTATTATAAATAGGTGTTCTTATTATTGTAATAGGGGAGTTGAATTGATTAATGAAAAACGTGAATTTTATCTTATATATCTCTTTTACGGTATTCTTGTGAGAATCAATGTATATTGAGTTTGTCATTTTTTCGGGTATTCTTGGAATCAACAGAATTAATGTGTTCTTATGTTCTTCGTATATTATCTTTATGTGTGGGTCTCCTGTGCACCAAGTGGGCACCGTGCACTCGGGTATAGGAGTGACCCATTAAGAAAATGAGACCTAATTGCCACTAGTAAAAAGGAGGATCCACAATAAAATGGGCAGAGTCAAAGTGAGTGCACGGATCTAGAATCCATGCACCAAGTATATATGAGACCTTGCCTATTTTTATTATACGCTCTTGATGCCTACATCAGTTTGGATCTGACATGATCAATCGATATAGCCACCTTTAATCCAAACATCGTCATTTTGCCTAATAAAAAAGTCAACTAGAATTGTCATGTAAGATAAATGGGCACAAAAAGGACACCAATAAACCTAATTTACAACAATATTAAAAATTTTAATTTATTTGTAGTTATTCAAAATTATAGATTAAATTGTAATTAAGTAAAATATATTAATTTTATTTGCAATTAAGTCTTAAATACTTAATGAATGAAACTGATTTATTTCAGACAAAGTCTCATGTGCAATTGGTGCACGGATCACCCTATCCATGTATCCACAGAACATGTTTAATATATTCAATGGGTCAAATATTTTTTTTAAATACATCATTCAATTACATGAGTGCACGATGCACTTTTGTGCACAAGAGAAACACTTTATTTAACTTGTTTTTAGCTAGTTCCATGTCACGTAACGAAAATTAGAATCCCGTTCTATTAATTGGGAATTTTTTTTAAAAAAATTTAACAAACTGCATTAATAATGAAACGTTTCTTTTAAAATATATAATAATGAAGAGTGGTTCTTATGTACATTTAGGTGCACTGTGCATTCATAGTATATTTTAGAACCATACAATTTGTTATACAAAAAATGTAACTTGTTTATACTGAATCGTGAAACTATTTTTTCATATTAGTAGTTGCACGGTTCAATAAAAACAAATTGCATCTTTTAATTTAACTATAAGTGCACGATGCACCTGGATATATACAAGAATTAGCTAATAATGATTTTTGTACAGGAAATATGTGAGATACCATCACGTCATTATTCAATACTAAACAAATGATTTGTTGTTGTAACCGGTTGAACCAAAATAATAAATCGGTTAAAAAACATGCATAAAACCGCTTTTAAGGTTGAACCGGTCAAAAATCGGTTCAACCGGCCAACCGGAAAAAACCGATTTCCCCTTTTTTTTTCTTTTTTTTTAATTTTTGTAAAATAGTTTTTCTAACATTTTCCTCGAACACTTTTGATGTGGAATAAATGTATGAGGTAGACTAACCCTTTTATAATATTTCCTCTCACATTTTCTTCCAACACTTTTGATATGGGATAAATGTATGAGGTGGAATAATATGAACCAATGTCCACATTCACCCCTTTTATAATACTTCATCTCAATTTTTTCTCCAATACTTTCGATGTGGGACAAATATATGAGATTGGATAAATATATGAATCAAGGTCCACCTTCACCCCCTTTTATAATACTTTTTTTTATCGGACAAAGTTAATTGTTAGTATTTAGTACACCAAGCACTCAAATACTCCTCGAAATCGTCAATCCACCTTATAACTCTCATAACTCCAAATTCGTTCCCAGAGGGAATCAAACCTGGGTCTCTCAATCAAATGAGAAGCCCAGTGGTCAGGTGGGCTAAGCCACCTGGTTACCCCCTTTTATAATAATTTCTTTCATATTTTCCTCCAACACTTTCGATGTGGGACAAATATATGAGATGAGGTACACTTTTTCCCCTTTTATATTATTTTCTCTTACATTTCCTTCTAACATTTTCGATGTGGGACAAAATTATGAGATTTTACTTTCTCTTACATTTTTCTTTAATATTTACTCGATGTGGGATAAAAATATAAGGTTCACTTTTCCTTTTTAAGCTACTCGATCATATTATTGTGTTGTTTTTTATTATGATCATGACACTATTGTGTTTTCTTAAATATGAAAAGTTATAAGATATATGTTTAAATTTTTGTAGGTGTATATTTATTTTATTTTTTAACTAAATATAAGAAATATTGAAAAAAATTAGGCAGAAATCATTTCAACGGATGAACCGGTTCGATCGATTGAACTACTGACCGGTGGTCTGTTCGGTTCGATCATCGATTCGATTATGAAAACACTACTCTGAAACATTAATATTTGCTTGACTCGTACTTAGATGATAGACCATTAATTACGTTTATACATTTTAATAGAAATGAAACAACTTGGACCTTTATTTATGCCCAATTACATCTAAACAATAAATTAAAAAAATAGTTAACTGGAAATAGAAATCAGGTCAAGACGGTGGATAAAAAATAACGCGGCCATTTGCATTTATTTAACATTTTGAGTATAATTTCAAAGGAAAAAAAAACTCATTCACACGGTTTGTAATTAAGAGCATTTCACATCTACAAATACCCATTGAAACAACACTCACTAAACCATCAAAAAACCCCAAAAAGCAAACATGAAGAACACTCTTCTCATTTCACTTCTCCCTCTCTTTCTCTCACTAACCCAAGGCTTTCTCTCTCCTGATTGTGACATACCACATGATCATGGCTCAACCCTCCAAATCATGCATGCTAGCCATCCATGTTCCCCATTTAGCCCCAAAAGACCCCTCCCATTGGAACACACTTTGCATCAAATGCACTCCAATGACAAGACTAGGTTCCGATTTTTGGAGAGCCTCGCTACGGGCCGACCCACGGCTCCCATAGCCTATGGCTCGTCGATTATTCAAAGCCCGACCTACATTGTTCGGGCCAGCATTGGTACCCCTGGCCAGACATTGCTCATGTCAATCGACACGAGCAACGATGCGGCTTGGATTCCGTGTACGGCCTGCGTTGGCTGCTCATCCATGTCTTTTGATTCTGCCAACTCATCCACCTTTAAGCCGGTGCCCTGCGGTGCTCCGCAGTGTAATCAGGTAATCAATCGTCACTATAATCGAAATATTTATTTGTTTGTTATGTGTGGAATTACTCTTTTGTGATTTTGATCATTGTTTTTTAATGTTAGTTTTATTTTTCATTTTCAGCATTTTAATGAGTGATAATAAATTGATGATATATATGTGATTGAATCTTGATTTCCTTTTTCTTTTTTCTTTTTTTGAAATTTGTAATGAATAGATCAAATCTGGAGATGCATTACTGATAATTAAAAAAAAAAATTGGTCATGAATCATGGATTTTGGGTAAAATGCAATTACTCAAAGGGTATCTTTTTCGGTTAGAGTTTTACATGTAATTAATTTTGGCCCTAGCTATGACTTTTAAATTTTGAACTTCAATTCAAAGTGAACATCTAAGCCATTCTCCACTAATAAACAAATCACGTAATTAAGTAGATGAATAACTACGAGGTATCTTTTTCAGTTAGAGATTTTAAATTAATTTTGACCCTAGCTGTTACTTTTGAACTTTATATCAAGACAAACTCTCGTGTGAATTCAACATATGAAACTGAATTCATACTGATACCATAATATTTATTCACAGATATTATTGCTCTTATAAACTAATATCATAATATTTATATATTATGATAATAAATTATAAATATAATGGTCCGTATAAGTTGATAAATATTATAATATTAATTTATGAATATAATTATATTAATTTTATAGGGTGAATGAATTCCACTGGATGCTTACTCTTATGTCAAAGACAACATCTAAGCCACTGCAATAAGTTGCTAATAAACAAATCAGTTGATCAACGATGTCAACTAGGGTTCATTAATGCTAAAATAATTTATCTAAATCTTAACTGCTTAACCTATATAAAACTAAAAATAGAGTGGACAGTAATATTATTATTGGGCCTTAGTTATTTTCCCCATAAATTGATACTCCTGTAATCATGTGGCTTTCATTACAAGAGTGTGACCAACAATATCTAATGTAGATTGTTCATTAATTACAGTGCATAACTGCACATGATTATAAGTTTTTAATTATATTAATAATTACGTTATATTCTCAATCTTCAGCCATCATTATGAACAATCTTGGCCCCTTTCAATTATATAATTACCCTTTACCCAAGAACTTTAACAAAACTATTAAGACCTTTTTTTAAAAAAGGTAATGGTATTTGAGGGATTACCCCTTGTGAATACCGTTAATTACTTTTGTATCCTTAATTTAAAAAAAATACTATAAAAATTGTCATTTATTTTATTAAGTACAATAGTCATTTCATCATACAAAATTACTGAACTATTCCTATTACCCTATATGTGCTTCAACTAATTAATCGAAACAAAATTTTCTCAGGTACCGTCCAACCCTAGTTGTAGCGGCGCCACTTGTGGCTTCAACATGTCATACGGCGGCTCCTCCTTTGCCGCCAACGTCGTGCAGGACACTTTTGCCCTCGCCGCCGACCCCATCCCGGGCTACACCTTCGGCTGCATCCAAAAGGCCACCGGAACCTCCCTACCGCCACAAGGCTTGTTGGGCCTGGGCCGAGGCCCATTATCTCTAGTGTCCCAAACTTCCAGTCTATACCAGTCCACATTCTCCTATTGCCTACCCAATTTCGCATCTACCACCTTTAGTGGGTCACTGAAATTGGGGCCCAAATACCAGCCCGTTAACATAAAATGCACCCAATTGCGTAAAAATCCAAGAAGATCGTCCCTTTACTATGTGGATCTCGTGGCTATTCGGGTAGGAGGTCAATTTGTCAACATTCCTCAGAGTGCTTTTGCTTTTGATCCCAACACTGGTGGAGGCACTGTCATTGATTCTGGTAAATTTTCTAATACTCTTTTTTTTATACCTTAATTTGTTTCTTATGTGAAAAATTAAATTTATTTAAAATTATAATGTTAAGTTGAATTACATAATTAGTTTTACTTTTTGAGCCCTCAATATTGTAGTATACTTCCAACGTACTAATAAAGTAGGCTTATTTCATTTTTCACACAATTTAAGAAAAAATATATTTAATATAGTTGAAATTCTAAAATTTCCACGTTTCTCCCTATTTTATCCTTATAACAAAGATAGATAAATAGCGTTCTCTTGGTCAAATGTAAGTTGTTAATTACTTAAACAAGAAAATAAGTTTATTTTACTGGAACAAACAGAAACAAAATAGGGAAACAAGTCTATTATGGTGGTAAGTAGGAGTATGACTCAGGGACTTATTAGACCCCAGTCCATTTATCTTCTTAAAGGAAAACATTACTTGAATAGTAAAGTAAGCTTCACTCTCATGACATTGAATTAAGCATCATACCCATTTAAGAATGGAATTTTGGAGGCTCATTATGGTATTAACTTTTATGGCTAAATTTGTAAATATGCATCTAGGTGCACAGTGCATTCATAGTGTCATACAACTTATTAAACTGAATGGTGTATTTTGTTTAAATTGAATCTTATAACTATTTTTCCATATAATTAATAGTTATACAATTTAATGTAAACAAGTTGCATATTTCAATATAACAAGTTACATGGTTCTAAAATGCATTATGAATGCACGATATACCTGGTTGCAAATGAAACCATTCTAATTTTATTGATTCATACTAGTTAGTTGAAAAAATAAATATTGAAGGTGACATGTTGTAACTTGTAACAATTGCATTTCACATAAAATGACAATTGTACCCTCAATCCTCTTTCCCTTTCCACAACAGGCACTATGTTCACTAGGCTGGTGAAGCCGGCGTACACGGCGGTGAGGGACGAGCTGCGCCGCCGGATGGGGAGCGCCACAGTGTCGTCGCTGGGCGGGTTCGACACGTGCTACAGCGTTCCGGTGGTGGTCCCCACTATAACGTTCATGTTCACGGGCATGAACGTGACGCTGGATCAGGAGAACTTCCTCATCCGTGGCAACTCCGGCGCCACCTCCTGCCTCGCCATGGCGGCGTCGCCGGACAACGTGAACTCCGTTTTGAACATCATCGCCGCCTTCCAGCAGCAGAACCACCGCGTCCTCATCGACGAGCCCAAATCCAGGCTCTGTGTGGCCCGCGAACCCTGCAGCTAGAGAATATCTTATATAATAATTTCAAATTAGGCCATGTTGTGTTTTTGCTTTTTCTAGAAAAAGAAACTTTTGTTAAATTAATTCTCGGTTGGAATGTTGGGTGCATGATTAATTGAAGATCATATCGTGTTTCGACATTTCTAAATTAATTTGATGTATCATGTACTGTCCTGTTTCATCTTTAAATTGGATGCATGTTAATTATTTGGGCGGGTTTTATGTGCATCAGGGTGCACGGGTATATTTTATAAATATACAATTTGGTGTACGCACTGAAATATATAACTTGTTACACTGAAACATGCAGCCAGTGTTAGTAAAACAAGCCGCACAATTTAACATAATAAATTGTATGTTTCAATGCAATAAAACACATGTCACGTTTCAGTATAACAAGTTGAATATATTAGTGTAATAAATTATATGTTTCTAAAATATATTATGGAGTGCACCGACATTTTATGTATACAAGACCTAACCTAATTATTGTTGTCGATCCTCCTATATTTGGTCATGATTAATTTTTAGTATGAAATGAAACATGAATTGAATTAAGAGTTTTGTAAAACCAATTTGAATTTGAATTGAAGATGTCAAGCGCGGTTCTGTTAAATCATTTCGTCGTACTAGTTTAAGATCCCCAATTCGAATTCAAATTGTTGGAAATTTAAATCGAGTATGAAATAAGAATTTGTTAAACACAATTACACGAGTACGGTACATTTGATAATCCTGTATCGAATGACCATGCATTGTAGATATGCTCATTCAGTTTCATATCAATTGTCATTTTCGAAAAATTGTGTTAAATTAAAAGAATATAAAATTTTAACAGTTCACCCTCGATCAAATTAAAGAGAGAGATGGGAAAGAATTAAAGGTATGGGGAAAATAGCTACCACATTACTTAAAATTGGAACAAAAAAATGTTACATCTAAAATGGCAATTTTGGTTTTTGGGTGTGGTGTGTTGGGGTGGGGGGTATTGTCGTGGTGTGGGTGATAGTTAGTTTAAACAGGAGTATCACTTTTGTTTTCTTTTTTTTTTTTTTTGAAAAAACAGGGGTATCTCATAAGAAAAATGTTTTTCCCTTCTCCTCCTCTTGAACTATAAAGTCTAAAAAAACATTTTTGCTATTTTTTTTATATTACTCCCACTTATTATATTAGGTTTCACTAATACACATTTGAGTTTTGACAACTGTGAAAAATGACCTTGGAGAGCGGTTATAACCGCTTTCTCAAGATCATCAATAATCAAGCTTGGACAATGATAAAAACCGTTGTCCAAGAAAAACACTTGACAAAAATGGTTTTAACCTCTTTCAAGTTTAAGATTGGACGATGGTTGATAACCATTGTCCGTCCGATATATATTTTTTAATTAATTTATTATTTTACATAGACAATTTTGAAAACCGTTGTCCAATATCTTTTTTTTTTAATTATTAATTTACATTTTAAAAATCTTATAATAAAATTATAAACCAAAACTTATATATACGTCCAATACCATATAACATAAACCAAAAATCCTATAATAAAACCATAAACCACATATATATACCAAAACATCGAAATATATAAACATACAATCACAAACATACGTCCAATACACCAAAAATATTAAATATATATCATCACAAATATATAATTTAATTATATGCTACCAATATTTCAAACAACATTCTCTCAATATTGATCGTATGAATATAAGAAACGATTGTAAAGGTACCCCGTCCAATCGTTTTTTCATTTCTCCAGTATTTTCTTAGAGTAAGACTTGAGCTCACGTTCATAGACAAACTGCAAACAACGAATCAATCAATATAGTATGAATTTTTATTCAATCAATAATAATTTAAATAAATCAAAAATTGACTTACATTGGGAGGAATGTTTGTTATAAAAGCGCGGATTATATATTCTATAAAGCAACAAACAAAATGTCCACAATGGTCATTATCTCGTTGCCTCGGAACCTGTTGATTAACAATATAATCACGTATTACAATTATGATTTCTTTCTATTAATTAGTTTGATAATTTACTAAATTAAATTTACCTTAATGTTAATCCAGTTCACTTTATTTAACCTGGATCTTGAGCCCTGACTCTGAAGGCGACTCCGATACATCGTCATCACACTATTATTATTATAATTAAAAATAAAAATAGATTAAATATACATAATTTTAAAAGTAAAACAAATCATTGTATAGAATATTAAAAATGAACTTACGCTTCCATATATGAAAAACGAGATCGTATGATTTGAATAAACTCCATCATGAGCTGGGTCCATAAAATACACACTTAATGTATTCATGTGTATGGCGACCAGCACCCAATGGTTCCTATATTATATTGAGAGTATTTAAATTAACTGCAAATTTAGCATATATATGTGCAAATATTATAAACATGAATACAAATTTTAACGAAATGTTTATCACTCACCCCACATTTGTTGGCCAAAAAATGAGATGATCGCTCCCAGTTAGATTCAACATGTGATTAACGAACCCATCCATGGTTTGTACCCTATCACCCATTATGCAAGACACTTGGGGGAGACGAAGGAGTACATTCCACTTGCTCGGTTATCTCTGGAGAGATATAGCTCACCCAAATATCTTTAACCAACATATATACGCTAATTAATATTTAAAAAGAAAATTAAACTATATAGAAAGTGAATATTGAGAATTAGTAAACACATACCTGAGGTAAAGGGCTATGGTGGTTGCACTCAACCACTCGTCATTCAAGACTTCGCAGACATGTTCTCAATCGATTTAATTCTTGGAAATATTATGATGAAAGTGAGAAAGCATAGGAACTGTGGCGATATCAAAAGCATTAGACGATACCATCCGGTGCACCCTAGATCGTAAATGATCATTGTGATCTAAGTCTCCGATCGTGGGATAACCAAGTCTTAAGCGCGATGGAGTCCTCGATTTAGCCTCATGTGGGGGGTCGGCCGATTCTACAATTAATTTGCAATATTATTTAGAACCACAAATAAGATAATGAACTTTAATAACAAATATTTTACCCTCATGGTGCTAGAGACCAAGTTGCTCGGTCATTCGATGAAGTGCCCGATTAACTTTGTTCGACCGTGATGGCTTCATCGAATTGGTTTTGGCACAGTTGAATCCTCCTATCCGATTACGGGTACATCGAGTGTGACCCTCACGAAACCGGGAGTGATGGGATGACCATGAATCATTCCATGGGAGCTTACCTGTGAGCTTTGTGGCCTGACCAACCGTCGGGATCCTCCGTCTGACATGTAGAAAAAAGGTCGTTGGTTGTTCGAATAAGATATTTAGTTAGAAAATTTTAATACACTAGTCTTTAATTAAAACAAATGTGAGACATGCATATCGATACACGAGAGACGTTTTTGAAGTGCCTCAATAAAATTCGTCCCTAGGGTTAGCTGAAAACATAGCATTAGCGACACTATGTTCACAACTTGCTCCACTCGACGACATTCCGTGGCTCGATCTTTTCTCAGACCTCAAACGTTCCACATCTTTAACCAACTTGGCAACCTGTTCTGTTAGTATACCCACCATATTCATGGCTTGAAGACCATGTGTCATTGCTAAAGATGTCTTCGTCACGCCATATCCTACACTCCGTAAGCGGCCGGGATGCTCCTGGCGACCCATAGCCCGTCCAAACAGATCATCAGGGCCGATCATGCGAATGTCGTCTGGCGTCATGGTCTGAGATAGACGATCCTGAATCACAAAAATAAAATATTATTATTTTATTATTTGTTTATAAATAATAGTTTGTAATTGAAAGATAAATTAATGGATAGATTACCACTTCTTCGATGATGCGTTGTGCACTGGGATCGTGAATATTCCCATCTCGACCCTTTCTAGTAGTCTGAAATAAGTCGAAATGGGTAACAATAGGCTCACTCTCTCCAGTTTTTCTTCTTTCCTCTTTCTATGATAGTGATGAACGTGTCCCTTTATTAGATATATTAAAAGTGAATATATAAAAAAAAAATTAAAAGTTAGGATTTTGATCTCACCATATTTTCTCTTATTCTTGCATAACCTTTGTTCGATCCACGATATCGCGACTCCATCGACTTGGCTTGATCGCGATTTTTATTACTTCGATCCTACAGTATAATAGAAATATGATAAACACTGAAAAACTTAGGGCATTAGAAATTGAGGAAATGACATTGATCAATTTTACCTGGAAATCATCCTTCATAGCTCTGCTCACAAACTCCTCCCAGTATGGAGCCACCATAGGGCTATTCTCGACACGCAGAGGCGGACTAGCCGAAAGAAGACCGGTTCGGATCTCGTGTGTTACTTCTCAACCAAGTCCGGAAATTATTGGCCATTACTCCAGATTGCAACAATATTTGCTTCTTCTTTGTGAGGTCAAGATCTCTGAATGTAGTTTATACGCATATAACATAACAATTTAGTAAATTTAAGGGTCATACTACAACTTTCAATAAATATATAATTAACATATAAATAAGCTCGTCCCCATAATCTTTCCTTCAAAGGAGGTTTGACAATATTTTCTTTCAATGTAGAAGGACAACGACTCAATTGTCTCATTCAAACTCATTGAACGATAACTACAATAACATAGTATTTAATTAGGTTCAACGATCAATCAATATATTTATCGATTTCAAATTCAATTGTAATAAAATTACATAAAGTGTTTTCCCCTTGCTTTTTCAATCTTAATAGATGACATGGTGACTATACCCCTTGGCTTCTCCCCGAGCTTGGTGGTGGGAGCATCGGGTCATCACACTCTCTCAAGTCATCATATGCACCATGATCATATCGCCATGATCTCCATCGGTCTCCATCATCTCCTGGATATGGCAAACGAGACATGATCCCGTAAAGCGAAAAACAACATTTAATAAACAAAAACAAAACAATATTCACAACCGGATGTTTCATGTATTAACAACATTTCTATGTGGCATAGCAATTGGTCAACCTCTGTTTCATCTCTTCTGACCATTCTTGGGACAAAAATATCGAACTCTATTTCTATAAGGTACAATCATACATACGTGGCGGGGAGGACAAAATGGTGTGTGATTTTTACAACACTAGGCGTTCTAGGAGAAAGACCTTGTATAGAAACCATAACATGGACCTGGATAAGAACCTAAATATACATTACATGAATATCCCCACTGTTTCTACCAAGCACAATAATCATGCATCACATGGAAACGAAAAAAAACGATTTACTTCAAAGGAGCATTCTAGGACCATAGACCTAAAGAACATTAACACTTTCCGATAAGAACTATCTATGCATGCATACATGATACATCTACTTATAAGTTACATCCAAATCATCATTACACGAGATGGTAAATTAAAATTACGAACACATGTGTATTAGGTTTTTGACATTGTGAGACTTAATACATGGTGGTCCCAAAAGTGGGGAATACACTATCTAGTGGTGGGGTGGGAAGATTAGGTTCTACTCTCTCAAAGTCATCATATGCACCCATGATCATGGTTGCTTGGATCGGATAACTAAATCCTCGAAGAGAGTTCATCTCCGATCGTCTTGAATCTCCATCATATCCTTTCTTTGAAAAACCCCTTCCCTTTATGGGATATGTGCAATGCAAGACATGATCTGTAAGCGGAAGAAACAACATTTAATAAACAAAAAAACAAACAATATTCACAACCCGGATGTTTCATGTATTAACAACATTTCTATCTTCTTACTCCATTAAAAAACCCGGGATGTTTTAAATCTCTTCTCCTCTAAAACTCTTTTACTAACCAAAATATCAAACTACCTTCTCGAGGGTTTGGGGTTTCTCGGGATTGGTTTCCAACAATCATACATGAAGCGTGGATATCGGGGGGAGTAATAGAATGGTGTGTAAGATTTTTACAACAAATTCCCGTAACCTTACAAAGAAAGACCTTTATAGGCATATAGAAATAAGAACTGAGTTCCCTCTTATGGTGTACATGAATAAGACCATATTTAGGGTTTGAAACTCCCTAACATGTTTTAATCCATTGTTTCTACCAAGCACAATAATCATTTTGTCTTGATTAAAGGTATCACATGGAAAAAAAAAAAACCTTAAATTACTTCATTTAGCGGAATGTCTTGGCATTCTAACTAGGCCATAGACCTAAAGAACATTAACACTTTCATTCGAAGAACTATCTATGCATGCATACATGATACATCTACTTATAAGTTACATCTTCCATCATCATTGTGGGTCTCGAGTCTTGGAGAATATCTTTAGTCTTGAGTTCTCGATGGTAAATTAAAATTTTCTTCGATAAACTTATCTTGAGTTCTTGAGTCTTGAACCTATCCTAACTATATTTGTTGACTATACATTTTGAATGACATTGAATACTCTAAAACCGAATCGACTAATTATCAAGATCCATGTCAATATAAACAAAATCAATAATCAAAATTAAGTGTTATGGGAGCAAAATATAATATTTAAAAAAAAACAAGAGCAACATATATAATATAAACAAAACTAAGTGTTATAAACAACAAGATTAGTTAGTTCAAAAAAACAACAAGAGCAACATATATAATATAAACAAATTAAACTAAGATTGAAGCAAAATATATAATTTATTAAAAAAAAAAGCCGAAAGATCCCACAATCCACTGTACCCAACTAAGTGTTATGGAGGCAACGACGATGGCGGTAGGGAGGATGGCGACAGGGACGGGGGGGGGGGGGGAGGAGGGAGTTAAACTTGTGAGAGGAGGAGGAGGAGGGAGGCCATGACGATTTGGGGAGAGGGAGAATCCGACGGCGGAGGCTAGCAGTCAATTGATGTGACGATTTGGTTGAAGGGAAACCGACGACGGCGGCAATTTGGTCTTCGGTTTTTGCGGCGATTTTGGGGGGAGAGGAAATTGGAGAGAAAGAAATGAAGGATTCTGAGAGCTAGGTCTTGGTTCTAATATATAAAAAAAAAACAGTGGTTATTAACCGCTGTCCAAGTGTTTACTTAGACAGCGGTTACTAACCGCTGTACAAGTGGTATTAGACAGTGGTTTGAAACCGTTGTCTTTGTTTTTTTTTTTTTTTAATAAAACCAAGTCTCAAGTTTATTCTTGGAGAAATTTTTTGAAAAAAGGTTGTCCAAATCTTGTTGTCAAGCTCAAATGTGTAGTAGTGTTTACTTGGACAATCTCGATAACAAAAGATTGAGATTATTCTTACTGAATTAAAATCTAACACACCGCATTGATTAATCTTGAAGGTTATGCGTTTTATATTGATTTCATTTCGAAGGATCATACCTAAACTTCTTTCTTTAAAATATTTGATAATTTTTAGGGACTTTGAAGAATGAAAATTCGGTCCTCGTTAATTTTGGTGAAGAGAATGGCTAAAAAAAAAAACATCTTCTTCTGACTTATTAGCCCAAAAATAGGTATTAGGGGTATCACTATTTTTTGTTTTGTTACGATCAAATTAAGAGTAAATGACCACAAGCACAATATGACTATGAACATAATATCCACATAAAAATGAAATGATGAATCCCATTCCAACATACAGGCATTATAACTAATTCGAATGGGTTGACACTCCAATGAACTAACTCTCGATCTCCTTTTACTTTTTTGTTATCAAGTTTGTGTAAGCATTTGCAGAAAATCATATATTGATTCTATAGTACAATAAAAATGAATTATTTAATTAGAAAACTTTACCAAACCTCTTACATATGCTCACTCCCATAATCAATCCAAGATTGTGAAACCCTTGTCCTTTTATTATCTGTCATTGCACAAAAAAAAAAATTATATATCAACATTCTTAGTTTAAAAAACACACAAATAAAAAAGACAAAATGGCAACCTATGTATCTATATTTAGGCTTTCAAAAAATTTAAAGCTTCACCTGATTAATTTTAGAAGATGGCGTAGTAAGTCCCCTATTCAATTGGTCCATCTGTTTATAATTATAGGACATTCGAATTTTCATACATGCAGGTTTAACTTGTAGTGAAATTTCGGTGTACCAATTGCACACTGATATAAAATTAATATTGTAAACTAAATATAATTAATTAATATTTTGTAGTGATAATCTATTAATATTTTTTAATAAAATAATTAATATTATTTTAAAATAAGTATGAATTGATATGTACAAGCATAAAAGTATTTGTTTGAAGGCGGACTCTTCTGAACCCGAGTTTACGTAAAAAAAATTTAATATCACTGTTATTTATAAGCATTGTCACTGTTATTTTATTCCATTCAAAATGAGAACAAATATAATATTAATATACTCACAACACCGTTATTTTATTCCACTCAAGCTCATTAAAATCCATTTTACTTGATTTGCGTGTCATTTTCAGTGTTCAAGTCCTCATGGGATGGAGGGAGTATATGATTTTAAAATGCGATGATGAGTCTTGCGATCTTGGCGTGAATACATCTGAGATTTAATTCTTTTTTTATTGCTCAACGTCGACTGTGTATGTGAATTTTTTTAAGTGTACATCTACATCATATAAGATATAATATCTATAGCCATGATGGAACCGAATTAGGCATGATGCTGCAATATTGCTGCTTGCAACACTCTGAAGAGTATCATCATATCACACACAATCTCATATAATATTAGTAATAAATATAATGAAGAGGTGTACCGTGTATGATATGAAAGTAAATAAATATATATGTTTGCACAATTATGTGTATATGCAGTTCCGCTGGATGCTAGATTTTAACCGACCTTCAAAATAATAAGTTTTAGACAAAGTCTATGAAAATTTTCATACATGAAAAAACTTTAATTTATAATCAAATTCTGTAATTGGTAAAGGTAAGACAAAATTGAGTGATTCATGGTTCACTCGGCCCAAGTGGTTAATTCATGGTTCATCCGGCCCGAAATAATCATAATTTAGAATTCATTATTTAGTGTTTAGGGTGTAGATGATTAATTTATGACAGTTTTATAGATTTTTATGCATGAATATTTTTATACTAGACCTACTTTTAAGTTTTAATACTTCTCCAACTCTTTAACGTAGCGTCCTACTCCTAGCCCCAAACACAATTGATCTAAAATAAAAGAAATGTAGAAGACATCATTAGGCTCTTTTTCTAATTATACTTATTACCTAAGAAATGTTTCGGGAAAAGAAAGTAAATTTTAGATTTTTCTAGAGACTCAAAAACACAATTTACGGACACCAATATTAAAATTAATGTTTAATTTCATCCAAAAATGTGGGGGTCCGGAAAAAGTATTCAGACAAAAGAAAATACTGTAAAAGGCTACATTAATCTAATTGATTACTTTAAGGTTGTGAAATTATAGAATGGATAACTATGCTCTTATTTGTAACAAGTGTAATGAGACAAACGTACATAAATTGTGTCGGTGAAAATGTGAGGTGAAATTTGCGAAGGATTGATGAGCCATTCAAATTTCAAACTTTTTTTGGCTTTTTAATTATTGAAATCCAAATTATAATATTCTATAATGTTGAAAATTAAATTAAATGTCGAATTAAAAAAAATTACATACAAAATACAAAAATTTAAAAATCCAATGAAAGTGATAGCCTCCCGCACCCCTCTTAGATCCATCCACGGTTCAGATTCTCGAATTCTTTCTAACATCATGCCTAATAATATTCATGATTTATTTTATGAATGCATAAGATTATGTCAAATTCAATTGCAAATAATGTACAACATACAATGTAGATATATAAAAACATGCACACATTTGATGTGCGAATTTTAAATTTGTGCAACTCATACAATCTTGCCTGTTTTTTTTTTTATTATTGCGCATATAAAAATACACATACATTTGGAGTACGGATTTTAAATTTGTGCAACTCGTCCAGTTCAATCGGTTCCCGTTCAATTTTTTCTCTAGCAAGGCCTAGTAATTCATACGATCGTACGATCAGAATCATACAACTGGTGCACATGAAACCAACCATGAATAATGATACATCAAAATGTTAATATTTAATGGATCTAAACACATCATTTTAAAAACCGTAAAATTTCAGGACACACAACACGGGATCCAAATCCAGCAACATCGCACAATCCAACTCCCAAGTCCCAACTATAAATACACCCACACTCCCTCACTCACTAAACCATACCACACACAACACAAAATGACCACCACTGCCCTTCTCCTCCTCCTCCTCCTCTCCTCCCTATCCCACGCCCTCCACCACCCCTCCACCGCCACCGCCACCGCCACCTGCAACTCCATCGACGCTCACTCAAACATCCAAATCATCCACATAAACAGCCCATGCTCCCCCTTCGCCCCCAAAACCCCCCTCTCATGGTCCGACTCCGTCCTACAAATGCAGGCCAACGACAAAACCCGCCTCCTCTACTTCTCCTCCCTCGTCGCCGGCCGCTCCATCGTCCCCGTCGCCTCCGGCAGGGCGGTCACCCAGAACCCCACCTACATACTCCGCCTCAAGATCGGCACCCCCGCCCAGCAACTCCTCGTCGCCCTCGACACCAGCAACGACGCCGCCTGGATCCCCTGCTCCGGCTGCGCCGGTTGCTCGTCCGCCACCTTTGACGCCGCCAAGTCCACCTCCTTCAAGCCGTTGCGATGCGGGTCGCCGCAGTGCGGGCAGGTAATTGTGTTTTCCGGTGACTTTGTGCTGCGTCACGCGCGCCTTAGCGCGTGGGATTTTTGTTGGATTTGTGGTTCTTTTGTGTAGTGTGATTTACTGTTGTCTTTTTGTCTGCTAAATTTAGTAATGCTCGTGATGAGGGCACTAATGTCTATTATTAGCCACTGCACTAGAAATTATAATTTGAAAGTACATACTCGCACTTTTGTTGACCTAATTTTGGCCACTTTTTAATTTTTATAACAGTAATCGCAGATCTTTTGTAGGAAAATATAATTACCTCCATTTTGGATTAAATGTCTTTATAAACTCTAAGTTTTTAATTCTTATTCTTATTTTGCATTTTATATTATAAATAATTTCTCATAATTTTTTATATACCATAAGACAAAAACTTGTGTAAACATTGATCTCTATTTTCTTTAAATGTTACTGTTATGTGTATATACTATCACTGTTATAAATAGACACACCATATTATTATTATGTTTATGCATTATGTTTTAAAAAAATAATATTTTTTAAATAGTATTAATATTTATGAATAATATTAATAAAATAAACAGTGAACTCACCCATGAGATCTACTCCTACCGTAAATAGTTCTTTCGTTTCATTTTTCAATTGATCAATTGAGAGTAGAAGTGTTTAAAATTTAAAATTCCTTCAATTATTCATAAAATTGACATTTAATCTTCAATTCATCTTCAATCAACACAATAATCTATCCTTATTATATTTCATCTAATCAATATACATATGATTTATTCATGACATGTAAAATATTCCGTGACAGCGTGAGTACAATAAATAAAGGATATATAGGACTTCGTGCAATTATAGTCTTCACATTAATTCTCCATCTAACATCTCTATCTGGTCCAAAACTCCCATTTAAGGTACCCAACCCACGTTGCGGTGGCGCCACCTGTGGTTTCAACGTCACATACGGCAACTCCGCTGTGTCCGCCACCTTAGCTCAGGACAACATCACCCTCGCCGCCGATTCCGTCCACGGCTACACCTTCGGCTGCGTCGGGAAAACCATCGGCACGTCCTTCCCGGCCCAGGGATTATTGGGCCTGGGCCGAGGCCCATTATCCCTACTGTCCCAAAGTAACAACCTCTACAAATCCGTATTCTCCTACTGCCTG
This sequence comes from Stenogyne calaminthoides, assembly GCA_037126765.1. Classification (NCBI taxonomy): domain Eukaryota; kingdom Viridiplantae; phylum Streptophyta; class Magnoliopsida; order Lamiales; family Lamiaceae; genus Stenogyne; species Stenogyne calaminthoides. The sequence continues at coordinate 13,178,244 of JBBCBC010000031.1, read as the reverse complement.
CCTAGCTACAAGTCCATCAACTTCAGTGGGTCGTTGAGATTGGGCCCCCATAGCCAGCCCATTAGGATCAAAACCACTCAACTTTTGAAAAATCCGAGAAGATCGTCTTTTTATTATGTTAATTTGGTGGCGATTAGAGTTGGGAGGAGAGTTGTTGATATTCCTGCCTCTGCTTTTGCTTTTGATCCCAACACTGGGGCTGGGACAGTCTTTGATTCAGGTATGGTTTACTGAAAGTTGATCCAATTTTCAGTATAAAAAAATAAAGAATTGCTACGAAAATGTTCAAATTGCAACGAATTTGCCTACGGAAATTATTTTGTCCTTAAAAAATTAGAATTGTCTACGATTTGCCTACTAATTTTTAGAATAATTTTTGAAAAAAATACCTACAAAAACAATTTTCTATGTAAACAAATTACCTACGATCAATCTACCTACACACTTGTAATTTTCGTAGGCAAACTTACCTACACAAATAATTTTCTAGGCAATTTACATTTCCATAGGCAATTATATTTGTAGTTTTAAAATAATCTATATAATTGGAAAATTTTGTAGGAAAGTCATAGGTAAATTTTACTATTTATTCGTTGAAAATTTTGTAGGCATATTGAAAAGATATTAAAAAAAATTCTAGGCAATACTATTTTCTTGTAGTGTTTGGTTCAATTTTTCATGTTATATTATTGGTCAAATTTTGTATGCATCTAGGTACACCAAGCACATATCGTGCATATTAAAAATATGCAACTTGTTATATTGAAATATGCAACTTGTTTACATTGAATCGTGCAATTTTAACATGGAAAAATAGTTGCACAATTCATTGTAAAGAGTTGCATTTTTCAGTATAACAATTTGTATATTTTTAATATGCACTATGAGTGCACCGTACACCTAGATGCACATGATGCTCACCCTTACAAAATACGAGCCTGTTTTGATTTTACACACAGATTAAGAAATTATCTTGGAAAAAATTAAATTACACAAGTAAAATTTTTATTATAACTTTATTCAATAATTGTTATAATTTTTAATATAATTAATGCTAGATAATATTAATAAATTAATTAAAAAATATTATTTTATGTGAAAATAAGTCTATATATTTAAAATATTTTTTCTTAAAAAAAATAAACCTATATAATTAAGACGAAGGGAGTACTCACAAATATTGAATATGCCTCTAAATTGTGTAATTTTACTAATTTGTAAGAAAATGAACTTTGAGATAACTTTTGACGAAACTCTAAGGTGAGTTTGGACAGAAAAAATTGATAAAGTTATATATTTTGTTTGACCGTAGGCACTGTATTTACTAGCCTGGTAAAGCCGGCGTACCTGGCGGTTCGAAACGAGGTGCGGCGGCGCATGCTCAACGCCACCGTGTCCTCCCTCGGCGGATTCGACACGTGCTACTCCGTTCCGGTGAGCGTGCCGACGATCACATTCATGTTCTCCGGCATGAACGTGACGCTCCCGCAGGACAACTTCCTCATCCGCAGCAGCGCCGGCACCACCTCCTGCCTCGCCATGGCGGCGGCGCCCGACACCGGCGCAAACTCCGTCCTCAACGTCATCGCCAGCTTCCAGCAGCAGAACCACCGCATTCTCATCGACGCCGCAAATTCCAAGCTCGGGGTGGCGCGTGAGACATGCAGCTAAATTCTTGTAATTTTATTTTCGCCTTTTATTATTACTTTTATTTGGGTTTTAGAAATATTGGATCTTTATTTAAATTGTCGGTGGTGCCGACAGTCAAAGGAAATTTGAGTATAAGAATTGGGATTTACCGAAAAATAGGTACTACTATTATTCAGTGAATGTTGTCGTTTTGTGGTGAGAATTGCAATTCACGGGTTTGTTTGGGTTTTGATTCACAGTTTTGTCTTTGACTTTTGTTTGTGATTGTTGAATTGAATGTCACGTGTCTCTGACGAATTTACCCTTTGGATCGAGTGGTACTAGTCCACATGACGCCTGACGGCACGGCATTCAATTAGAATTAATACTTATTTTAAAAAATTCGGATAAATTAAAATATTCGGATAAATTAACAAAATTTTCAATACTAGTTTTTTTTTTTTTTTAAAAATCATGAACATTAGAATTAATACTTATTTTTTTTAAAAAACAACATATCTAAACTGCAATGAAATGGTTGGACATATGTGCTCTCTTCAAATCTTAAGATGAACGTATTTTAATTAGTAGGCTTTTTAAAGGGAAGAGAGGGAGACATGTTATGGTAACCATGAGAGTGCATCAATATTTTTAGAAATATGGAATTTTCGACAAGCAAAGATAGTGGAGGAACTGAAAATAAGAAGTTCGAGTTGATTTGCAATAAAAGAGGAAATGCGTGGTGATTTTAGCTTTCAAAATTGGCTAGATATCTCTAGGTTATTATACTAGAAGTTTGATTTTAATTGTTTTGGTACCTGTTAAAATTGCATGGTTGTGAGGCATCTCTCTTATCTTTTTTACCATATATGAAATGAAATGTAGCGTTTTACTGAAAAAAAAAAACCACATCTTAGACTTTCTTTTGACACATATTTTAAGAAAAAAAAATAGATAAAGTAAGAATATTATTATAGGATATTGTGGGGTTCAAAATAGATAAATTTGTTTCCTGTCTTGTGGTTTGAAATAATTAAGTCATCATTGAAATAATTAAGTGATGGTTGATGAATAAAGGATAAAGTAACTTTTATAAAAAAATATAAAATTTAGCTCCGAATAAAACAAAATCAAGATTTGGACCGGGATGGACCATTTAATAAATTTTGATCGTCTAGTAAAGAATTACTTAATTTAAAATGTGTAATTCTTAAAACTGCGATTGTGTCATCGTCCATTTTAGAATCATGACCATCTTATTACTTAAGTGATCAATATCACATATATATTAGAAAATTTAGACATACTTATTATTTTACAACAACATACTAATTATTTTTATTTGCATAATTTTCTATCTAAAGATTAATTTGTCTCCTGTCTTGTGGTTCTACTTCTAAAATTGTTAAATGTTTGTTTGCGTAAAATGCTGATTGAGTTTTCATTTTGAAATAGCTCCTAAGCAAAGCATTTGTCCATTTCACGTTATTCTAGTATCTATTTTTATTTTTGAAATTTTGTAATGTTTAATTTGTAATAAGTCATTTGAAAATGAAAAAAAAAAATCATATGTGACGGTCTCATGCATGAAATAGAATACAAATTAACATAATTCAATATATATTCTTACAAAGTGTTAAAACGTCATGCAAGCTTATGAGTAAGTCTATGATAAAACTTGTTCTTAGTATTAATTTGTATCATTACACTTACAAACTAGTATTATACTTATCAATAGATATCATTACACTTATAAACTAAGATCATAGTATTAAATGATGCTACCTCCGTCCCAACTCTTTATTCACAGTTATTATTTTATCGTGTTTTAACGAGCAAATTTTTTATTAGTATTTAAAATGATTCAGTAATTTTTAAGGAGACATATAATAGAGGAGGGATAGATCTATCATAACCCTTCTTAAAAATCACTTTTATCATTTAAAGTACTAATAAAAAACTCACTCGTTAAAATACAATAAAATAGTAATTGTGAACAAAGAGTTGAGACGAAGGTAGTAGCATTTAATACTATGATCTTAGTTTATCATTTTAAATAATAATAAACAACTCATTCGCTAAAACGCGATAAAAAAATAGTGCGAAAAAAGAGTTTGGGCAGAGAGAGTATTGGTCCATGCACAACCGTACGTGCCTCGAGATTCTTAAGCTTTAACATTTCTTTCTGGCCCAATGGGCCAAGCTCGTGGAGTGATGGATCTTCAAAGTTCAAATCGACAACATACATATTAATTAATTCAGTTTCATTGTACACTTGTCAAAATTGAAGTTGTCCCTTCAGATATCCGATACAAGTTGAAGTTGAAGCATAAATCTTATGACCTTCAGTTTGCACCAATGAAAATGTTAATTAATTTGATAACAAGTTTATTCCACAGCATACTGATTTTATTAGATAAATTGACTATATATTACACTAGAAAATACATAAAGATACCGTAATTGTACTATAATTCATCCAAAAGAACAATTTTTTTTAAATTAAAAAAATATAGTAATCGTACTATAATTTTATTACAAAATGATGATATTATTCTTATATGTATGTGCTTAACTAATTAATACACGTTCTTAACAATAAATGCATTATCAATTAAAAGTAGGTCTAGTGTGAAATTTTTTATGTACAAAAATCTATAAAATTGTCCTAAATCAACCATCTACACCCTAAACACTAAATAATTAACCCTAAATTATGACATATTTGGGTCGGGTGAACCATGAACCACTTGGGCTGAGTGAACCATGAATTATTCAACTTTGTCTTACCTTCACCATTTCATGTATGAAAATTTTCATACTGGACTTTGTCATCAATTAAATATATATTATACATAATAATAAGCTGATAATGTATTATTCAATATAAACGTTTAATAGCATTTCATGCGCTATGATAATTACAATTAACTTTTCAGATTTACCCATATTAATTATTTAGAAGATGGAATATAAACTAAAGTATCAAAAGTAATATTAGGCTACCGTTAGGGATGACCCAAGAGACACGAAGCAGGCCACGTCTCAAAGTTGGGCCGGACCAGAATATGTGTCCATTTTGATTCTTCTAAATTCAAGCCACGTGTGAAATAATATTCTATATTATGTATGGTGATGTCACATCACATACATGATGAGACAGAAACCCAAACCTCCAATAGTTAACAAATAATACTAGTGCTACTCGTTACATGGAGTTACTTATAAGTACACCATTTGCTACTTCTCAATACATTTCACAAAATAGTACACATATGATATATGCAAAAAGTTAAGAGTAGATCTTCGGTACGGCCGAAGATTTCTTATATATATGCACTATAATTAATGATAAAAATTAATGAGATTGTTTCATACATGAGACACGCTACAATCTAATATAAATTAATATTTCACCTTTTAAAGTATTAAAATGTTAATATTCAAATCATGTTTTATTTTATTGTGAGACCGTCTCAAGTAGGTGGGTCTCATTATTGACAGTGTCTATGCATAACAATTATAGTCCATATACATAATATTGATATTTTAGAGAAATATAAACTCTCCTGTGAAATTTGTTCATGATACTCTATGAACATAAAATTGACAAAAATGGCATATTGATAGTTTAAACTTTTTTTTGTTTTCTCTTAGGCTCCATTTGGATGGATGGATTTTAAATCCATAGATTTCACACACAAATCATCACTTTTTAATGGATTTATAAATACTTAGATATGAGAATCTTGTTCAAAATGGAGGGATTTCAAATCCTCATCAAAACCTAGTCATTTGTGAAATCCCTCATCTCTACTCCTTCCCCCTCTCCCCTTTCACTCTCTTCCCTAAACTCTCAAATCTAAATATTTGCAAATTAATTAGAGAGTATGATTTGTATGTGAAATCCATGAATTTTCAAATCCATTCATCCAAATGGAACCTTAATAATTTTATTCTCTTTTATGACACATTTATCCTTACTCTAAAAAGAGTCACGCATGAGGGTCGAGCGTGTGTCACACATGGGTCGCGCATATGTATTGCGTGGGTGGCGCGACCTAGTGGGAGTTATAAACAATTATTTAGTAAGAATAAATATGTCATAAAATGGTAAAAAAAATTATTTATTTATTTTTATCAAGAGATGACAAAAAAGAGTTTGAGCTATCAATATATGACAAAGAAGAGTTTATCTCTAATTTAAAATTATTATCATTATACTTATAAACTAATACCATTATTCTTATAAAGCAATGCTCATAGCATTTAATGTTATGATCTTAATTTTCAAGAGTAATGATACCAATTGATATGTGTTGTGATCTAAATTTATAAATATCATAATTAAATTTCATATTATAAATAAACTTCACAGAGATCTACTTTTTAAAAATAGAGTTTACTGTAAATTTAGATTGACACAAATTTTTCCAAGAAGGTTAAATAATTCCTAATTGTATCCCTCGTACTAACAAAAGTGACTTTTAATCCCCCCACATAGATGAAAAGGCACCACAAGAAGAGGGATAAAAAGTTTAGTGGCGGACCTACCTTGATAAAAAATGAGAGTTTCCAAAAAGGTTAAATAATTCCTAATTGTATCCCTCGTACTAAAAAAAATGTGACTTTTAATCCCCCACATAGATGAAAATGTATAATTCACATTTTCACCATACAAGAAATGGGATACAAAATAAAGATGTTTGTGCAAAAATTTTCAAAATATATATAGCTACATAAGTTGGGATGATAGGTAGGTTTTCCAAATAGGGGTGGGTGACAATCCCACGTGAATGGCCACCACCACCACCGATTATGGATGGGTGGATTTCATCGTTGGCTTCATATCAACGCTATCTGCCAAAATTCCACAATTACACTCTTAAATCCCAACATATATACTCAAAAAAGATACTATACTATCATCACACACACTAACACACAATTAAAGATCTAAAGTTAGATTACTATCATTACCTCATTTGACTACACCACCTAGTCTTCTCCTTTCATTAGCCACTACCAATTATCTTCACCCTTTTGGCATAAACCATGTCCCACCCCGCTTTTTAATCGGCGAATGATATCATCTATGCTAAAAATAATATTTCACTCTATGTTTCATATTGTGAATAAATGACATATGAAATATTAAAAGTATACAATGAATCACTTTAATTGTTTTAATTTATGTGTCAAAAATTCGGAAGGTGGAACACAGCGTGGAGTACGAAAAATGAAACGGAAGAATCGAACTGTTTAACTTAGAGGTTTATGAATGCATGATCTTAAAGAATCTTTTGGCATAAACCCTGCCCCATCCCGCTTTGTAATTAGCGAATGATATGTATGTGCTAAAAAGTAAAAACAATACTCCACCCTATATTTTTATATATGAATGAATGACACTTGAAATATTAAAAGTATACAATCAGTCATCATAATTTTAGTTTACGTGTTAAGGATTCAGAAGATGGAACATTGTGTGGAATACGAAAAGTGAAACAGAGGAATCGAACTGTCTAATTAGAGGTTTATGAATGCATGATGTTAAATAATAAAGTCTATTGATTCGAACTTTGTGTGTTGATTTTATTTCAATATTCATTTGACATTATGCAAGTTGTGATTCCAAATAAATATATGTTGAAAGCTATTGAACGTTAAACATATTAAACAAAATTGATTAGTCGAACATGAATATGTTCGATCTTTTATTAATCATTTGACGTGTTATGGACCTAGTTATAAAATGAATTATAACTCCATAGGATCTTCCCACTTTAAAATCAGCATGACCATTCCCACAACATATATATATATAAAATACTTATATGTGCATCCTCAAATGCTCTGGTTGAATATGCAAAATCAAGGTAGATCTTATTAATTGGATGAATCATCATCATACAACAGAAAAGAAGTAAAGCCCCATTATTATTACCAAAAAAAGACAAAAGATGAGGATGTAGTCATATTTTCCTCGACATTTAATTGTCGTATACTACTTTATTGCTTTTCTAATTTAACATTTTCCCCATTCTTATGTGGTTGATTTCATATTTCATCTTATATTTCATAAGGGTAAATTACAATACTAATCCAATATAAATTCTTTGCAAAAAATTTAGGTGCCTACTTTTTAAAATTGCTTTTTTTTTTTTTCACCTTTCAATTTTGGTTTCAACAGTTAACTATTGTGTTGACCAGAATTCCAAAATTTATGTGGAATCAAAATTGATTAAAAAATTATTGATTTCGTAAAATTCCTAACACCGTGGGTAACTCACGCATCATCGGTTTTTGATAGAAAATTACCACAGTACTAAAATTGTTCAAAAAATGACCTTCTTGATGCAAAGATTTTATGGAACTTAAAATACAATTAACCCAATTTTAAAATAATTATTACAGGTCTCGTGTATTAAATAACAATAATAATTACGGTGTGACTATTGACACTCTATTTTGTGCTTAATACTATGTACTATCGCATGCATAGTTGTAAAATGATATGTTCCACGTTCGACTACTATTCAGAGACATACCAAGCATGAGCGGAGAAGTTTTTCGTCTCTCCCTCATAATTTTTTTTTTAATGGATGGTGTCAAAATTAGGATAGATGGTACCCGATTATATACTAGCATATTAACAATTTGAACAGATATTGAAGAAGAAGAAAGATGAATATTGATTGAGAGGAATTGTATTTATTACAAGTGATAGAATGAACCAAAATGGAAAAGTCAATCTATTCTGACCTAATGTGAGAACTTATATAGAGTAACTCCCTTCTAACTAACTCTTATTAGCAACTTTACAAAACACAATAAAAGGAATAGCAACTTTACAAAATAGAAGTGTTAAATGAAATAACACTTCTTTATTTACTCTTTAGAACACCCCCAAAAATGAGAGTGGATATTCAAGAGCCTCATTTTGGACTTGAGTTTGTTGAATGAAGCTGGAAGGAGAGGCTTGGTCATGATGTCTGCAAGGTTCTCCTCAGTGGGTAAATGGATGATCTTGATTGCACCTTCTTTGATTTTCTGTCTTGTGAAGTGACAATCTATGGAAATGTGTTTACTTTTGTCACGGAGACATGGATTCAGGGTCATCTGGTATGCAGATTTGCTATCAGTGTATAAGGATGTTGGTAATTGAACTGGAATTCTGAGGTCTTTCAGGATGTAGAGAATCCATTGAACTTCACATGTAGTGGTTGTCATAGCCCTATACTCAGCTTCAGCAGAGGATCTACTCACTGTACTTTGCTTCTTAGACTTCCATGAGATGAGTGATTTCCCCAAATATATTGTGTAACCTGTGATAGATTTTCTGGTTTCTATACATCTAGCTCAATCACTATCAGTATAAGAATGTAGCTTGAAATCATTAATGCTGGAATATAAAATACCCAAACCTGGAGTGCCCTTTAAATATCTCAACACCCTGTGCACAACACTCATGTGTTCTTTGGATGGGTTGCTCATGAACTGAGAGAGAGATTGAACAGCATAGGAGATGTCTGGTCTTGTTACTGTTAAGTAAAGTAACTTACCAACAATCTTTCTATAAAGCTTTGGATCAGTCCTATTTGTATCAATGGCCTGTATAAGTTTCAGTTTAGAGTCCATAGGTGTGTTACAAGGTTTGCTTCCCAAATAGCCAAAGTCAGTTAATAGGTCTAATGTGTATTTTCTTTGACATAAAGATAGATCTTTTTCTGATCTTGCTACCTCAATACCAAGCATATACTTTAACACACCTAAGTCCTTTATAGTGAATTTATTGTGCAGATAACTCTTAACATTTGTTATCTCAGTCATAGAGTTACCATCCACAATAAGATCATCTACATAGCAAACAACAGAAGTGAATGAGATATCAGTTTGTTTGGTAAATAAAGAGATATCAGCTTCAGATTGCACATAGCCAATTTCAAAAAGAGAACTTGAGAGTTTAGTAAACCACTGTTTTGATGCTTGTTTCAAACCATAAAGACTCTTATTCAATTTACAAACTCTTGAATCAGAATCACTACAATAACCAGGTGGGGGACTCATGAAAATTTCTTCAGTTAGATCACCATGCAAGAAAGCATTGTCCACATCTAGCTGGTGAATAAACCAATTTTTAGCAACAGCAATAGAGAGTAAAATCCTGACACTTGTAATCTTTGCTACAGGGCTAAAAGTATCAAAGTAGTCAACATCTTCTTGTTGTGTATAACCTTTAGCAACAAGTCTTGCTTTATATCTCTCAATTGAACCATCTTGTTTACACTTAATTTTAAAAACCCACTTACATCCAATACAATCTCTATTTGGTGGCAGAGATACTAAAGTCCATGTATTAGTCCTTTCCAAGGCATCTAATTCAGCTTTCATAGCCTGCTGCCAATTAGGATTGTCTTTGGCTTGTTTATAAGTTTTAGGTTCAATATTTTGAGAAATAGATGTAGTAAACACTCTATGATCATGAGAAAGTCTATCGGTTGATAAGAAGTCATAGATAGAATATTGTTTTCCACAAGAAACATTCATATTTGCCTCAGAAACATACATATTTGCCTCAGTACTCATAGATTTAGGTAAAGAAGTCTCATATACTTTCAAATATGCAGGTTGAGACCTAGTCCTAGTAGACTTTCTAACATGATCAGGTTCAATAGCCTGTCTATTAACAACTTCAGAAACAGGTTCTATAGCCTGGCTATTTACAACATCAGGTTCAATAGCATGTCTATCAAGTGCATGATCAATAAACTCATCATGTGCTTCTTGATGAACAATATTGTTATCAACAGAAGAAGGTAAAACAGAATTTTGAGGATTATCATCAACATAATCAATACCATCTTGTAAGAAGGAACTTTTAGCAATCAAAAGTTGAACACTCATGAGCACCTTGTTTATCAGCATAAGGAAAAACATTTTCATAAAAGGTCACATTTCTTGATATAAAAACTTTCCCAGTATTTAAATCAAGCAATCTATAACCTTTGACTCCAAAAGGATATCCCAAAAAGACACATTTAGTAGCCCTTGGATCAAACTTATTTCTGTTAACAGATAGAGTGTTTGCAAAACATAAACAGCCAAAACACCTTAAAAAAGAGTAATCAGGTTTTCTTCCATATAACATCTCAAAAGGGGATAAATTTTGAAGAACCACAGTTGGCATCCTATCTATCAAGTATGCAGCAGACAAAATACATTCACTCCAGTATACAATAGGTAATGAAGACTGAAACAACAAAGCCCTAGCCACCTGCAATAAATGCTGGTGTTTTCTTTCAACCAAACCATTATGTTGTGGTGTTTCCACACAGGATGTTTGGTGAATTATCCCATGGGAATGATAAAAATCATATAACAGAAACTCAGTCCCATTATCACTCCTCAAAACCTTAATTTTCTTATTGAATTGAGTTAAAACCATGTTGTAAAAGTTTTCCAAAGAATTCTTGACATCAGACTTAGCTTTTAAAAGATAGATCCAAGTACATCTTGAAAAATCATCAACAATTGTCAAGAAGTATTTATAACCAGAATATGAAGTAATGGAAAAAGGACCCCAAACATCACAGTGTATCAAATCAAAACAAGCAATGGATGAAGAGACACTAATAGGAAAGGGTTTCTTTTTCAGTTTTGCAAGAGGACACACAGTACAATGATTCAAAACATCAAAATTCTGTAAACCCAAATCCTTAATATGCAACATAGTAGAAGGAGCTAAATGTCCTAATCTATTGTGCCAGAGTGTAAAAGTACCAGGAGAAGCAGAGCTGTCAACAGAATTTGCAGAATGGACTTTAAGCAAGTATAAGCCTCCATGTTGCTCAGCAGAACCAATCACCCTGAGGGAGTCTTTGTCCTGCAAAACACAACTAGATGCCATAAAACTAACTGTACAATTAGAGTACCTTGTTAAATGGCTTATAGAGAGAAGATTAAAAGCAAAATCAGGCACATACAACACATTATATAATGTCAAATTATCATTAATAACCACATTTCTTAATATTAGCTAGTGTTGGAGGTGTAGTGAAACAATCCAAACTAGAAACCATATGATCAGTTGCTCCAGTGTCCAATATCCAAGTAATAGGCTTACAATTAGAATAAGAATGAAAACAGAAGTTACTTCCCTGTTTACCTGAACTACCTGGATCAGTAGAAACACTAGGAGTGGCATGAGCAATCACACCAGCAGCAGAGTGAATGGAATCACTAGAAGATTTTTGTGCTTGTTTTGCCAAATTCATAAGCTGCTCTATAAGCTCTGGAGTGATTAGAGGATTAGACCCCATAGTTCTCTCAGGAGAAGAAACCAATGCATTGGCAGACCTATCTTTTCCCTTATTCCCTCTTGGACCCTTCCAACCAGGAGGGTAACCAATCAACTCAAAACATCTATCAACTGAATGGCCACTTCCATTACAGTTTGTACATTTTAACCCTTTCTTCTTGTCTTTATAAAACCTAGAGTTATTTGCTAGCATGGCCACAGACTCAGGCAAGACATGATTAGGCATAACTAAAGCTCTCTGGGATTCTTCTTGAAGCAACAGAGCATAGACTTTAGCAAGAGGGGGAAACGGCTTGTGTAGCAAGAATTGACTACGGATGGCAGCATAAGAATCACTTAATCCAATTAAGAACTTCATGACACAATCCTATTCTTGAGAATCAGCCAATTGTCTAGGGATATCACAAGTACAGTTCACCATGACTCCACAATTACAAGTAAACACCGGTTTGTGACTAACATGCTCGTCCCACAGATACTTAAACTCATTATAGTAATTGACCATGAACTTAGAACCTTGAGTAATATTAGTTAAAGATTTTTCTAATTGGAAAATCTTTGAAAGATCAGAACATTCATAACGAGTGATTAACTCATGCCAAACTTCTCTAGCAGTTTTAAAGTACCTCAAAGTCTTCTTGATGTATGGAGAAACCGAATTGAGGATCCACTGCAAAACCAAGTCATTCGCCCGTATGTATGCCGCAAAAACCGCCCGATCACCATCTTGACTTGGAACCGGGAGAGAACCATCCACAAGCGGAAGTTTGTTCTTCACGCTGAGACCACACGCCACCAACTGCTGCCAAGATATAAAATTCGCCCCATCCAGAGGCTCGAGGGCAATAGTCATAGCCGGATTATCATTGTGGTGAATGAAATACGGAGAGAGAAGATTCACCGCAGGATCGAGAGAAACACTCGTCGCCATCAGAGAAAATCTCCAAGAACTGGATTAAACTGGAACGCGAACAAGAAACCAACAAATTTCAACAAGAATTGTTGAAATCAAGACACCAAAACTCTGAAAACGAACGGAACAATAAAACCCGAACGAATCAGAAAACAAATTGAGTGTAAAACTCGTATCAGAAGCGGAAGCAAGGATCGAATGACATTACTAGTATAAAACTGATATCATATTAACAATTTGAACAGATATTGAAGAAAGAGAAAGATGAATATTGATTGAGAGGAATTGTATTTGTTACAAGTGATAGAATGAACCAAAATGGAAAAGTCAATCTATTCTGACCTATTGTGAGAACTTATATAGAGTAACTCCCTTCTAACTAACTCCTATTAGCAACTTTACAAAATACAATAAAAGGAATAACAACTTTTAAAAAAATAGAAGTGTTAAATGAAATAGCACTTCTTTATTTACTCTTTAAATAACAATATCAATAGCATCTGATCTATGAAATGCTAGTGGCTAGATTTTGGGCTCTTTTGTTTCTCCAAAAATCAAATTCGTCTTACACCTTTTCTCTCTCTCTCTAAGTTACCCTAAATGCTAGTGGCTCCCCCCTTTCTCTCACTCTATCAATTACCACTGTTTAACCCAAATCAGTATCCAATTCTTATTCAAAATGTTAGCAGCTAATAATTAAACAACAAGAAACTAAGGGGTAGAAGAATGAGAAGGAGAAATGGAGAGAGAGAAACAGCCTAAACAACAACAGGATCAAACCCAATCATCTCAAAGCCCTAGAGAAATAGCACTCACTGAATCCCCAAAAATTGCACCAACAAATGACAGATTAAAAAGAGACGAGTGGAGCGAAGGCTCGGTTTCGTGCCTTCTAGAAGCTTACGAGGCCAAATGGACGCTCAGGAATCGGGCCAAGCTCAAGGGCCACGATTGGGAGGACGTCGCCCGCCACGTGTCAGCCAGATCCAACGGATCCAAAACGCAGACGCAGTGTAAAAATAAAATTGAATCCATGAAGAAAAGGTACCGATCGGAGTCCGCCGCAGCCGACGCCTCGTCCTGGCCGCTTTATCATCGACTCGATCTGCTGCTCCGAGGGAATGGCGGCCTTAATTCCGGCGCTGCTTCGATTCCGCCGGCTCCGGTGGCGGTGGTGGATTTGCCTTCTGTTGTGGCGGTATCTCCGTCGCTCCCGCCACCGGTGGCGGTATCTCCGGCGCTCCCGCCACCGGTGGAGGAGGTGGTTGCGGCTGCTCCGGTGGTTTTGGAGGTGGCGCAGAAATCACATGGTACGAATGATGGTGATCGGATGGGAAAGGTCAGTAGTATAACTTAACTTGGTCATGCTTGTTTTCGTGTTGCAGGGACACGAGCGTAATTTCAGTTGGCGGGAACTGTTGGTTTTTATGAATGTGTGGTGTTTTTAATATAGTTTAATGTTAATTAGTTGTGTTATTTAATAGAGTTGGTTAATATATTTGGCAGGTAAAACATGAATTAAAATTGCAAATACTATTAAGAAAATAAAATCAACAATATACACATAATTAAATACTTTTTTTTTAACTAGAAAAATAAAGTTTCTTTTCTAGCTAAAAGGAAATTTATTTATTTTTAATTATTTTCTAATTCCTATATATTATGATCAAATATCTTTGTTCCTATCAATAATGGAGTAACACCTGAGTGCATGGTGGTGAAAATCTCTTAACACTGACTAAATAATATTATCATTGATAATAAGGAATATTATCATTTATAAAAATTAATCATACTCGCTCCGCCTCAATCTTGATTAGACATTTTCTTAAATAGAAATACTCAATTTATCATTTTATCATATAAAATACTACTCCATCCGTTCCAAATTTAATGGTAAAGTACTTATTATTTTTGTCTCATACTTAATGATAAAATTACTTACACACTTTATTACTTTATCACTTTATGACATAAAATATTAATAAATAACATTTTTTACCCCCAATTACCTATCACTTTATCACTTTATCATATAAAATACTAATAAACAACTCTTCCTACCCCACCACTTTATCACTTTTTCACTATTGCACTAAATAATTATGAACAGTCAGAATACCATAAAGTTTGAGACGGAGGGAGTAATAAACAATTATTTCTACCTCCAACACTTTATCACTTTATAACGTAAAATACTAATAAATAATTTTTTTTTTAATCTCCAAACACAGTAACTAAGTAATCAAGATTGGGACGAAGGGAGTACTATTTAATGAAATAAAAAATATTATTCAATAAAAACAAGTAATACTATTAAAAATATTCTGATGTATACAAGAATTTTCCTAATTACTAATTCAAGAATGGAGGTCTTAAACAGGGTATGTTTGGCAAAACTCCATTAACAACTTCTAAAATAATTTATTTTAAAAAGTTATTATGACTAATATTTTTTAAAGAGGGACACTTGCATGAGACGGTCTCACCGTAAGATAGAACATAAATTAGGAATTTAAACGTTAACACTTTAGAGGGATTGGTGTGATTTGTGTTGAGTTATACACGTCTCATGCATGAGACCGTCTTATATGCGTTATTGTCTTTTATTTTAAAATAAGTTCTTCTTCTATATTTTAGGGATAACCCCCAAAATAGTCTCGTAACTTTAACATTTTTTTAAAATAGTTCCAAAAGAGTTTGACGTACGAAATTGATCACAATTTTTTTTCGTGAATTGTACCATTTTCTTCCCAAATTCATTGGAATTGCCAAAACGACGTCATTTTTTGTCATGTGTCTGATATGTAAGCATTCGATTTAGATATTTTCGGCCGAAATGCATGACAAAAAATGACGGAGTTTCATCAATTGCAGTAAATTTGGGACGAAAATTGTACAATTCACGTAAAATTGAGACAAATTTCGTACATTAAACTTTTTTGAGACTATTTTAAAAATTATGAAAAGTTATGGGACTATTTTGAATTTTATTCCCATATTTTACAGTATGCAAACCACACATTACAAAGCAAATTAAACACGAAAGAGATTTACTTTCATATCACCTACTTGTGTAGGATGATTTAATTTAATCATTGAATTGATGTCACATGTATTTTGAAAATTTAGTAATTAAACTAAATTTTTGAGTATACATGCAGGACGAGGGAGATAGCACTAACAATGGCGTCAAAGTGGTTAGAAATCAAGAATCGGAAAAGAATCCAATTGATGATTCAGACAGTAGCACGCCACCAATTGACCATTTCCAAAAGGAAAAACCAAAGGCAACTCGTTTGAAAAAAAAGAACATCGAGAGGAAGGATCATAAGCCGATGAAACGCGCGCGAGAGGAATATTTGGAGATCGGGGAGAGCATCCGATGGCTAGCGGAGGTGGTGGTGAGATCTGAGCAAACACGGATGGAAACGATGAAAGAAATCGAGCGAATGAGGGCGGAGGCAGAGACGAAAAGAGGCGAGATGGATCTCAAAAGAACGGAGATCATTGCAAATACTCAGCTGCAAATAGCTAAGCTTTTTGCTAAAGGATTAGTTGAAGATTGGAAGAAGCCAACTTGATTATAATTTGATCATTATATTTATATCCCTCCCATTAATGTCACATTATAATTTATATGTGGTGGGAACGATTATAATTGGGGATATATTTATAAATGCATTTCAACTTAGATATGCCTGATACGAAATAATACTATGATGTGTTTTAGAAGTGTACGAGTTGATGAAGTAATTGAACGCAGCGATTACAGATCATGTATCGAGCACTCTTTCTATATTTCCCAGCACATTGTATGCCTAATGTGATATTACTGATATACATTGTGGATTATTATATAAACGTGAATTTTATTTATTACACATCCTCAAATTGCTGCCGGAAAAAATTTGGAACAAACTCATTTTTGCCCGTTTTGAATTTGCATAACTCTTCTTTGCCATAAGACTTTTTCAACTCACAATTGTGCCATTTTTTTACCATTCTACCCCCTCCTTAATCTCATCCTTATTTTATTCTTATCCCATTCTATCATTTATTTTTATACCATCCAAACACGACCTTAAACCCTAAACCCTGAATTATGAACCCAAACCTTGAACCATGAACCATTTCAGGTTGGATTCGGGTCGGGTTGGGTTCTGGCCAGGCCCGGGGCCGGGCCGGGTCGGGTTTGGGCTGGTTTGGGTTCGGATTCAAGCCCAAGTTGGGTTCGGGTCGGGTTGGTTTGGGTCAGGTTTGGCTGGGCCGGGTCGGTTTGTGTTTAGGATTTGTTTGGATGTTGAAAAATATGGTGGGATTGAGATGAGATGGGATTAAGGGAGAAAGGTAGAATGGTAAAAAAATGGCATAAAAGTGAGTTGAATAAGTCATTGGCAAAAAAGAGTATTGCAAGTTGAGAATAGACATTTTTGTCTATTGTTCAAAAAAAATTATGATAATTGATAATAAGTAATGTTTTGAAACACAAATTAATTCAACGTTTTTTTTTTGGGGGGGGGCTGAAGTTGGGTCCCAATCAAATAAATCCCTATCCTACCTATTTTTTTTATTTATACTAATACGACAGTGTCTTAATTTATTAATTAATACTCAACTAAGCCATCAACTTGAGGCAGACTAATATACAAGTGTTCTAATATCTCACGATGTTTTTCACAAAAGGGAACTTGCGCGCATTGAGAATATGGATCAGATTAATATTATGTTATCGTGTAATATATTGTACAGACTATATGAAAAATATAATGTGAGATAGATAAACTAGTGTGATGGACATGTCTCACAAAAAACAAATTTGATTGATAATGGAAATCTTTCACTATTGTTTTTGACAGAACAGGATCAGGTTGATGAACTTGTTGATGATTCTGTCATGGATGAGGGTCCGAAGGAGCTGCACAGCTTGCAGTGAACCCCATTCTGTTTCTGTTTAAGGCTCAAGGAGACCTTATGTTCCAGCATGAGATCTTCATGATAAGACCCTTGAACACAAAAAAGATAGCGAAAGAACGCGGACCCTTTCTAACGATTCCAGAGTGGAGCATAAGAAGCGACAAGGGGTCTTTGAAAGAATCCAAGTTCCCGACGCCTCGGATATTCCAGAAGAGAAACTTCGGGTGTGCTTGGATGTGTCATCAATTTCTCATTTTTCATTTTTTTGGGAAAAAACTATTTTAGATGAATAGTTATGAAAAATAAGAGTGTGATTGGATGTGAAAAAAGTGTAATGATTATAGTTGATGTGATATGTCTTTAGAAAATGAAAGTGTGATTGGATGTGATTTTTTTTTTCTTTTGAATAATTAATATGATGAAATTTTAATTTGTGTTGTATTGGTTAATAATTTTTTTTTACAATAAATTGAATATTAAGATTTTATAATATAGTAATATTAATATTTTAATAATTAAAATATATTGACTATTTTTTTACTAGTACTTTAAATATTAATAACGTTAATATTAACATTAACCTTTTTAATATAGTAATATTAAAAAAATACTATTAAAATTAAAATAATACTCATAAGAAATAATTACTAATATTATAATAATATTTTTAAAAATATATAAAATAAATATATTATAATACTCCCTCGTCCCGTGATAACGTGTACGTTTACTCTTTTCTCGTGTTTTAGCGAGCGAATTTTTTATTAGTATTTAAAATGATAAAATATTTTTTAAAGAGATACTCCCTCCGTCTCATTCTTTAAGAGAAACTTGTCATTATTTTTGTCTCAATCTTTAAGAGAAACTTTTTAAAATACTAATAAACAATTATTTCTACGTTATCACTTTATCACTTGATCACATAAAATACTAATAAACAACTCATTCTACTCCCAACCACCCATTACTTTATCACTTTATCACATAAAATACTAATAAACAACTATTTCTACTTTATCACTTTATTATTATTCTAATAAATCCTTATGAACAATCAGAAACTCTTAAGAAATGGGACGGAGGTAGTATATAATAGAGGAGAGGTAGATTTATTATATTCCTCCTTAAAAGTCACTTTATCATTTCAAATACTAATAAACAATTCGATCGCTAAAACTCGATAATAAGATAGCGTGCACGTTATCTTCGGACAGAGGTAATAATATTTTTAACGTGAATTTAAGAACCATATTTTTATTATATTAAAAGATTGTTAATATTTTGAGAATGAAATATTAATTAGTATCTTTCAGCTTTCCTAATATTATTATTATTATAATATTAATATAATAATATTTCTTAAAATTTTGAAAATAATAAAATAATATTTCAGTATTATTGATATTACAATAATAATATTAAGTAATATTTAATATCAATATTTATGTTATAATGATATTTAATAATCCATCCGTACAAGATAATGTGCACACTATCCTTTTCGGTCCGTCTCATGATAATAGGCACACCCCCAAAATAGAAAACTCATCATAATCTTCATTCTCATATTATCCAATATTACACAAAATATCATTACTTTTGGCCCTACACATACACACAATTTAACTCCTTTCTTTATTTTATACAAAAAAAAATTACAAAATTATTCCTCAAAACTCTACTAATTATTACACTTTCTGAGTCTTTGTGTTCATTTTGGGGTGCATATTATCTCGGGACGGACCGACGGAGGGAGTAGGTAATATTCAAGTTATATTAATATTATATTATTATTTAATCTTACATTATTACATTAATATTTAATATTAAGAAAATATAAATAATATTAAGTATATTAAAAATAATATATTATAATGTTATTTAGTATTTCAAAATTTATTAGTATAATATTCCATCCGTCCCCAAGAAACGTGCATGTTTACTGTTTTCACGTGTTTTTGCGAGCGAGTTTTTTATTAGCATTTGAAATGATAAAATAATTTTTAAAGATGCATGCAATAGATGAGAGGTAGATCTATAATATTCCTCTTTAAAAATTAGTTTATCATTTGAAATACTAATAAACAACTCGCTCACAAAAACTCGATAATAATGTAGGTGTGCAAGTTTTTCCGTGACGGAGGTAGTAATAATTATATTGTTTTATGATAATATTATTTTATTGATATTATTAATCATAAAAAATAAAATTAATAATTATTATAATAGCACTAAGAATAATATTTAATATTAATATTAATATTATATTAATATTTGATAATATATATGAATGTTTATATTATTATATTAATTATATAATCATACTTAATTATATTAATATTTTAAATATTAATTCAACATGTAGGACAAAATTATTTATAATTATTTTAGTATCTTAAATATTATTCGTATTAGTATCATAATATTTTTATATAGTTAATAATATTATTAATATACATATATGTTTGATGTTAATATTAATATTGTAATAGTATTGAGAATTGAGATGAATAGTATTGAGAGTGTGAGATTTAATGGTGAATAGTAATGAAAATGTTGAGTGAATAGTGTTAAAAAATGAGAGGGAATAGTAATGAAAATTAAGAATGAATAGTATGAAAAATTGAAAGAACTTTTGAAAAATTGAAAATTGAGAATGAAAATGAAAAAAAATCCAACATCCAAGCACAACCTTCGAAGTTTGTTCGGAGGTACCATCAGAGGGGGGAACATGTCCCGTCACTAGAGTCTCATGTGTAACTGGTGCACAGATTTAAGATTCGTGCACCTCTACCCATGTATTCATAGAACATGTCTAATATATTCAATGGATCAAGTATTTTTTTAAATGAATAATTCAGTTGCATGAGTGCACGTGCATTTGAGTGCACAAAATTCCCACTCATCGTTTTTACATGCTTCACCACTCTAATACCTTTTCAACTTAGTCTATATAGCCTACAGTGTAAAATATGTACTAATGACTAATTATTTCATCTCAAATAATAAAATAAATACTCATTTTAAGGATTAGATTTTATATGAAATTAAGTTCATATAAACTCTCTTTTAAGTATCAATGTTGTGTTACGGAGCATCTTTTTCCACAAAACAAATACGTTCTGACTAGTACTCACAGAATATATGTAATGTTTGCAAAGGTAAAACGGTTTCGACTTTGTATCAGTGGCACCACGGAGTACAAAGCTCGGCGAACGAAATGAGTTAGAGCAAAATGAACTCTAAGAATGAATCATAAAAAGTTTCGAAAATCAATATGCATAGGATTTTCTATGTATGCAAAAGTAATTTTTGAAATCAGTGAAATGTCCTATATATAGACGAATTAACACCGCAACATTGTGGAGAAAATAGTGGAGTGATCACGAAGTTAGTGGGCGGTTTTGACCGAATAGCTTGGGCCCTGGTTTACAAAACGTCTAGATTCAAAGAACCTTACGAATGAGCTCTGATCAATTCAAATTAAAATCCCGAATATGCTGGCTAGTTCTCTCCGCATGAAATTCCTTGGATAAGTTCAATTCAAATAGAGTTTTTGGATCTTCAAAAAAATTAGATATGCCCCAAAGTTAATTTGCCAAGACCAAGACCATGACGCGGGCTCGGGCTTGCATGTGTTGTCCATGCACCTTAATTGAATAGCTTGAACTTACTCATATATATGGGCAATAAACTTTACTTACATACTTCCTATGTGGGACAAACGGAAAAAAACTATCTTAGATTTTCTCAACCTACTAATATTTCTCTTACTAGAGATTGTGATGTCTCATCTTTGTGTAGTAATTTTTCACTCACCGAAACTTAATTTTAAAATTTTAAATATATTAAGATCATCTACTCCGCGAGTAAAATGATCCTATCACGATTAATTTCCCAGAAATTAAAGTTTAATCCTCCAACTATTTGGTCAAACATGAGTGTTTAAAACATCTCATAACCAAAATTTCCAACAGCACCACTGTTAAAAGTGCTTGATTTTTAAGCATACATAACAATGAAAATATATATACACAGTATAAACCCAAATTCACATAATTTTTTTTACATATTGTACTATTACAATGATATATTATTCATTATTCATTCATAATTTGCCACCCTTAAAAACGAGCGCAGCGTTTGATTCAAAATTCCTCAAATGTAATGATAACGCATATGTTAATAGAATTGAAAATGGAATAATCATCACAATGTGATGGCTGCCTCATCCAGTGGCGGACCCAGAATTCTGAAACTTGGGGTACGATTATTAGATAATTTTAAAATATTTATATACATAAATATTATTTTATACTTAAATTGTATACAATCATATGCAATATACAAATAGATAGTATGCATTCAGGTACACGTGCACTCATAGTGCATTTTAAAAACGTACAATTTATTATATTGAAAAGTATAATTTATTTACATTGAACCGTGTAACTATTAATATGAAAAAATAGTTGCACGATTCAGTATAAATATGAGTGCACGGTGCCCCTGGATGCACATGAGAGCCACTCATAGATAAAATATTGCATAAAGTTCGAATAAAATTACCAGTTACAATTAAATCTGTTAAGTCTCTATGACATTATCATATTATTAAGTGTAAAAATAATTTTTTTTTATCACAATTAACTCTACACATATTTAGATGAAAGAAATTGCGATTCCTAATCTATCAAAACATGTCATCAAATTAATTAGTTATCTAATTAAATAATAAATATTGATTATTAAAGGAACTGATTAAAGGAAAAAGACAAAAAAAAAATAGAATTATTAAATAGTAATGTGGCGTGAAGATAAATGCAAGGGGGAATTTTTTTTTTTTTTATTTGTAAGGCCCAGAATTACTGGACACAAAATGAAGAATGGGCCTAATAATGTTGTAATTTCGGTGTAGTTAATTTCTTCTTATATACACACATATATATGCCAAAAAAAATAAAATAAAATTGGGGGTACCGTACCTTCTTAAGTCCGCCTCTGGCCTCATCATACTTTTGCGGAGCAACGGAGCTTAAAATAAATTTTAATTAACTATCTTCTTTTTTATAATTATTATTTCTTCAATTAATTTTTTTTTTAAATGGAACAAAATACTAACAACTTAATTATTCCTCCAAAATATTTTTATTACGTAAAAGGAGAAGAAATTGTGGAATAGAAGTAGAAGCCATTAGTCAGGTACGGCGTCCGTGTACCGATCTAGATAACGCGAAAAAAGAAAAGGATATAAAATCAATAAAAATAATGTTTTCCAAACGAATCTCCCCAACAACTCAAAAATAATTATGGCAGTAAAAGTTTAAAAAAAAAAAAAAAGCACCAAACCCCGCACCCGTTCTCTGCGTTAAAATGATAAACAAAGAAAGTTGAACGGCTTTTCACAAAGTCAGCCTACAAACCACCAACCCAACATTTCCGCTTTCAGATCAAGCATCAAAATCAAAACCCCCAAATCGCATGAACCCCTGAACAATCATCGCCATCAATGGACGCCGTGAAGCGAAGAACAATCAAAACCCTAGTCACGAAGCTCACCTCCGTCTCGGAGCAAACCCGCACCGACGCCATCTGCGAGCTCCGACTCCTCTCCAAAAACGACGCCGAAAGCCGCCCTCTCATCGCCGAAGCCAACGCCGTCCCCTTAATTGCAGAATCGCTCTACTCCCCTGCCCCAATTTTGCAGGAAAACGCCACCGCCACGCTTCTCAATCTCTCGATTTCCTCCAAGGATCATCTCATGTCGTCCCACGGCGTCCTCGACGCGCTCTCCCACGCCCTCCGCCATCCCGCGTCGCCGTCCGCCGCCCAATGCGCCGCCGCCACCATTTTCAGCCTCTTAAGCGAGGATTCCTTCCGCCCAATTATAGGGCACAAAAGGGACATCATCTTCGGGCTTATTGAAATTGTTAAAAATCAGGGCTCCGCGGCCCGATCAATCAAGGACGCGTTACGAGCCCTATTCGGAATTGCTCTGTACCCAATGAACCGTGCTCAGATGGTGGAATTGGGGGCGGTTCAGGCCCTGTTTTCGTTAGTGGTCAAAGACGGCAGAATTGGCCTAATTGAAGATGCGACTGCCGTGATTGCTCAAGTTGCAGGGTGCGTGGAGAGCTGGGAGGTGTTCAAACGGGCATTGGGGATCCAAGTGTTGATGGATTTGGTGGACAATGCGACGGGGTCGAGCAGCAGGACGAAGGAAAACGCCATCTCCGCTCTGCTGAACCTGGTGCAGTGCGGGGGAGAGGAGGTTGCGAGCTACGTGAGGGAGAAGATGGAGACGAGGGTGATCGAAGGAGCGATTGATATCGTGGAAAACGGGAGCGAAAAGGGGAAGAGCAAGGGAATGGCTCTGTTGAAAGTTCTTGATGCTGCGCGGCTGGAGATGCTGACGAGCTACAGCCACTCGTCGTCTTGATGATCCGAATCAAGACCCGAGGTTCCGTTTCGTTGACATTCTTCTTGTTGTTGTAGATGTATATTCTTGATTGGTGTTTGTGTTTGTACATTGTGTTTGTTCTAGGGTTGGATCATTTATTTATGACTAATGCAGCTGTGAAATCATATTTGGTTTTGATGTAGTGATTGATCAAAGATGAAGATAAGCTAAAGAAATGTTGTGTTTTATGTGAAAGATTGACAAATTTCATATAGTAATCATGTAATTCTAGTTTATGAACTTCCCTTGTGTCTGGATCGGATCTATTAAGAAAACGAGTTGCTCGAGAGCTTGACTTGTTGAGGTACGAGCTAAATCAACCGGACTGGTCTAACGAGCTCATAAAATACTCGATTTACTAACAACTTGTTAGGCTCGATAATTAAAAAAAAAACTTGTAATTCTATTAGGCTCGTTAGACTTGTTTACTAATCAAGTCTAATCAAGCCAAGCTCGAATTGATTTCAAACATAAAAGTAAAAGTATTAGCTAAATCAATAGGACTGGTGTTTAATCTGATAAGAACCTATTTATTGGATCAAAAGCTCGTCCAAACTCGGTTTAATAATGAACATATTCAATTCCTCTCATTCAGACGCTGCAATTTATTATCCTTTTAATTTCGTATGTGGAACTACGCTTTCTTTTTTAAAATTATAAGATATCATTACAGCAGTTGATAACAAAAAATAGATTAGTAGGGTTACAACAACTGATCAAAGAGTACCTCATTGGCTCTCACAACTCATTCGATCTGTCAAAACAAGTATTGCCAATAACACCTTAAACAAGATTTAATTAATATTATCTAAATGTTTTACTTGCATATGCTCATAATTCTTAAGTCTCTCAAAACCAGAGTACTATACGACCAATTATGTACGTCCTAGAAGGTTAATTGGTATGTCCTACCTGGTAGACCATCGGATGCTTTGACTTTGATCACCATCAACGGATTCACCCTGTAAATCCATGCACGATCCAATGCATCTCACGTGAGGTTGTCTAGAATCATGCCTTTCTCCTCAAAATCAAAGCCAGAAGATATGACAAGGCAGAATCAACTGACGAGAGAGCAACAATAAGCAAAGCGACGAGAGCAAGTGTCAATGTTGCCGTCTTCAGCTGCACAAAATAGAAAGAAACGCCTATTTAATGCCTTGCACAGTTACAGAGGCATTGTCATAACCTGAACTCGAAAAAATGATCATAAATTTGCAACATTATAATCTTTGACGAAGAAAAAAGGAGAGTAAAATCTTCGGCGAATCTCAAGTGGCTCAAACATATAACCCATGCATCAAATTCTTAATAAAAATAAGAACTCCCAGAATCAAATTCTTAACAGAAAATTTGCATGCAGACCATGCCTCTTATATGATAAAATTGTGATTTATATTGCCACAAAAATATAGCATTTGACACGATTAACTCGGCAAGATTGCTTAAGAAGGCCACTTCAGAAATAATTACAATTGCATACAAGAAAATGTGGAATCAAGCACCACTTAATTTCACATCACTAGGAGAACATTCTGCAGTGTTATCAATTAGCAATTCCACTTCATAGCCACCAAAACATGAACACTGTGAAAGTATCAAGTCAAATGCTACTCCCGGTAGTGTGCTAGGGAGAGCGCAAAAATTCATTCAAAAAGAATTAGCTTTTCTTGTACAAGATTTGCAGTAATGTGATATGGGGATGGTTGAAGTGTAATAGGGAAAAACATTACTCTACAGCAAGTAAATTTATAAGGTCATAGATAGTGTTGCAAACTTCTACTATTATTTTAGATTTTTACATCAAATTTTCTTTCTTAGTACCTTCTTCCAAGATTTTTACCATAATGATATTGTGCGTAAAAGGTTTCCTGTGATTCTTGCACAGTGGGAATGCTGATGCGGTTTCTACACATGCCTACTGCATGCGAGAGAATGAACCAGTAACTTAGAGTGCTCTAAAATGCAGTTTCCAATTGATTCCATAATTTTCGTTCAATGATCACATTATTGAAGAGGGAAGGGAGCTAAACAAAGTCAAATTTTCAGCAGTCAGGGGATGCAGGAAATTACATTTGCCACTTATGGAACTTGTGTTTTCATTGTATTTGTAGCACAAGGAGAAGATTGTGTCTGGTTTAACACATGGAATCTATTAAAGAAATCATAGAGACCCGAGAGCTATATGATAAAATGAACAAATAACGTAAAAGTACATATATTTATCAAGTATGTATGTGTGTATTGGGTGAGTAAAAGAACACTAACAGTGCTCTGAAAGCTTGGCCACTCAATATACTTCAGCTGGCCAGGCTGTTCAGCTAAAAATAGTAGCAAGCTTCGAGTGCTCCTGCATAACAGATAATCACCTGGTTAGTGTTTACATACATATCTGAAAAAAAGAAAAGCATCTTTAAACCTCATATGCGTTTAAAAGTTTTCTTGATTTAAAATTTTAGCTATTCCCAATACTGTTTTCAACTCCCATTTTGGGGTATTATATTACCTGATGGCCTCTCGAATCATGTTTAACCAAAAAGGCTCTGTACGAGAGTCATCATCGTAATTCAGCTCATAGTTTCTTCCTGCAGGTGAAATATGTGTTGTGGCAGAAGATCCATTATGCAAATACAGCTTCTGAAGATTTTGATTCTGCATATAAATAAAAATAAGTGTTATCTAGAGACACATTGAGCATTAAATTTGACAATGAGCAAGATATACTTGGGAGAGGCTTCTCGATGCTAATGCATTTTGAAAATGAAGTTTACTAAATTTGTTTGTATCATGTTTGTTAAACCAGAATTGCGTCTTGGAGTAAACTGCACCATTTGGCCGGATTTTGCAACCTACAAAATAAAAACCAAACAGAAACTTAGCAAGTTTGAGTGAACTGGTATTAAAATACCGAGTATATTCACCAACAATAGATGAGTGAATCGGTGCATATCAGGAAAAGGAAGCTAGAACCTGAGAAATTCAGAACCGGCCCGCAAAGAGTTGCCATGTAATGTGAAGCTAACTACAAATCTATCAAGAAAAAGAAATGACAGACTAAAACATCTTGTAAATACAATCAATATTCAACAAGGGAAAAGACCCAACAAATGAAATCATAAAGTGAAAAGGTTCTGCTGGATTACATACACACAAGTAAAGTATTAATAGAAAACAGTTTTCTCCAATTTCTAAATGTTTTGTTGTTAAAATCGCATCAAAGTATAACTTTTTATCAATTCTGTTTAGCCCTGACTAAAACAAGGTATGCATATATGCTCAATTCTTAAGAAAAAAGGTGATTCAACAACAGTTCCAGCTCAACCATTATAATTTATTATAAACGACGGATTGTTGTAAACCAATGCAATTTTCATAAACCCTTGATATATTATACTCCGTCTGCTGAAATGAGAGAATTCAATAAACCCCAGTCAAATTTCAATTAATTGAGATTATCAATTTTATAATCATCTTAAATTTGCGAAAAAACGGTTAATTACATCCACGCATAACTATAGGTACAAGGAACGGACAATACGCCGCAGATACATATAATTTGATATTCAGACAAGCATTTTTCTCTAAAAGAGAGAGAAACACTTACTTATAGCAGCGACGAGAATGATTGGTTCTGGAATTAGAAGGGAGTAAATGCTCGGGCGGCGAGATTTTGATTTGCAGCGGTGCAGCGGTGGTGCTCTCGGTATTTTAAACAAATACACCTTAAAGATTTTTTGCTTCCAAAACAAAAGATAAGCTTTTGTTTGGAGTTCGTAATTATTTTTTCTCCAATTTTTTTCTTGCAAATAATCAAAGAGTCGCTGCTGCTTTAAAATATACAGGGGACTGGGGTTGTGAAATTCTTTATATATCTTTCTAAACTAATAGGAGTATATAATCAAACATATTTTACTTTAAAAAAAAATTGCTTATGTCAAAGTCTTTTAATAAATCAAATACACCATGCAATTAAAATACATTTTTAAAATATAGTACAATTTACACTGTAAAAAGTTGAACGTTTCAAAATTTATTTGAATTACACGGCATAACTGATACGCAGAAGACATACTCTTTATTTATTTAAACATATACTATCTCTTTTTAAATTAATTAATATACATAATATGTCGTCGCGTTTTACAAAAATATTTTTTTTTTTCATTGTTCCAAATTATAACCTCATTCCTTATTATTAAAATATTAAAAGTGTGTAAACCTTCTCAATTATTTAAGTACTTTTATTTAATGTACATTAAATAAATATTAAATATTTTTTTGTATTTAACAAATAAAAATATATCATAAATA
The DNA here is from genome assembly GCA_037126765.1 of Stenogyne calaminthoides. Classification (NCBI taxonomy): domain Eukaryota; kingdom Viridiplantae; phylum Streptophyta; class Magnoliopsida; order Lamiales; family Lamiaceae; genus Stenogyne; species Stenogyne calaminthoides. The sequence continues at coordinate 13,149,693 of JBBCBC010000031.1, read as the reverse complement.
TTATAAAATTTAAAATACAATAAGTAATTTTATTCTGAGTGAAAAATGAAAATAACTATTTTAGTGGGAGGGCATTTCAATTGTTGTAATGTTGTATAATATAATAATAGGTAATAATAAGAAAAAGAAAATGAATGAGAAATAGCAAAATCTAATCAGCCAAACAGACCCTACCAGCTGAAGCATTAATGTTTCTGTAAATAGCAGCTTCCTTCAAATTATCCATTACATTTTTTCTTGAACATTTTTTTAGGATATTTCTCTTTCAAAAAGAAAACTTCAAAAACCCCTGCAAAATCTCTCTCTCCTATCTCTTTTTAGAGCAGATAAACAAGAAGATTATAATGCAAACTTCAGTCTTTTCATTCAATGCTGCACCTCCACTTCTTCCTCACAGCTCTTCATCTTTTTCATTGAAAACCCGTCAATTAAACACTTTATTCTTTAGTCCCACAATTAACAACAGACCCTCTGTCTTGTCAACTCAAAAGCTCTCAAGAAAGCTTCTGTGCAAACCCCCTGCAGGAAAATATCTCGCCGATGACTATCTTGTGGTAATTATCTGTTAATTTTCATCTGTTTGTGTAAATTAGGACTCTGTTTAGTTGTTTTGTGCTCCCCTATGTAAAGATTCATTTTTTAATTTAATTTACCTGTTTTGTGTTCTGGGTTTTGCTCATTTATGAGGATTTTGTTTAGAAAAGATGTTGGGAAGGCTTTTGATATTGACAGAATTAGATAATTGTGTGCAAAATTTCATTGAAAACATTGAAAAAGAGTTGACGGGGGCACTAGGTTTAATGTTCCTATCTGTTCATATATTGTTTAATTTTACTCTAAATTGGGTATTCAACTCTGAACCAAAAATGAAGTAGAAGTAAAGAATTTTCTTGTATCATTTTCTTTATAATGGTTATGATTAGTTGGATTCTTCGTTTTCTTTATTGCTGTTCGATTGTTTGTAGAAAAAACTATCTGCCAAAGAAATCCAAGAGTTGGTGAAGGGAGAGAGAAAAGTACCATTGATAATTGATTTCTATGCTACATGGTGTGGCCCTTGTATTTTGATGGCACAAGAACTTGAAATGGTACGCTTACATTTTACATTAAAATCCACCGTTTATTAGGACATGTTGAAGTGGTTTTCCTAGTATAGTATGTGTTCATAATATGGTGATTCAATGTCTGTTTGTGCGGACAGAATCTTAAAATAAGAATTAGCTTTGGTCAGTTGGGTGGTTTACTTTGGCCACAACATAGAAGGACAACCGGTAGATTTTGCATACTTGAGCTAGATTTTCGTTTGACGGTTGAAAAAATACAAACCTCCATGTGTACATTCAAAAGGCTGAGTGAAGGCCCCCAGGGGCATAGTCGAGTGGTAAGCCTTGTGGTGATGTGGGGAGAAATCTTCCAACAATGCAGGTTCAAATCCCGTGTGGGACAAATTTCCGTTGAATTATTATGGAGGTTTGTGTTACGATCCCACATCGGATCCACAAATGGATGGGTACTTAAGTGGGCGTCAATCCTCCACTTTTAAGCTAGCTTTTGGGTGGAGTTAGGGCTTCCATTCTTGAGTTCCTAACAGTTTTTCTTGGGGATTGAATCATGTTGGCTCTCTTCCACAATTGTCTGCTAGTCGGGCACGTCCCTCAATTTGTAACCCACCCGGCTAAGGGGCCAACTGTATAGGTGGTGGAGTTTCTCGTCTCTCCCTTACCAAAAAACAAAAAAAGGCCGAGTAAAGGGAAGAGTGACTATGGTCAAAGGCTTGCAGAAGATTGTGACATATTGTCTGATTTTTAATTCTATTTTTTGGTTTTCTTTTCCTGATTAAACTGATATCCAGCTGTAGTTTTTACTTGAACTCAAATTTTGATAAATGACTTTCTTCGCACCTAGCTAATATGAAACTATTAGTGAAATCTTTTTGTGCAGATGGTTTTGATGCTGCATCGCTGACATGTCTTCTCAATATAACACGTAGAATGTGTTGTTCTATGAAGTAATGAATTGAAATCGGAATCGCTAGAATTACAAAGATCTATCCATGGCTTTTTAGTCCTTTTGGACATTATTTGGTACCAGGAGTTCATAAGAAATCTGTAAGACATGTTGTGTTTATGCCATATGAGCTGCCTTTTCATTTCTTTTCCTCTTCAAGAATGGAATTCATAATCATAAAATGTAGAAACCACCTTGTTTCTTCTAGAGTTGCCTTTATTCAGTTTATAGTGGCGGCTCAGCCTTGGTTATAGGGAAAACCTGACTACAATAGCAACAACAACAAACTAAGCTTTTATCCAACTGTATGGAGTTAGATATATGGACATATTATGCCTTCGTGTTCAGTTGAGGCATATGTTGTCAATGTCATTTATTTTTAGGCAAAAACTTCTGTGAACTTGAGTTCACGTGTACTTTTTATATTCCTCATGTATCACTATTATACATACGAACTATTATGCATAAACACTATCCCTGTTCAAAAAATCAAACATTTTTTAAAACAATGATAGTACATATGCATAACAGTGACACTGGAAAAAGAGAGTTCAAATGAACCTAGACTCACAGGAGGCCTACCCATATTTTTTTTTAAGTAGAAATATTTTGCTTTAATAGTTTCATTCCAAGTCTTTATAGGTATTCCTATTTCCCTTTTAGTTAATGATTCCCTACTTTCTACCTACCATGTTGAGGCATCAAAATGTCTCCTTCTCCTATATCCAAGTGTCCAACCTATTTCAGACGAACTTCTTTGATTTTCTCATCTATTGGGCCTATCTCCACATTCTTTTTAATGCATTTATTTCTTATTCTATTCTAAGATAGTATATCTAATCTATAAGAAAAAAATGTCTACTCTGGGAAAATTCTTCCGTTGCTTTCTTGCTTACAGAGGCTCAGTATTATATAGCACGACTCATTATGAGGCGCTCTGCTGGGATGTGTGCTGTATTTCCACACAGCTAGCAATCAAATAAGGTCACTTATCGGAGGGGTGCTTATGCATGTTTGTTCAAGTATATCAAACCTATCAAATGATTTTTTTATAATTTAATTTGTATAATGTGTGAAACTCTTGTCGTAGTAACATGAATAAAAGCTACGATGATGGTATTGTTATCCGAATACACATAACAGTTCATTACTTGACTTTTAGCATCTGCTTATGTCACAGCTTGCCGTTGAGTATGAAAACAACGCCAAAATCGTGAAGGTTGACACGGATGATGAATATGAATTTGCACGTGATATGCAGGTGCTCATCTCTTTCCATCAGTTCTAATATTGTTTCTCGTGAACCCTCTGTATGGACATTGTTTAATTTTGTCAGACTGATCTACTATCTTATTCATTTATCATAAAATAAACGACATCTTTTTACAGGTTCGAGGACTGCCAACGCTATATTTTATCAGTCCAGACCCGAACAAAAATGCTATACGGACGGAAGGGCTCGTCCCCATTGAAATGATGCGGGATATAATAGACAACGAATTGTGAAGTGATACGGAATACGCTTAGAACTTCAAGAAAATCCTTCATTTCTGCTAACTTGGGAATACGTATGTTGTACAACTAGGCTAGATTTGTTTTGCTTGTTTGCTTACATCAAACAAGTGACTGCTTTGCATTAAGATTAGCCAAGTTTAGGTTTCATAATTATCTAGTGAGAATTTTGGATGGGCAATGTTTTTCCATTAATTGGAAGACCTTTTTTTATCACTAGCATTATTTTTTACCCTCTTGCTCTTGCACTTTAATTTTCTTTCCTTTTGACCGATGCATTTTCGCTTTTAATATACTCTAGTATATCACCCGTGCGTTACACGGTTTATGAGTATAAAATGAAAATAATACATTCATTTTTGTGTTAAATAAATTATAAAAAAATATTTTACTTATAATAATAATAAGAATCTTTTTTTCGTTTTTAATTTTTTTTTTAATTTAGATGCAACACACGATTTATGAACATATTTTTCTTTTGCAATCAGGCATGAAAAATGGGTGGCGCTCCAACTGCTTAAAAAATTTACATTGTTAAATAATGCAACTTTAATTGTATTTTTTTTTTACAATTTTAAATTATTTCCTTCTAAATCACTTTGATTGTTACCTATTATCGTCTTCCCAATTCTCATTGCATGTCAAAAATTTTAAATTGTCCCCTTTATTTACTCTGAACATGATAACATATAACTACCCATGATTGAAATTAATCTCCTTAAGAAAGTCTAAGATTTTTAATAATTGTCTATAATTTTATTAATGATCACAACATAAGATATCATTAGTCAAAAATATTTTTCTAAGATGTTAAAGAGAGTCTATTATCTGATGATGACAGTGTCATTCCCGAAATCAACACCCTTTGTCCTAAGTTAGTCTCGATTAGTATTTTCTTTTAAAAATATGATTACCGAGCTTTATCACAACCAATCCAGCTTTATCACAACCAATCCAGTATCGTTTTACAATTCAAGGTCTAATGTCAATTGTACATGCAACTAATTCATAGTAATTGGACTCAATGATGGACCTACATGTCCTATGTTGGGATCACGTGTCCCATAGTTTTTTAAGTATATGTTATATATATTATAATTATTATGAGTAATACTTATATTATATGTATATAATGCAAATATTTCATCTAAAAAAATTTGTAGATTTGTTATGTATATGCACCATCATTATTTAAAAAATCAAATATTTTTTAAGATAGTAATAGTGTATAACTGTAATGCATAATCGTGACACTAAAAAAAATAGATTTCACGTGAATCCGGGTTCAGAGGAAAATCTACTTGTTAAATATTATATTCTATAAAAGAATCATACAAATAAGTAAACAAATCGAGTTTTATCACAACCAACCTAGTGTCATTTTACCATTCAACTAATAACGTCAACTAATAATTTAATTAAAAAATATTCAACTAACAATTTAAGTTTAATGTCAATAGCTCCATGCAACTAATTTATGGTAATTGAACTAATCAATTTAAATCAAATATAATGTAATATTATCATACAAATAAGTATATAAATTATACATTTTCATATATACAATGCTTCTCGTCTTTTTTAGATTGCTCAAAATCTCAAAAGTTCATCTTTTATCACATACTTAAAATAACAATAAAGTAACTATATAGTTCATTCTACTCCTTACAAACATAGCTAAAATACATCACATGTCACTAATAATTACATACAAAAATAACTTATTTTTTATCTTATTCACTAAAATTGACAAAAATACCCTTATCAAAAAGTTATTTTATTACCTTCAAATATTAATAAAGAATTTCCTCATCAAAACCCGTGTCAAAATCAAGTGAACAATCTAAAAAAAAGATAGAAGGAGTAACTGATTTTTTTTAAATATATATATATATATATATATATATATATATATATATATATTTCTATATCAACTACAAAATATGACATTTTATATTATTAATCATTAATGTGTCACTTTTAAAATTTTATGATAAGTTTGTAATAATTTTTTGTTGATTTTTTTCTATTTTGGTATAATATTTTGTTATTATATTATATATATGTATATATAGATTTAGTTCAAATATTTGTAATAATATTTTTTGGTATAATATTTTGGTATATATATATATATATAAATAGATCTAGTTCATAAATTTAAAAATAATATTAATAATTTAGAAAATATAAAAAAAAAATTAATATATGTGTGTGGTAGATATGGGGAATTGAACCCTGTACTCTTGTATACAAAGAAGATAAAAAATATTTGTTATACCATTTGAACTACATCAAATTTGTTAAGATGTTTAAAATTTTATTACAAAATTATAACAATTTTTTGGCCCAACATTTTGTTATTAGATATGTATATATTATTTTTCTCTATATTAACAGTTGCACTTTTCTGTGTAAATAAATTGCACTTTTCAATATAACAAGTTGTACGCTTCTAAAATACATTATAATTGCACGGTGCATTCGGGTGCATACAAGACCTAGCATATTACAAATACATAAAGTGTCAACCATAAAATTATAATTTGCTTGTGCGAGTTCTTCCTCGTGTAGATTTTTTTTTTTGTTGTGTTTTTCTATTGTAACTTTGGAGCCGATTGACTTATTCATTTGCATATGGAGGAGTCAAGTTTTCTTCTGTGTCTTCATTGGTTTTTTCTTTTTCTACGTTTGCCCATTTATTTGGGTTGAGTTAATTATTTTGTTTAGAGGTGTTAACTTGCTGTTGTTTTGTACACTTCATACTCAATAAAATTAACTCATCTGTTTAAAAAAAGAAAAAAAAATCGGAATCAATTGCATTTATTTTTGTAATTATTTAGGTACATGGTAAAATATATACTCCTTAAATTAGTACGTGACCGGCGTACTACACGAGATGACTAAAAAAATTTATATTTAATATTAAAATATATTGATCAATTATATTTACATGAGATTGGTTTATAATTTGACGAAAAATTCATTGCATGATTTTCAATATGAATAAGTGTTGAATATGGAATTTCATTATATCTGACATCACTAAGAATAATGTCAGAGGAACAAACACCTGTATGTGTTTTTGATATATAGAACTATCTCAATCAGGGACGGATTCAGAATTTTTTTAAGACGGGGGCACAAAATAAAAAATTCTTAATTCTGAATTCGTTGAAAGTTTTTTTTGCGTCTAAAATGGTTCCTCCCTGATTTAAGACTATCGTACTTTTCTCAATAATAAATGGTGATTTCAATATTAATCTTTTCTAAAATATTTTCATATTGGGTTGTGGGTTGTGACTTGTGAGATTGAGATCTGTACATGTATCTCTCCCTACCTATAAAATATAGACAAAAACTTGTATATACTTGGTTCATGTTATGAATCTTGTTTTTAATTAATGGTATTTGACCCTAAACAATGTATATTACAGGTCAAGTTTAGTGGTTTAGAAAAATGTATTAAAAATGAGTGAAATGAGTCAAATAATCAAAGTTCATAGCATAGACCTGATTCATGAGAGAACAACTCTAAAATATTTGCGATTAATAAAATTTTAAAAGTTATCCATATTTTCTTTGTTTGTGATGTGATTATTCACTATGAATATAAAGATGTCTTTATTCCCTTTTATAGTCGTCAAAAGAATTGAGTTTATATAAATTATAAATGAATATGCAATTATGATTTGTTTTTCCTTTATAAGAAACTAGAGCTTAGCCCCACGAGCCTCGCGGGTTGTAAGAAAAAAATTATATAAAATCAAAAATATTTTTTTTATTTTTTCTTTAGTCATTAAAATTTTTTTTCAAAATTATTTGTATTTTACAAAGTAATAAAAAAAATGTAATCTAAATATATAAAAATTGAAATTATTTTTCTGTACTCGATGACTCGATTAAAAAATTAATTAATACACAAAATAAATTTCATAGTACTTGAAATTAGAGATAAAAAAGTACATATATATAAAAAAATATATTAATTTACAATCTAAATTATATTTATATTAAAATGATATCAAGACACATCAGATTTTTCTATAAAATATATTTATTTGTGTTTAGATTATATAAAATCTAAAACAACTTCATGTAATATACAGTTAACAAATTCATCAAAATAGAAGAATCGCTATGAATTGAAAAGAAGAAATTCATCCAAAACTAATTCACCACTCAAATTACTTACTTCAATATTTTCTATAATATATAAAATCAAATCAAATTAACAAATTCATAAAATTAAAAAATATGAAAGATGAAACTCATGGGGCCTGAATACTGGGTGGGACATGAATATGAGGATCCATAAAAAAAAAGCATGAATATGAGGAGGTTTATGTAAGTGCGTATATATGGGGTGTGCCTTTTGAAAAAGAAAAAGGATATATAGTACGTCAATATAATCATATCTTTTATAAATAAAGATAATAAAAATAAAAATATTTAATTTAATTAGATAGATAGATGTATGATTAAAGTTAAATTTAAAATTAAAATTTATAATATCTCATGTGATCTAGAATATAGATTAAAAAATATAAATGTACGGTTAAAATTAAATTTACAATTAGAATTATTAAGATTAGAGAGATTTTAAAATAGAGCGATTTAATTTGGTTTAAAAGTTTGTCTTTATATATAGTAGAGATATCCGGGGAATCTTTAGCCTCGAATTTATTTCAATGAGGAGCAAATGAGTGGGTATTCTGTGCAACAAGTGCACCGTACACTCGGGTATAGGAGGTGACTCATTAAAAAAACGAAACTTTGTCATTAGTGAAAAGGTGGATCCACAATAGAAAAATGAACAGAGTCAAAGTGAGTGTACAGATTTAGAATTTGTGCACCAAATACATATGAGACCTTGCCGGAGCAAAATATATAATGAAATAAATGGAAAATTTGAAATTAGATTACGGAATCTTAAAACTTGGAGAGAAAAAAATTTCCATTCTGGAAAAACTAGAAAAACTTCAATTTAAAGCTAAAAATCTACTGAGAAATCTTGGAAACATAATAGAGTGGAAAAAATCGTTCTCTAAATTATACAAAATCTTGATAGTAGAATGTTTACATAACTAAATGCTATAGCAAATCATCACACTGATTTTATTTCCAAATTAAACACAGTTTTTATGTTATAAAAAGCCAAAGTAATTCAGCAATTAATCCAAGAGAAATCCCTAAAATCAAACCATGGATCTCTCCGTGATTCGCCGGAAAAAAAACCCACCCCCACCGCCGCCCGAACCCGCGGCTCCGCCTCCGGACGCCAAACCGCCGCCTCCTCCAGGCGGAAATCCGCCTCCACACCGTCCTTAGCCGCCGTACATGGAGGAATTAGAGCGGGCGGCGCACCACCACCGGCTGAGAAGCATCGAATACTCCAACGCCAGATCCTGGAAACTCAATTTTGGGGATCAATATCCAGAACAACAATACAATCATTATGAGTACAATCACGCTCCCATTGTAGGTTATGCGGATCGCAATTGCGATTATCATTATCACAATCATCACGCGCCGCCCCTGGACTACCGCCGTTCGATTTCAGGACCGCCGCCTCGGCTAGGGAGTTACCTCCGCCGGATTACCATCGTTCAGGCCCGCCGCCGCCGGATCAGCACTATGGGCCGCCGCCACCGCCTCCGTCTTCACCGCATCACCATGATAACTACTTCAGTGATGAAAATTCCAACGGTTGCGTCATAATATAGAGCTGCAATATTTTGTTATTTAGTTATATGATTTTCAATGTCTTGCTTCACTTTTTTGGATATTTAAGATTTGAGTATTTTAATTTCGATTTATCATTAATATTTATTGCAACGTATGAGTTTGTCACGTACGTATGGAGCAAGTTGTGATTTTGATTGTCACCCTCATACTAAACAAGGCATCAACATGTATAAAGCATCTTAATATCACTTTAATTATATATTCATAGTTATTAAATTAATACTATGATAATTAGAGTAAAAGTCAATCGGTCTAATATAATACTCCATCCAAACACCATAGTTTTAAAACAAAAAGACATCATTTTACAACACATTTAAATATATATAATATTGTTTTTTGCTAATTAAGTATTTGGCATTTTAATAAATTATAATTAATTACTTCGATAAAATAACTTGCATGTATTTGTTTATAGCTAAAATATCGAAAATGTTTTATTTAGAGTGGCTTACTGATTTAGTTAATTAAACAAGTAGTAAATGCAAGTGTTGTTAATTTAATGAAAAACAATCAATGTGTTCTTCAATAAATACAAAGAGAAAATGTTTTGGCTGATAAAACCTTTTTTGTATTAATATTTCGGATCCTTTTGTGAGCTTTGAATGCCTATATTTATACTACAAATAGTGGGGGTGGTGTTCCCCTATTTTCTCTAGTTTGCTAGCATTTAATGCCCTATGATACTAAACATTAAGTGACCGTGATACTATATTAATTTTTAGATTCTAGCTAGGGGGTCTGCTTGGGAACTGACAGATCTGCTAGTGAAGTGACAGACATGCGGCTCGCAGATATCAACCCTGAACTTCCCCTTTGCAACGTCTGATATTTGTACTTGTCACCGCTCTGATTGATCTTTGCTCCTTAAGGAAGGATTTTTTGCTTCATGACCTTTGGCGAGCTCAGGTGAAAAAAGTGTTGGGGTTATACTGAAATCTTGGGAAGTCCCTGACCGAGCTCAGCCTCGCTGATTATGCTGATGAAATCTCCGACCGAGCTCGCCTGAGCCCAATATCGTTGGATGAAACCCTTCACTGAGCTCACCCAAGCTCAGTGGAACAGGTATCTTGATCATTGCCTTTGGCCTAAATTTAATACAAGTCCTCAAGCTCTTGGCGAGTTCATATTAGATCACCATATTACAAAAACAACGAGCTTGTCTCTTAATAATTATTCAACTTCGGTCTCCAAGGTCAAGATGAATCAATATACCATGATAGCGAACTTGGAGTCTTGTGCCCGTATAATTTTCGATACAACAGTATTAAATACACCATGCAATTTAAGTATGTATTTAGATAATATTAATTATAATAGAAACCATTAATACTATACACTACAAAAAAGGCGGTGTTTTACGACGAATTTAGCGACGGTTTTAACCGTCGCAATAAGGATTTGAGACGGTTTTAGCTACCGTTTATCATCCGTCTGGAAAACGAGGGTCGTTAACATTTAGCGACAGTTTTTCCAGTCCGTCGCTAGGTAGCGACGACTTATTTCCGCCGCACAAAATATCGACGGCTATATTCCGTCTCAACATAGCGAAGGGTTTGTCGACGGATATGTGGGTCCGGGCACGGGTCCGAAAGTTCATCGCTGCGCCATCGCTAAACCGTCGATATATTGTCGAAGGTTATGACGTCATAAATCCATCGTTAACAGTGACGCCTCTCCGTCGGTATTCGCGATGGAAATTTATGTCGACATTTGCAACGGTTATCACCGTCGGTATTAGCGACGGTGAAAGTCGTTGCTAATGCTGTCGTTATATCCGTCGCTAAATCGTGAATTTATTTTTTTTTAAATGGCTCACTGTGGTTTGAACACAGACCCGGGGGGCACCGAACCACCCGAGCCACGAACCATCTCGAACCCAACCACCAAGCATCTCATATATAAGTCACCAAGCCTCCCAATTAAATTGAGCATTTATTTGCTCCCATGGGGGACCGAACACGGGACCTTGGGCGCCCAAGCGGGGATCAATTTCGCTTCAGCACTTGCTCTTTTGCATTTACTTAATGAATTTAATTATATATGTCCTAAAATTCATTTTTTTCTATTTTCTTAAAAAATTCTTTATTTCAATTATCTTATTTAATAATTCAATTACATTTTAATATAATAATTTATATTTTTTATTTATAAATTATAATTAAATTAAAATATATAAAAATTGTATTTTTTTAACTTATTTTTAATAAAATTAATTCTATATTAATTTACAATTCATTTTTTTTCAGTTTTTTTTAAATTCTTTATTTCAATTATCTTATTTAATGATTCAATTATATTTTAATATATTAATTTATATTTTTATTTATAAATTTAAAAGAAATTGTATTTTTTAATTATTTTTGAATAAAATTAATTGTATATTTATTTTAAAAAAAATTATTTTTTTTAAAATTTTTTATTTCAATTATCTTATTTAATTATAGTTTTTATATTGGATAATTAGCAAAAAATAAATTATGTTAAGCAATGTCAAATAAGTTATACTTTTCTATCTAAACAAGTAATACTTTTCTATGTAAACAAGTAATATTTTTTATCTAAACAAGTTATATGTACTTTTCTATCTAAACAAGTAATATTATCTATATAAAAAAGTAATACTTTTCTATTTAAACAAGTTATATATATACTTTTCTATCTAAACAAGTAATACTATCTATATAAACAAGTAATGCTTTTCTATTTAAACAAGTTATATATACTTTTCTATCTAAACAAGTAATACTTTTATATGTAAACAAGTAATACTTTTCTATCTAAACAAGTTATATATACTTTTCTATCTAAACAAGTAATACTATCTATATAAACAAGTAATACTTTTCTATTTAAACAAGTTATATATACTTTTTTATCTAAACAAGTAATATTCTCTATATAAACAAGTAATACTTTTCTATATAAACAAGTAATATTTTTCTATTTAAACAAGTTATATATATTTTTCTATTTAAACAAGTAATACTTTTCTATCTAAACAAGTTATATATACTTTTCTATCTAAACAAGTAATACTATCTATATAAACAAATAATAATTTTCTATTTAAACAAGTTATATGTATTTTTCTATCTAAACAAGTAATACTCTCTATATAAACAAGTAATACTTCTCTATCTAAACAAGTAATACTTTTCTATCTAAACAAGTAAAAAAAATGAAAAATATAATATACATAAATAAACATTAATACATAAATGATAAATAAACGATAAACATTATACATATATAAAAAAATAGAGTTTCATAAACGAAAATTTAAACGAAAAAAAATGTCGCCTCATGAATAAATAAATAAAAACAGAGTTTCATAATAAACGGTTGGGATAAAAATCTTCCTCCTCATCCCCCAAATTAGCAGTATAAAGAAAATTACTATTGAAATCGATTTCATCATCGCCACCGGCGCCTCTGAACCCGGCCACGCTGGCACTGCTGCCACCACTGTCGTTGCCACCACTGCCGCTGCCACCACCACCACCGCTCTGCCACCACCACGACCGATGCCTCCACCAGCACCGCCGCCACCACGACTAATGACCAGGCCACCGCTGCCACCACCACCACAACCGCCACCGCCACCGTCCTCGAAATTAATGATGTCGAGGAAAAAATCCGGTGAGCAGCCCATTTGAACGGCCAGAGCGGATGCAAGTTGTTGTCATTTTCATTTATTTTCTTCTCTGATCTCGGCCGTCACCTGTTCTCTAATCAGTTCAACTGTCTGTTGTGGTTGTTGCGGCTGCTGTGGCTGCGGTGCTGAAGTAACAGAGGTTTGAGATGAGTAGGGTTGTGTCTCCGCGATAATGACGGAAGACAACCTACCGTACTCGAGAACCCACTGTCTATGGATGTCGGCCTCCTCCACATAGATCTGATTAAAATTAATTGGAGGAACTGGTGGATTTGGACCTTACGGTTCATCCACCTGGGCTGGCTGACAACTTCGATCCTATCTCGCACCGCTCTCAGTAAAAATTAAATATTATAATTAAGATCAGGTGTAATAATTACGAAATACAACATTAATTACTTACGTGCACTTGGGTGCTGCGGCTGTTGGTGGAGGTCCTCATCTCCTCTTCGTAGGGGTGGCTGAGTGCAAGAGTCTCAAGAGCGTCTTGAGGGCGTCTGAGCCGTAGTTCCTATTAGCAAATAAAAATATTAATATTAATTATGAAGTTAATTATTGTACAATTAAATAAATTATATTACTTACTTTCGCCATGCGGTGCTCCAGAATCGACCGGGATCCTGCCTTGTGCACAACGACGCCCCCATCATCTCCTTACTGGCTAAGGCGATTTTGGCGATTCTTCTAGCACATCTCCTGGTATGCTGGATCTCTCCAAACCGCCACAATCGACGCTCACACGCCCGGGTCCATGTCATCTGTCATATTCAACACTTCATCCCTCCACCCGGCATGCCATTTGTAAAGCATGTCCTTGTACCGGGCAGCGACAAGCTTACAGAACGGCCGGTAGAAATCGGCCGGTGACATACCATCCGCCCACTTCGTCTGTTTCTGCATTTCATTAACACAAACTTTATTAAATGTATATATAACAATATATTATATATTAAATTAAAATAAGTAATCAATTATTGTACGTACCCTAAACTCGTCGAAGTAGAGTTGGCGTTGTTCTTCCGACACGCCTCTCCAACTGTGGGCCCCCATTGCAATTCCAACTCGCAAGATGGAGTTGGCGGCTAAAGTGGAAGCCTCATGATCGGGTATGATGCTGAAACATATTAAAAAATTAATAAGTATAATTAACAATTAATTTTATAATTACTAAATAAATTAATAATTAATTAAAAATTATAGCTTACTTTCCCTGACTCAGATCGATCGCTAATCGAGCAGTGGGGGCTGAGCCACGATGAATAGAGGTCGAGCCTGAGCTTGACCCCGATGGAGATGACCCTGTCGAGGGCGGTTGCTGCGAGCTGAAAACGCCTCTATTCAGGTTCACCGTCGGTCTCAGAACCCTCTTCTTCCTGGTGCTCAAAGGAATGGACCCGTCGCCCCGACCACCATCTCTGCATCGACCATTTCCGCTACCTCATCCACCGCTGCCTTGGATAGTACTCATCTGCATTATATAAAATAAATTCATTATATTTTTTAATAATCTAATTAAAATCGCGCCTAAATTTTGACTGTATTATTACATATTCATCCTAGTCAACCATCAATCTAACAATTCTAACCAAATTAACATATACATATATATATATTTTGTTTTATAATTATGTGATATATAATTATAAAACAATTCTAACCATTCTAGTCAACCATCAATCTAACAATTATAATCATTCTATCCCATATATATCACATATATAATCATAAAACAATTCTAATCATTCTAGTCAATCATCAATCTAACCATTCTAGTCAATCATCAATCTAACAATTCTAATAATTCTATCACATATATATAACACATATATAATCATAAAACAATTCTAACCATTCTAGTCAACCATCAATCTAACAATTCTAACCATTAATCTATCATATAATTACATATAAAATATCATAATCAACCAAATTACACTAACATGCATATACGTAATTGACTAATTAAACTAAAATACATATATATAATATCGAATAAATATTTTGAATTATATATATATAATTCGAAATTATATATATATATATATATAAACGTACGAAACGAGAAAATAAACGGTTCAAAATTAGAAAAATATCGTGAAAAGGAAGAATATGAAGATACAAATTGAACCACGTGCACCGAATGCTCAGGACGGCGACAACGAACGGCGTACGGCGACGACGGAGGATGATTTTTTTGCGAAAAGAATCGCGTCTGAATGCTGAAATCGCAGGTTATATAATAGAAATTTTGCGACAGATACTTAATTGTCATCGCTGATAGCGACGAAAAAAACCGTCCCTTTGTTCAAAAAACCGTCGCTAAACTTGGCTGGGGTGGTGGTCCAAGTGCCGAGATGCTTCGTGCTCCGGGTCCGATTTTAGCGACGGTTATAACCGTCGCTAAATGCCTCGATTTGACACGGTTCGAAAAATCCGTCGCTAAAATGTCGCTATTAGCGGCGGATACTAAAATCGTCGCTAAATTCAGGGACTTTGATCGTTTGACTTTAACAGTCGTTACTAGCGACAGTAGTTGGATCCGTCGTTAAAACCCTCCTTTTTTGTAGTGTATACACGATAGTTCCTTAAAAAAAATACTATACATTATAGTTGCTCAATTAATTATATCCAAATTACAGGAATTGACTAAGTAATCAAATACTATATATCAAATTTTTGCAATTTTTTTGTATTTTGATATCCTCTAAAAATTCATATATTCACATTTCATATTATTTATTACTTTTGAACTTAAATTTTATTATCTTAAAGTGATTATTATTTTCAATATATTTCACAATTTTTTTCTAATACCTAATAATTTTTTTTTATGAAAAAAATATTTTTCCTTACTCATCCCTCTTTCTTTTTTTTTTGCCTTATTGGAGAGTAAATAAATTATTTTTTAATTTGTACAAAATTTCAAAAGTAACAAATAAAAAGAAATATTATGAATAATAAATAAGAAAAACTAAACAAATGTAAAATATATTTAATTCAAAATTCGCCAGATATTTCATAATTAAGGTGTCTACAAATCGTTAGCCTAATTAGAAATTGGTATCCTAATAAATTAGGTGGGAGAGAATGCCAAGGCCATAAGGAGGGCCATTATTCCCACCGGAAACAGCATCAGCGGCATCGGAGGCGGCGGCAGCGGCGGCAACATTGGCGGCAAAACCAGCAGCGACACCGCCAGCATGGCCAGGTACAACACCAACCACCACCCATTGTTGGACCGCCTATCCGCATTTGACACGTCACTTTTTGCCGCTCTCCAAATTCTCGATTCTTCTCTACTCATCATCATCGTAATATTTATCACTCGTGTGAAAAATGTGTTTGGTACCACTGTAGTACTGTGGATCGGATGTAGGGGATAATTAAGCTGGTGAAGCAAGCATTGAGTTGTTACGAAAGTGTATATATAGAGAGTGTGAGGAGATGATGAGAGAGAATTTAATATACTAAAAATTAGTATCTTTAAGACAGGGAAATCTTTTGGAATATATGAGATCTGGCAGAATCAGGATTCCCCTAATCCCAATAATTAATCCCATAATTTAATTAGGTGAAGAGTTTAAGTTAATTAACTTTGATTAATTTTCACTTTGAATTGTAACAATTTTTTTTAGTAGATCATGAAAGAAGAATTTCGAAATGAAGGTCGAGTTAAAAGAAAGTATATATATTGTGAAATAACATGGATAAAAATTCGTATGAGATGGTCTTATACACAAGATGTAGTATAAATTAATATTTATTCCTTTCAAAATATTGATGGAAATTAAATAAATAGATTATTCCCGACCCTCTCTACAAGCTCGAACTTTTAGATGAGACAGAATTCTCTCATGGTATTAGAGCCCAGGTTGTGGGTTCGATTCCCGTGGAAGCACTCCACCCATTTAAATTGTCCACTCTGTTGGGTCTCCTCTCCAGAGAGCAGAGACAATGATTCGGCCCACGAGTGAGGGGGAGTGTTGAGGGAAATTAAATAAATAGATTATTTCCGACCCTCTCTACAAGTTCGAGCTTTTAGATGAGACAAAATTCTCTCACAAAATATTAAAACATCATTCTCGAATTATGTTACTCCATCTGTCCCACACTCATTTGAACATTCACTATTTGACTCGTGTTTTGGCGAGCGAGTTATTTATTAATATTTGAAATGATAAAGAGATTTTTAAGGGGGGTATTATAGTGCTACCCCTCATCTATCCTACCATGTCTTAAAAGTCACTTTATCATTTCATATACTATAAACAACTCGCTCAACAAAACACGAGCCAAAAAGTGAAATGTTCAATCGAGTGTGGGACGGAGGGAGTACATCTTACCATAAAACTGTTTCAAGTGTTACTCATTAACTAATTATGATAACTCTAATTTAATTTGGTATGCATATTTAAGGGTGCATTCAATTGGGATTCTATTGAAATTTTTTTAACTTTAAAAAGTTTGTGGATTTAGAAAATCCATAGACTCCATGCAGAATTTGGCTGACTTTTTTTATTAAAACATGGATTTTCATAGACTTGAGAGGATTGTGGAATACATTTTTTTATTGATTTAAATGGATTTCCATAGAGCGCCGGAACTATCAATGCAAATGTATATGGAACAGACTTGTATATAAAAAAAGTTATCCAAATTATTTAGAAAAAATACTAAAAATACATTAGTTCAAAAAAAAAATGCATTTATTATTCATCATTATTATTCTCATCTTCATTCCCACCATCTTCATTTCCATCAACGTTATACCTCAACCTCATTTCCCACATAGCATTAGCAATACTCATTCGCCATGTATTAACTTCCGTTCTTTGTTGTAGTTGGCTTTGAGAAAGCAATTCCAATTTTTTTTTTCCATGTCGAGATGTGAATCTTGATCTTCTTCATATTCGACTGGAAATTCATCAAAGCGGCATCGGGTTCTTGGTCATGAGGGCGAGGGTAGGATAGTGTCGGGCGGCGATGATGAGCGGTAACCGGCAAAATCTTTGCTTTGAAGCGGTGTGTGGCAGGCAAGGCTGCGTCGTCTTGGAATCTGGGTGAGCAAAGGTCGTCTGCAAAGGATCGATGAGAATGAGAATAATAGCGGCAGAAGGGGGCGGCGGTGATGGCAGGAGAACAACGAAGGTTTTTTTCTTCGGACCTTTCATCTTTAGAGTTCTCTAAGAGAACATGTAGAAATCTGTAATTGTTAAAAGAGATTTTGGAGAGTGAAATCTATTTATATTTTTGAAAGAGAATCAAAGAAAATCCATAGAGTATTAAAATTCATAGACTGTTGAATAACTAAAGATTTTTTAAGACTTTTTAAAATCCGTATTGAATACCTCAGGGTTTTTAAAGACTTTTGAAAATTCGGATTGAATACCCCCAGACATTGAAAGTCTAAAAAAATCATATAGACTCCACAACCAATACACCCCCCTTAGTTGGTAACAATGTATATGTTTTTTTAAATAAAAACAACTCTTATAACTTAAATGCAAAAATAATAAATATCGAGAAGGTCATCCACATCAGTTGGAGACTCGACTCAATAATAAGGACTTGGAAATAACCTAAACGGCCAAGTAAAATGATGATGAGCCAAATCATTGGTTTTTTAATGAATAAGACAAATTACGTAATCACTAAGCTGGTTTAGTGTGGCTTTACAAGCTATCTTCATCATATAATCACTGGCAGCACCCCCTATTATTGATTGTTCCATTCGTCGATCCACCACACTCACAATGCAGTCAATACCATTTTCTCTGAATTGATTTTTGAGGCCTATGTTGTTATAAATTTGACACTAAAAATTACCTTCTTCACAAGACAACACAATGAAAACAAAATCAAGCTATCAACTCAGGAGATACATTAAACAAAAGCCTTTCAACTCGGGCGAGAATCAAAGGCAGGGGCCGCATGATCAGGAAAGAGGCCGGATGACAATGGAGTAATATAATTATTACAGAAACGACAGATAACTTAGATCTAATACCTACGAAATAAAAAAATCTAAAACTTACAAAAATTAAAGGACGGCCTACTTTTCACGGGTCCCAGATCGCGCTAACGCGATCTGGAACCCCACTAACACCGATGAATAAACAGATCTAAAGGGATGACCACTATAGTTTTCTAGCCCCCATAGTTGGGTTGAGCCTCATGATTTTGTGGATGACCTTCTCAATTCTTTTTGTCTCTCATGCGATTTTAATAATATGAGCTAAACATTATTGCGCTAAAAAAAGAAAAAAAGACAAAGTTTTATATACACCAAGTGAATCATGCAATATTTTTTAAATATGCAATTTTGCATGTTTAAAAAATGCACTTGAGTTGCATAGTGAACATTGTTCGATTTTTCTGTTCCACTTTTCGTATTTCACTGGTGTTTCACCCTGCTGAATTTTTAACACATGGATCCAAATATGGTGCTTAGTTGAATATTTTTTATTATTCCACATGTGTCATCTATCCATATTATAGAATATAAAGTGAAACACTAATTGTAGAATAGGTGATCTCATTCGCAAAAAACATACTTTAAAAAATATATTGAATACTAATTAATAAATAAGTGGGAAGTTTGCACTATTGCTAATGAGGTATGACAGTGTGTGGTTTGGTTGATTTGGAAAGGAAGGAATGCACTGATTTTCGAAGGCACGATATTTGTGGTCGATAAACTGTTGGATGAATTGAAAGTTAGGCTTTGAAGTTGGTTTTCTGTGAGTAATTTAATTCGAAACTATTTCTCCTGTGATGATTGGCTTGTTAATCCTAAACTTATTTTAGGTTGTTGATTCTTTGTATTTGTAATTTTTTCGGGTACTCCTTATACCCGATTGTGATTAATAAATTTTCCCTTCACTGATAAAAATAAATAAATCAGTGGGATGAAAACATATTTAATTTAAATAGGTGTCACATGCAATTATCTAGTTTTATTTTCCCCCAACATATTGAGTCGAGGTTATAAGAGGAGGGTCTAGTATAACGTTTCCTAACGAATTGTGAAATGGGCTTCTAACAGGCT
The DNA here is from genome assembly GCA_037126765.1 of Stenogyne calaminthoides. Lineage (NCBI taxonomy): Eukaryota > Viridiplantae > Streptophyta > Magnoliopsida > Lamiales > Lamiaceae > Stenogyne > Stenogyne calaminthoides. The sequence goes on along the minus strand of JBBCBC010000031.1, from coordinate 13,129,720 downwards.
ATAGTTAAACTGCTTTAGAAAAAACAGGCTTTAAACCTTTTTAATTTGACCTTGCAATATTACTTTTTTATATAAATCGTGCCCCAACATATATTATCAAATTTGAATACGTTAATTACAAATTGCAATTTGTACTATTGCAACATGTATTATATATTTTTTTAACAAAATGCAATTTTTACTAGTAAAAAGTGATCGATTTTAACCCGAGACTCTTTTTTTGGAACTTTCCGGCTAAATATAGCCTACAAATAATATATTATATATACCATAATACTAAAAAGTATTTTAGCAAAACATCAAATTTGTTGTGCACCAAAATATGTTAATTACGGATAATGATGTGGCTTAAGGATCTTAGTGACACAAACAATAAATGAGTTATATGGATTGTATTTATGTCGTATGATTGGATTGGAGAATAAGTGTCGAGTAATAATTTTGCAAGAGGTTGGGTAGGATAATAAATTCTCTTCTTTCTTGGTCATAAATGACCTCTATTTATAGAGTTTTGGAGAGTGAAGTTCACTCTCCCGATTTACAAATGTAGCACCTGAAATAGGCCTGTTAAACATTAAATGCTACAAGATTGACATGATGTATCCGGTAGGTCGCGGGAGGTTGTTCGAGGCAGAAAGGACCTCACGCCCCTGATTTGCACCTCGGCTAGGCTTTCTTACGAATATTAAGGATATAACCCTCTTCCGTACTCTGACATGCCGCCTAACTTCGTCCTTTACTGGATCTTCTCCTGACTCGTTCTTTCTTTAGGGATGGTCGCCTATACCAACTCTCTGACATATGTCTTATCATAATTAATGAACTGAGATCGGACCGTTGCGAGGTCGAGGAGATCACGCCTTGTCCAATCTTCTCTACTATCAAGTTGCTTATTTGGCTTCGCTAGCGATGGGCCTGGTTACCCACCTCGCGCAATGTGCTCACAACAATAGCCCCTAGGTCACCTTCTTTTGTTCTTCGAAAAGGGGCGAGCTATCTGATCTTATCCGTTTCTATATCGAGTGCGAGGTGTCTCAACTTCCTGAACACGAGTGGCGAACGCTTTGTGATTTGATGCCAATGATGTTTGCTCGCCACGACTGCCGTGCCTATATGTCTAGGTCATGATGGCGCGTGATGCTCATGCGCCTGGCACGAAAAGTCGCTGCCCTGGATCCGTACCCTAAAACTGGGTCTATAAAGGCCTGTTCTCCATTTAGTTTCCCTCTTCTTCCTTCTTGAAAACTTTCAAATTTCCGCTTTCCTATTTTGAGTGTCCGGAATCATACCTTTCACCGCCTTATTTTCCGACGGCCTGGAGTTATTCTTCAGGTAAAGTTCTCCTTCTTTTTCCGTTCTTATTCTCTGTCACAAATGGCATCTGACGGAGACAGTGTGGCGGAGAGTTCCGCTCCGGTTGAGGTTCGTCAGCGTCGTCTGGGTAAGGAGGTTGTTGATGTTGACGAAGGTATTGTCAATATTTCGTCAGAGACCACAAAATTGATTCCGACTCAATTCTTAGAAGTAGTTTCATCACGGCGGCATCAGCGTTTGCGGCGGGCAGGGGAATTGGTTCTCGAAACTTCTAGGGCAATTTTGGAGAAAGGGCCGGAGGATGAAATGGCGGAAGAAGGTGAGGATTTGTCCGTCCAGTCGGTCGATGCTTCTGATTTCGACTTCTTGTCGGAGGAGACAATTCCCGAAGTACCGAGTGATGACGATGCCATCGACGAGGTCGATTGGTCTCTTCGACTTCATGAGTATCTCGCTCTACACCGTCACGAGGTTGTCAGAAAACCTGCTCGAGTGAGGAAAGAGACCGTCTATGCCGCTTGCTTGGTTGATAGTTCGGTGTCCGAGGCCGACCTGTTTAGATGGCGGGACACCTTCCAAGTTCCCAGCGACGTCCACTTCTGGGTCCCCGACTATAAAAAAGATCATGCCGACCAGCCTCCTGATGGTTGTGTTGCGATCAATTATGACACTATGGTCACTGGGGTCCAATTTCCGCTCCATCCTGTCATCAGCGACCTCCTGAATTTTTGGGGGTTGGCTCCAACCCAAATTCACCCAAATGGTTGGAGTATCATCATTGGGTTGCTGACCCTCTTCGGCCGCATCCAACCGAGAGCTTTCCCATCGGCCAAAGAGTTAAATTATGTGATCTCGCTGGCGAGGTGGGAAGGATCACAAAAGGAAGGTGGACCGGGGTATTATTATGTCAAATCACGACCTCGGATGAAGGTTATCGAGGATCTCCCGAACAAAGTTACTAGATGGAGGGAGAAGTTCTGGTTTGTAGGTGGAGCCTGGCAGAGTCCGGTTTGGGCAGAGCCTGATCTACTTGGATTCCGATCAATACCTCGAGATTATTGCGAATTTAATCGTAATATGTTTCATTTAGCTCCAATTCTTAGAGTATTGATTTAACTCGTTTTTGTCTCTTCAGGTCCTCCTGCCACCAAGCTTTTTGAGGTATCGCTTCCTTTCCTCACTCGGTTGGTTCAGGTTTGCCTGATCGACCTCGACGAGCGATCTCTAAATGTGCTCGCTAAAGAGAAGTGTTGGGAGTTAGCCGGGCTGGTCGTTCCTCCTCGCGGGTCCCTATCGTCCGATCTCCCTAGTAAGTGGGCTTCATACTTTACTTCTTTTTGGACTGTTTTTCTCGTACTTTCACTGACCGAGATGTTTTTCTTTCTCTGTTCCAGTTGCTTTGGTTGAAACTATTAGGTTTACTTCTCGGAAGACGATAAGAGCGATGGAGAACATGACTGCTGAAGAGATGGCGAGAAGATGGCCCAGGCTATGGAATTGTCTCGGAAAAGGGCCGATCAGAAGAAAGGCAAGGAGCAGTCGGGTAAGGGGAAGTCGACCGCGGCGATGAAAACCAAGACTAAGGCTCCACTTCGACTTTGGGGATCGAAGAGGTCGGCTGGAGAGGTGTCGGCCCCTGATCAGTCTGTCCAGAAAAGGCGGGGCCTGGTGGATGAAGATGAGCTGTGGAACTCTCCTAGTGGGAAAATGGTGGTCCCGGGCCAATTTGGTGTGCCCGATACTGTTGTCGAGATCACGGCTCGCCGAGATCGCGAAGCTGGCAACGAAAATTTCCTGGGATGGAGTCCCGAGCTCCGACATATGTAGACTATTCTTTCCCATTCTCTTTTTGTGTTTTTGCTTCGGTGTTGGTTTCTATTCACGCTAGTTTCACCTCCAGGTATCGGCTTGATGACGGTGTTTTTCGTGGAGAAGGCACCCGATTGTTCTTGAGGTCGCGATCTCCTGCTGATAATGATCTCCGACCGACCTATGTGAAGATGACCTCTGATGATTTGCTAAAATCGTGGACTTTGCCTCTGGATGAGGAAGCCCGTACCCATCAATTTCATGAAAATCTGACCTCGGGTATCGTCCATTCCTGTCGTTCCTTAAATTTCTTTGAGCGATGTCGGGAGCAGTATGATACGGCAAGGAATCAGACGATTTGGGCTGAGGTGAAGTGCGCCGACATGAAGAAAGAGCTGGAGAAGGCCCATAAGAGTTGGATCGGGCAAACAAGGCTAAACAAACTTCCGATGACAAGCTCCAAGAGTTGACCCGATCTCGGGAAGAGTTGGAGAAGAATTTCCAAGCCGTCGAGAAAGACTATTTTCTATGTAAATAATATTCCGCCGACCTCCTTCAGCAGACCCAAAAACTCGGCGAGGAATTTCAACGCCAGGCCGAGGTGATCCGAGAAATTCTTGACAAAGTGAAGATGTAGCGAAATGATGCCTCCAATATGGCATATGTTCATGCCTTTGCCAATGCAATTCGTGCGGTCCACCGTCCTGACCTTGACCTATTGGGTGCCCAAACCAAGATGAGAGAGATGCTGGCGACCTATATGCCAACCCATCCTCTGAATCCTGATGCTCTTCTCCCTATTCCAGATTTGAAGGAGCTCGGATGTGATTTCTTGATTCTCTCCCCTGAAGCCAAATTGTTCAATCCTAAAGAGATGCTTCAGGGTATGGTGGTTGAGGATGTGGTCGCTGATGAAAGTGGTGGCGAGGAAGAAGGTGGCACTGGCAAAGATGGCGGCGAGGTGGAAGAGGAATCTGCTCGTGAAGAGCCTGTTGTTGAAGTCGGTGGAGAAGGGAATCAAACTAGTGTTGAGATTCCCGAGGTCGAGCGATCAGTGCCGAACCAACCCATGGAGGGGACCTCGGATGCTCCGCCAAGTTGATTTCTTTGTAGTTCTTTCTACGGCAGTATGTAAATTGACTTCGGGCACTTTGATGTGATCGCCCTTCGGGGTTTTTTATTAAGTTATTGGGTTGCCCTTCCGGGTGTGTAAGTGTTTGTTGCCCTCGGGTGTTTGTTAATGAACTATTTTGCTTTCCTGTTTGAATCTGATATCGCTTTCCTTTATTTCTCGCTTTTTCTCGTGTACTTTATCTTCTTGAAAACCTAGGTAACAATCACGATAAGAAATCTATTAATCGATAATGATTACGACCTGATTGCCTTTGAAGTTTTTTTGGCTTTGTCGACTTAGACCGGGTATGCGACCTAGTGGTCGACTTAGATAGGGCATGCGACCGAGGTCGTCTTATAGATGTTATGCGACCTTTTTGCCTTTGAAGTTTTTGGCTTTGTCGACTTAGGCTGGGTATGAGACCTTGTAGTCGACTTAGATAGAGCATGCGAATGAGGTCGTCTTATAGATGGTATGTGACCTTTTTGGGATGATTTTACTGAAGACTTTTGAAAATTTTCATTCTATCGCTTTCATTTTTCAAGTTCGTGAATGTAAGAGTTTTATGAGACACTATGAAAAATCTATGACATGTTTTTGTGAAAAGTTTTCTATCAGTTTGGGACATTTTCATTCGCAAATCTTTTTATTGACCGAGCTCGTGAGAGGTCGGGGACCAGTCCCCCCAGTTTCTGAATGTAAAAATTTGTAATAAACTGCGGTAAATAGAGTAACTCGTAGATAATTGATGACAAACCTTGATTTTACTTTTGATTTTGACATAGTTTCAGAAAATTATGATGCATGACCGAATCTAAAAAGTTACTGATAAAATTTCTTCAGGTAAGTCGCATTCCATGGGTACATTGCGGGAATGCCTTTCATGTCTTTGATTTTGTAAGCCCCATTCGGTAGGCATTTTGAGATTTTCAGTGGGCCTTCCAAAGTTGGGCCAAAAACTCCTTTATGGACTTCGAGAACTTTCTTTAAAACAAGTTCGCCAACCTTGAATCTTCGGACTTTTGATTTCGAATTGTAGTATTTCTCCGACTTCTGCTTGTAATTTGTGTTTTTCAAGTTGGCTTCCATTCTTCTTTCTTCGAGGAGGTCGAGGCTGAGGGATATGGCACTATCGTTGTCCTCCGTGATATCTTGCGACGTCCGATGGCTTTTGACGACGACCTCGGCTGGTATGACCGCTTCTGTTTCAAAGGCTAAAGCGAAAGGTGTTTCGTCTGTTGAGTTTCAGAATGTGGTCCTTTATGACCATAAAATGCTCGGAAGTTTGAAAGCCCATAGTCCTGTTGACTCGATCAATTGGTTTTTCAAAGTATGCTTGATTATCTTGTTTACTACTTCAACTTGTCCATTAGATTGAGGGTGGTACGGGGTAGAGAACAATTTTGCGATTTTCCACTTCGCAAAAGAGGCGTCTATCTCGAAACTGTCGAACTGCTTTCTGTTGTCCGTAACGATCATTTGTGGAAGGCCGAAATGACATATAATATTTTTCCAGATGAATCGGATAATCTTCTCTTGTGTGATTGTTGCCAAAGGTTCTGCCTCTGCCCATTTGGTGAAATAGTCGACTGCGACCACGGCGAACTTCGAGCATCCTGGGGCCTTTGGGAAAGGACCTATTAGGTCAATTCCCCACTTTGCGAATGGCTATGGACTGTATATCGAGGTAAGCTCTTCAGGAGCTCGCTTGATTGTTGGGGCGAAGAACTGGCACTGTTTGCATCTCTTTGCGTATGCGATTGCATTTTTCCTTAGAGTTAACCAATAGTAGCCCTGTCTGATTGTCTTGTAAACGAGAGACTGGCCTGCAGTATGATTCCCACAATCTCCTTCGTGAATTTCCTTCAAAATTACTTGGTCATACTCAGCTGTGATGCACTTCAACAGTGGTAACGAGAAACTTCGTTTGTAAAGTTGTTTGTTGACTATAGTGTACCTCGCTGCTCTTAGCTGTAGTCGGCGAGCTGCGACCTTATCCTCTGGAAGTGTTCCTTTCTCTATGTACTCTTGGATGTCGGTCATCCAATTGTCCTCCGGGGCTGCGATCTGAAACACTTCTACTCAGGAGTTTGATGGTCTTGCTTGATTCATCCACATTATTTCTTTTGCTTCAATGGTGTTGCGACATGTCAAGGGGGTGTTGAGCTTGGTGACTGTGATATTGTCCATGTCTGAGGCCCCTTCCGAGATGGCTAACCGTGCCAATGCGTCTGCTTGCGTGTTTTCAGCTCTCGGTATTAACTCTATTTGTACTTCTTCGAATTTTTCAATGCGACTCTTTGCTATTTGCTGATACTTTATCATCTGTTTGCCTCGTGCTTCATATTCTCCTGACATATGACATACGAACAACTGAGAGTTGATGTATACCTTCAACCTTCATACACCAATGGCCATTGCCATTTCCAAACCATTTATCAGAGCCTCATACTCCGCTTCATTGTTGGTAGCATAAAAATCGAAACTTACAGCCGTCGTGAATGATTGTTGATCGGGACTGATTAGGACTACCCCAGCCCCTGCTCGGGTGCTCGTCGAGGAGCCATCGACGTGCAATGTCCAAGGGACGTCGATGGCCTCTAATGTCTTCTCTGGAAAGGTGAGCTCGATGAGGAAATCGGTGAGAACCTGGGTTTTGATTGCAGTTCGAGGTGCGAAAGTAATCCCAAACTGGCCTAATTCGATGGACCATTTCAACAATCGTCCTGCATTATCGGGTCGATGCAAGACCTATCTTAGAGGCATGGTGGTTAAGACTTCGATTTGATGGTCGAAGAAATATTGCCTCAGCTTTTGGACACTCATGATCAAGGCGTATGCGAGTATCTCGAGGGGTGGATATTTGAGCTCGGCATCATTGAGGGTTTGACTGACAAAGTATATGGGCAAGTGATACTGACCTTCTGCTCGGACTAACACCGCGCTCAGAGCGGATTCCGAGGCTGCTAGATATAGGAAAAGCTTTTCACCGGGGATTGACTTCGCCAAAATTTGAGGATTGGAGAGATATACTTTGAGCTTCAAAAAGGCGGTCTGGCATTGCGGAGTCCACGAGAATCTCCCTTTCTTCATGGCTTCGAAGAAAGGTTTGCACTTGTCTCCCATTCTAGACACGAATCTGTTCAGGGCTGTGAGGCATCCAGTTAACCTTTGGACTTCTTTGACGTTGCGAGGTGGTTTCATATCCAAGATGGCTTTGATCTTTGAAGGATTCGCCTCTATACCTCGCTGACTGATGATGTGACCCAGGAACTTTCCTGATCCTACCCCGAAACTGCATTTCTTAGGTTTCAAAAGCATGTTGTACTTCCTTAGGATACCGAAAGTCGTTGCGAGGTATCTCAGATGATCTTCTTTCTTTTCGCTCTTTACCACGATGTCGTCGATGTATACTTCCATGGTCTTTCCTATCTCGTCGGCGAACATTCGGTTTACCAGACGTTGGTAGGTTCCCTGCGTTCTTCAATCCGAATGGCATCATTTTCCAACAATACACGTTCTTCTCTGTTAGGAAAGATGTGTGTTGCTGGTCGTATTTGTTCATGGCGATTTGATGATATCCCGCGAATACGTCCATGAAAGTCATCATCTCGTGCCCGTCATCGTGCTGTCAACGATGTGGTCGATGTGTGGCATAGGGAAATAGTCTTTTGGGCATGCTTCGTTGAGATCGGTGAAATCGATGCATAATCTCCAAGAGTCATTCGTTTTTTTTACTAAAACCGCGTTGGCTACCCACTGTGGTTGGTCGGCCTGCTCGATTAATTTATTATTCAGCAGCTTTTCCACCTCATCGGCCAAGGCTACGTATTTCTCGGGGCTGAACTTCCTTCTTTTCTGAGATATCGGACTCTTTGTCTGGTCGATGTTTAACTTGTGGCATGAGACCTCGGGGTCGATGTCGATCATGTCTTCGTGTGACCATGCGAACACATCTATATTTTTCTTGAGGAAATCTATCAACTGAGCTCGCAAATTGTTGGGTATTTGCGTTCCGATGGTCACACTCAGCTCTGGTCTGTCGAGGTCGACCGGGATTATTTTGAGCTCTTCGACGGGAGTAGCTCGCTGGCCATTTCTTTCTATTCTCGGATCAAGACTTGACTTTCATTGTTCGGTATTAATCTCCATTGGTTCGAAACCGAGGCAAGGCTCTAAATCTGGTAGCTCCTTTGCGGGTTTTCCCTTTATATCGACGTCAATTTCCATAGGTGTTACACTTGTTTCCATTACATTGTCTATTTCCATTTCATCATTTTTCTTTTCTTTTCGTGGTGGAGTCTGGCTTGCACATCCTAGCCCTATCTCGGGTTTTCTACCATAATAGAAAACAGAATTTAAACTGACACAAGAGTAAGTCAAACACTTCCTTGTTGCGATCTGGTCACTCTTAATGGTGCCAATTTTCCCGTCAGATCCGGGGAAACTTAATACAGTAAAAATAAGATGAGGCGGCAGCCCCAAACTCATGTTCGAAAGTTCTGCCGAAGAAAGCATTGAAGTTTGAGGGGATGTCGATGATTATAAAATCTAACTGCCTGGTTGCTTTCACTTCGGTATCCAAAGTCGAGGTGATTTCCACTGATAGGCTAATCATTCCATAGGCCTCGACGGATTGACTCCCAAACCCTCGGATCCCCACCTCGCAGGGTTCGACGTAGGAGTGGAAATCGTCGAGTTGGTCTAAAGTCTTCTTGAAAAGGATGTTGCAGAAAGCTCCATTATCGATCATGATGCGGTGAACCAAAGCCCCCATTATTCTAGCTGATATCACGAGTGGGTCCCAGTTTGGGTAGACCAACCCATCTCTGTCTTCCTCGGTGAAAGTAAGTTGCTTCTAGTTTGGAGCGATGGTGTTGACTGGGAGGCAGCTAAGAACGGCTTTATCGAGGGCTTGTAGTTCGGCTTTTTGATGACGGTTTGGATAGGGAGATCGCTGGGAGGAAACCTCCGAGAGTTCCCCCTGTCGGGCAGATCATGTGGATTACTCTGTTTCCCGCTCCTTCCGGGATTTGTGGACCTTGCCTTCCCTGGTCGGGTTGGTTTCTAGGCGGAGGCACTCGTTGGTGATTTTGTTGCTGCCTTGGCTTGACAAACCTCTCCAGCTTCCTTTCTTCGTACAACTTCCAGAGTTCTCTCTAAAGATCGCGGCAGTGTTCAGTGGTATGCCCAATGGTATTGTGGTAGTCACAGAATTTCTTCGGGTTGAGCTTAGAAGTATCTTGGAGCATTTCCCTGGCAGGTGGGATTTGGTTTCCACCCCTAGTGGCTTGGAAAATCTGAGTTGCATTCATGGTTAGTGTTTCGAGAAGCTTGACCTCCAAGGTGTTATCAATGGGTTTGAATGCCCCCGGAGCTCGATAGTTGGGGTGTCCGGGCCTCCGGAAGTGCTTTTTCAGGTTTTGGGTCCGCCTTCTTAACTTCGACCTTCACCTCATTTGGTTGTTGTTCGCCCAAACGCGAGGTTAATATTTTGGCGTTGGTGATCATGATGCCTGCTCGGTACCGAAAATCAGCGTAGCTCGATGGGTAGTCTTTGTTCATCATTTTCCAGAGTTTTGTCCTTTTTTTCAGACCGTGTAATATTCCTAAAACTTTGGCCTCATCCCCTAGTGGCTCTCCTTCCATAATGAGTTGGTCGATGTGATTGATGTAGGCTCTATCTGACTCCTCCTCGAGCTGATGGATGTTCGTCAAGCGCTGCTTGGTTCTCTTATACGGGGTCAGAGATGCGAAGTGAGTGAGGAACAGCTGAGCCATCTGGTGGAAAGACTCAATGGAGGTTGGTGGTAAAGTGTTATACCAGCGGTATGCCTGATCACCTAAGATGAGCGGGAAGAGTCGGCACTGGGTTGCATCAGTCGCTCCCATGGAGTTCATGTATGACGTGTATTTGCTCACGTGGTTGATCGGATCTGTGTTCCTATTGTACTGTGTGACCTAGCTCGCATCGATTTTGATTTGGACTGGGGCAAGCATGACCGTAGGAGATAGGGGTGATATCGGAATTTTAATGGTGATAGGTATCCCCCCTCTGTTCGCTATCTGCTCTTGAAGGTCTTTGATGTTCTGAAGGATGGCGGCAAGCTGAGGGCTTTCATTCTGTCTATCGGCATCATCCCGGACGCGGGCGAGATGGAGAGTCCTTGTTCTGTCGGCGAGGGGACGGGGTCCGTCGGCGTCTGTAGGGTGATGGATTTCTTTCTATTCTTCGGGGTGAGGGACTTCGCTCGAGTCTATCTTTTACTGATATACGTTGCCTGGGTTCGCGCTGGGCTACCGACCCCGAAAAAGATCCTTCGGGTTCGGCATGGTCACTATGTGTCATTCGGGGTCGATTCCTCTGAGGCCCGCTGAGCTTGGTGTGAGCCACAGCTGAAACTTGCCGAAAATAAGCATCGGTGGATTGGGTTTGGCCCTTCGTTTGGATTTCGCTGATAGCACGGGGTGTGTTGGGCCCCATGAGAATTGACTTCTTGACTTTCCTTGCGGTGAGGCCCCTCATAGCGCGGTCCCTCGTGATGGTGTTCCTTACAGCGGGATTGTTCTCGGTGAGGTCCCTCGGGCGAGGTTTCTCATGCATCTGGCCTTTGCCTTTGCTTTCAACCTTACGGTTCAGGTCGTGGCGCAAGTCGCCAGCGGGAAACTCCATCTCGGCCTGTCTTTTGCATAACTCTGCAATGACCTCATTGATATCTCTCGGGGTACGGATCTGCTCGAGCTTTTGAGCAACTCCGGTAGTGGGTCCTCCAGTTTTGCAGTTGCTAACGGCGGGGCCACTAGCCCCCGCTCCGACGGAGCGACATGAAACTAGGAATGGCAATTTGCCCCGTCCCCGCGGTGATCCGCCCCGGCCCCGCCCCGATCGGGGCGGTTTATTTTGAATATTTTCGGGTTTTGGTTCGATTTCGGGGAAAGCCGAATAAAATTTAAATCGGGGACGGGGCGCAGACGGTATTTATGTACCCCGCCCCACGCCCCGCCCTGAACCCGCCCCGATATATATTATATTAATATTTTTTATATTTATATATGTATATATCACTATATATTTATTTAATTATTTATATTTTGTTCTTTTAAGTTAATTTATAAAAAATAATTTTATAACATAATTGGCTCTTCATTATTTTTAGGGAGATAGAATAATTATGATATTAAAAAAATAAAAATTAAATATGTTAGTCGGGGATGGGGACAAAAAAAAATTCCCCGTCAGAGTTCGGGTCGGGTTCGGGGACAAAAATTTCCCGTCGGGGCCGGGGCCGGGGGAGGCATAAACCGGCCCCGGCCCGCCCCGTTGCCACTCCTACATGAAACTGATGCTTTTCTTTTGGAGATGAAAGTTGTTTGAGACATGATTTGAGTTTTTGAGTGATTTGAGTGGTCGTGATGGGTTTGTGTGGAAGATTCGTGAGGAATACTCCAATGAGAAAATGCTACGAACTTAGCTTTGATATTTATTAAAGAGTACCCTCCTTCTAGCGCCAATTGTTGTGCACCAAAATATGTTGATTACGGATAATGATGTGGCTTAAGGATCTTAGTGACACAAACAATAAATGAGTTATATGGATTGTATTTATGTCGTATGATTGGATTGGAGAATAAGTGTCGAGTAATAATTTTGCAAGAGGTTGAGTAGGATAATAAATTCTCTCCTTTTTTGGTCATAAATGACCTCTATTTATAGAGTTTGGGAGAGTGGAGTTCACCCTCCCGATTTACAAATGTCTAGCGCCAGAAATAGGCCTGTTAAACATTAAATGCTACAAGATTGACATGATATATCTGGTAGGTCGCGGGAGGTCGTTCGAGGCAGGAAGGACCTCGCGCCCCTGATTTGCACCTCGGCTAGGCTTTCTTACGAGTTTTAAGGATATAACCTTCTTCCGTACTCTGACATGCCGCCTAACTTCGTCCTTTACTGGATCTTCTCCTGACTCATTCTTTCTTTAGGGATGGTCGCCTATACCCACTCTCTGAGATATATTTTATCATAATTAATGAACTGAGATCGAACCGTTACGAGGTCGAGGAGATCACTCCTTGTCGAATCTTCTCTACTATCAAGTTGCTTATTTGGCTTCGCTAGCGATGGGCCTGGTTATCAACCCACATTGGACCGATGTGACTTGGGCCTTGACCCACCTCCCGCGATGTGCTCACAATAAAATTGAAAAAAATTGATAGAAAGATTTTAAAAATTGAGTCGAGTTGGAATGTATCAATTTTTATTAGTGCAAACAAAATATAGTACAACTTGTAATTTGTAAAAAGGATAATATAAAGTACTGGTTACAATTTGGTAATATTAGCCCTATTTTTATATGTGAGAAAAGGAGATGCCATTCGATACATAGGGTAATTCGTACAAATTAAATGTGAGAACTGGAACGATCCTTAATTTGTTGGCACAGTATATAGCATTTGTTTCAACCAAAATTATAAAAAGAAGTATAAATAGTCAAACAGACCAAACTCCTCAAATAAATGAACCAAGAAAATCCCCTTTGAAGTGCTAACCACCATTGAAAAACTTACCAAAAAAGTATCATTGGGATAAGAAAACTTAACCTAGTGGAAATATAGAATTTCTTTAATGTATATCCACTATATAATATGATTTGAATATGATCAAATACATTGTATCTTGGCTGAAATAAAGATAAGAATGTGTTACACAATCTGCATATTCTTGATTCTCCCCACACAATTAGAACCCAACATGATATATTTTATTATTTATACTTCTCCACAAGTGATTTTAAATTGATTTATCACGAGAAAGAAATAAGTAGGTTGGCTAGAAGTGACTGCAGAATAATAAATTTTCAGGATTTTTTCAAAAGAAAAAAAAACCCCTCAAAACTGAGCTAGCACAGAAAAAGTAGTACATTTCATTAGACCACCTCTTAGAATTAGCGTTATAAATTTGGAGTTATATGAGTTATAAGATGGATTGACGATTTCGTGAAGTATTTGGGTGATTGATGTACTATTAATAACAACTAATTTTGTCAAAAAAAAAGTTGATGTCAAGCACTCAAAAAGGTTGGCCAGAACTCTAGCTATTACTGAAATACATTGTTATATTTATTATTAATTAATTTGCATAAATGTATCATTTAGATTTTAGACTACCGTTTACTACATGTATGCATGTTTCAGGCTGCAACAAAGTAATGCAGTGAATCAGGACCATGGGAACCCAATCCTATCATATATATGACCATGCTTTTCATGATTCTGCTCAGAATTCTTGGATTTTGAAATGGAATCTTTGAACCCATATTCAATTTTTTTATGTTTCTATTTAATATAATATTTTTATAAATTTTCAAATTTCGACATGTATGTATTTGATCTATCTTGGTCTTGTAAGTTTATTGTCGTGGGGTTCTCCAAGCAAGAGATAATTGTTGAGCTTTGAAGAATCTCCGCAACAATTATTAACAAGTTGAAGTGTACGGATGTCAGATGTGGGCCCCTTTGAAATTATTATAAGTAAAAAAAATGAATTTCAGACAAATTCTTAGAGAAAACAGGAGGGTATTCTTGTTATTTTACATGTGATTGTTTTGCCTGTAAAATTTGCTCAAGATGTGTATATGATTTGAAAATTCTATAAGCAAACTGTAGATAATTCTAAGTGTTTAAAAATGTAATTATTTTTATTAGAAATTCTTTAGTCAATTCTTTATTTCTTTGTAGTACAATATTTTACTCAATTTGGGTGTTTCTTACAACAGTCGGGATGTCGTACTGACTTACAATAGTCAACAATTGAAATTGCGCCACGTGTCGTCGTACTCTATCGCACTGACCTATTACCTATTGTACTAATATAATTTTTTAATTGTTTTTTAAACTGTATTTTATTATTTATTACTTTACCCTTTTATAAATAAAGTAAAAAAAAAATACAAATAATATTCTAAATTATTGTATATATCCACGTATATTACAAGTCCAATAAATCAATTTCCTATTATATGACAAATCTAATAAATCAATTTTCATTTGTTTTTTTTTTTTTAAAAAAGGAAAAAATCAAAGAAGACATGATTGGAAGAAGAGAAAAAAGAAACGCCGTCTTAGTGGCAGCCGCCGGAAAAGGAACGCCACATCCTATTGGAGAAAAAAATTAGCTTCTCTTCACTCGAATCTTTGTGAAATATGATTTTCTTCCCATACATGTAGTCTTCCTTCTTCATTTTATGACCTAATTTTTTGGTTAAATTATGATTAGTTTGAAATTAGTACGATGGTGCCATGGGTGAATGTGGAAGAAGAAGATGACAATAGTTTGCAGGAAAGAATAAATTTTTTAATTAAACCCTAAATAATTAATGATTTTAATGATTTCAAGTTAAGTTATTTTTTTTATTGTAAAATAAGTAAGAATAAATTTGTAAATTTATAATAATAATTTTTAAATTATTAATTTTATTATAATATTCGATAGTACGATAAAGTACGATGATTAGTACGATGCAGAACGATGATTAGTACGATACTTAGTACAACTTGTAGCAAATCATTTATTTTAAGTCTTTAGATTTTAGATCTGATGGCTCAAATTAATTGACTATTGATAGTCAGTACGACACCCTGACTGTACTAATTTTACCCATAACATGTCTTATAATTACTTATAAGTATCTCAAATTATAAATAAAATATTTTTTTTTTAGTTATTATCATTTAAGATATGCAAAATCGAACTCAAATTCAAGAAAAAATAATCTCATTAATTAAATTCAAATCGAATTTCGAATTTTGAAATTTAAATCAAACTAAGTTCTGAACTTCACATTATTCAACTACACTCAACTCATTGACACCATATTCCCGACCGAGCCGACCCTAGAACTTCAAGAGGCTGAGTCAACTTTTAATATTAGGCCCCTCATGACCTTTTCTTACACGAACTCAAAAAATATACAAAATTTTAAATAATACTTTCTCCGTCTTGATATAAGTTTTCTCTTCTTTTTCTTTTTGGTGTTTTAATTAATAAATAATAATAAAATAGTAAAAATGGAGGGTAATTTTGGATATTAGAAGAGAGGAAAAAGGTAGGTGAGTGATGAGTAGAGTAGTGAGTACCATTTTTTGTAATATGATGTAAAAAGTGAAGATACAATTTATGGATGGTGGAGTTACTTTTTTCATTTAGGGAAGATAAAACTTATTGTGAAATTGATAGAAAATGAAAGTGAAAAACTTATAGTGGGAGAGAGAGTATATAATATTAAAAAAATGGCAAAAACTTGTATAGACCTGGTTCATGCTATAAACTCGGTTAATTAAGTATCATTGTTACATACAAAAACTCTCACTGTTATGTATAAAAATTATCACTGTTATGAACAAAAATAATCACTGTTTAGAAAATGTTTTATATTTTTAAACAGTGAAAGTTTTTGTGTATAACAGTGATAGTTTTTACACATAACAGTGATAGAGTTCATGTGTGAACCTGGTTCACATGAGAGTTACTCTAAAAAAAATTAAGTTTAAGTCACTTCTTCAATACCAAATTCATTATTTTTTTCCAATATTTCATATTTTTCTTCATCCAACAAATTTTCAGGTCTCTTTTTGATCACCAGTTTATCAATCTTTATTATTTTCCAACTTTTGATAGTCAAACATATACTTAAAAGACATGATATTGAAAAAATGATATACAATTAAAAGTAAATAAAAAAATTATAAGCTATTATTGATCAAACAAAAAAAAAAAAAATTACACATATATAAAATATTCAAATTTAAACTAAGCACTTAAATATTTTCCCATTATTAATTAATAAAAAACATGATATAGAGATTTAAATATACTTCACTTATATATATTTTAAAAAAAAAGATAAATGAAGGTATGAATAACTTGAAGCTTGAGTTTTTGCAATTCGAAGGTTGAAACGATTTTACTCTAAAAAAGTTGATGTTTAGATGTTTTTGTTGGTGCATTGCAAAATTAATAAAGTTTGAGGCGAACTGCCAGATTTGATCCCGACATCTCCAAAAATAAACTAATTAGCCTTAACCACTCGACCAATACAATATGTGTTAAGAAGTGCATACATAAAATTTATAATATATATACATATACATATATATATAAAATTATGGCCTCGACGACTCGCTTTCGCAGCGCGAGCAGCTCGAGCAGTTCGCCGACAGCCGACGGGTTCGGGACTGGGACCCCCGAGCCCAGCCCTCAGAGCCAATCCTTTTCCCGAGGTTACGGATCCATTTTGCCGACTTCCCTTGCCTACATTGTTCCATCGACCAGAGGTTGTTCACCTTGGAGACCTGGTAAAAATTGACGATATTTTCGGGCCCGAGTCGCTCAACTCATCTGCCTCAGAGTAGGCACGGCCCTGATTCCCGAGCACCTCATAGTAAAACACCACCCGAGTTTCGCAAGGGATCATTCTACTTTTTAATCCCCTACCGAGGCACTAGAATTGTGAGCAAAATAACATTCTATTAATATTTAAAAATTAAAGAATAAATAAAAGAAGTAAAAATTTATACCACACAACATATATGTTACATGATACACATTATATGAGACGATCTCACGATAAAACGGGACATAAGATAGGGCATAGGCGTTTTAACACTTTAAAAGGGGTGGGTGTGATTTGTGTTAAATTGTACATCATTTCATTCATGAGACCGTCTTATATGAGTTTTTGTCATATTACATTAATGTCCGTACATTTTCTGGTCTTGAACGTTTTGAGGAATATATCCTGTTGATCCATTTTTGGTCATTCAAATTGCACGAACTTTTTTGTAAAATTTCTTCACAATATGAAATTGTACAACTAATTACTAATATAAAATGAAAAAAAAATTAAGACCATAAGATTACATGTCGATCTAGAGGCCGGAGCTTCAATAAAAACTTTCCTTAGGACAGAATCCCTAGTCGAGGGAAAAATGAATACTCCTCTATAAATCAATATCATTATTCTTATAAGTTAATCCTTTTAGTATTTAATGTCATAATGTTAGTTTATAAGTATAATGATATTAGTTGATTAGTGTTATAATATTAATTAAGTATAATAGTAAAATTTCATACTGTGAACAAATTTTGTTGGAGATGATATTCATTTGAAATTCATTATCTTTATTTTGAATTAATTGTTAATAAGTAACAATTATATGAACCAGATATATACATGAACTCTATCATTGTTACGTTATGTGCAAAAACTATCACTGTTATGCACAAAAACTATCATTGTTTAAGAATATAAAATATTTTTTAAACAATGATAATTTTTATGTACAACATTGATAATTTTTAAGCATAATAGTAAAAGTTTTTATATATAACAATAAAATTGAGTTAACAGTGAACTTGAGTTGATATTAAACTAAAATAAAATTGAGTTAACAGTGAACTTGAGTTCACGCAAGTTTGTTTTTATCATTGTTGATTCATTTGGATGAATTTGGAATTCACTGTAGTAGTTTAAAGAAGATTTTCTTCTGAGTCTCTTAATCCAACACGAGTTTTCATTAAATCATTTGAAAAAGCTACTTTGAAATTTGAATTCAATGAATAAAAAGTAAATCATTGACCAACAAAGTCCTACTTTGAATTCAATTAACAAAAGTCGATCAAAATGTTTCGTTAGAACTTAGAACCATCTATAGAAAAAACTAGCACGTAAGCCCTTGACCTCACTTTTAACTTGATGCAATCTATTTATATGAACATTAAAAATAATAGTAATATTATAGTGATATTAAAATAGCTGAGTATAATTATGAATTTTATTTTTTTTCGAAACCAATAAAATTATAAACTAAATATATATTGTCAGTGCGTAGAGTCAAACTTAATATTGTAACTAAATCATAATTAACATTAAGGGCCCTACTTTTCCCCCTCATTTACCCAACATAAGAAATTAAATAATTATGATACTTTATAACATTTATACTTAGTTAAGTAATATTATAACTATGGAGTATAAATTAAACACAAACTGTCTCAATATTTAGGTATTATTGAAATCTGTATCATCAAATTTAGGAGTGGCTTATCCAATGGCTGAGGCCCATAAATAGTTACACAGTTGCATGCGGCCCAATCCACTGTTGGATCTTCATTCTTCCTAATGTTAGGCCCACTGATATTAAGAAAATATACCCGCCGATCAAAATGAGAAGCGTATAAATAAAAAATATTGCAGATTCATCCGCTTGCCCCTTTGTTTTTAATCTATTTCTCAATCTGACTTGTGATTAACTGTCTTAAGTAAAAACTCAAACTGTCATATTGCATCATTGAAATAGTAAAAAAAAATAAAAAATCAACATCCCGTAGTAACACATAATTGTTCTTATAGTAATACGTACATGTCTTTATAATAATACAGAAAGAGAGCGAGTTTTCTTGCTTTGCCTTTGCACGAATTTTATAAAAATATTTTTTTGACCCAATTCGAACCGCGCAAGATCCGCGATTTTTTATCTCCCTCCCATTTTAAGAAATATTTCACGGTGAAATATTTCAAATGAAAATCCCCCTTCTTTTTTTTAATTTGTCACACATGGTAGTCCATTTTCTTATTAATAATATATAAATTATTTAAAATATCACTATTTATTGTGCACCAAAATTAACAATGATTATTTTTATATTCAATAAATAAAATTTATAGGTAAAATTTTATATTCAAAATAAATAATATTTAAAAGTGGAAGGAAATTTACCCCTCCCTAACTTTTAAGCAACAAAAACATCACCAAGATACACCTCAAAATGTAGATGTTTGACATCGAAGGTGTACAACGAGAATTATTATGTAAACTCGGATGGAATAAAAGTCGACATATAAGTTGTACTACTATATCTATATATATAATAACAAAAAACGGCTCAAATATAAAAATCATACACGATATGCCATTGGTGTATCTAATGGTAACTTTTAAGTAATAGATAGCTATATATCTACTACTATTTGTAGTAATACATACAAGCCGATTGTGTCCACTAGTCAATTAATCAAAATTAATTAATGTAATTAAGGGCTCAAACATATTAGGTTTTAAACTAAAATATAATGGGTCCCTCAAGTAAAGATCATCTAACTCAAAATTTATTGAATGGAAGACCGAAAATTATAGTAGTTCATAAACAATTCATGTACTATAGTTTCTTTTTCCTTTTACATGTGATATGATTCATATATATACGTACGACTCTTATTAATATTTAGCTTAAATTGCTTGATGAACGCGACAATCCATAACCCTATATATTTTGTACATATGCAAGGGCAAAAAGGTAAATGCCAAAATATTTATAAAGGCTGCGCTACACCACACAAATTTGCTCATATAATTAACTCATCATAGCTTCCTAACACATCTAGTTGAGAAGGATCACAACAAGAATATTCCGATGAGAAAACCCTAGCATATAATTGTTCTTCCATTTGGAAGTTGTACACATTGTCGGTGGGCCCCACGAACGAGTCGGAAGTTGTGGTTGTGGTCATGGTCGTGGTTGTGGACGAGTACATATCATCAGAAGAAATTGATGATGACAAAACTCGATTGCCACTCGCTTCATTGGCTAATAAAAATTCACAATCATCGTGAAATTCACTAGCCGCGCCTTCATAGGTATCCATATACCCGGCTATATCCGAATTCTTACCCGTGAGTTGTTGCACTAGGGTTCGGAACCTAGACGAGCTAGTCCTAACCTTCATGGGGGTAGAAATGTAAACTATTTTTAGCGAATTTTCATCCTTCTTCTTGCTCTTGTTGCTCTTCTTTTGGTCCTTCGTCGTCGAATTTGAAACTCTTTGATGATTGATATTCATTTTATTTTCTATTTTGCAACTTCTGATAAGTTGATGAGTGACTGTATTTTGTGATGATTTTATGCAAGTGGGAGCACATATATAGGTATGTTGCAAGAGTGCATGATTAGGTTTTGTACAATAAACAAAGGGTGTTTCTTGGAAAGAGAAATAAGATTTTGAATAGAAAGAAAAAAGTGATTATTTTGGCTTGATTGAGGAATATGAAGGTTGGAGGAAATGAAGAAAGATAAAAAGTCTTGGAAGGTGCTTTTGTGACCCGCAAGCTAAAAATTTCCATGTCCCTGTTTTACCCTATCCTCCTTTGGTACGTAATCTGAATACGTCATAAATGCGGATTAATTTTATTTTTCAATCTCCATTTAAATACAATCACAATTTTCATGTCCCTACTTTGTCTTTTATCAGATTTTTTTCATTTTTCTTTCTATAACTGGATATCTATTTCAAAGATCGACTAATTCGAATGACCAAAACTCACCGTTCACTAACGAGGCCCCACTTCAAGCTAGAGCAAAGCTATGTATATATTCAGAGGTGGAACTGTGTATGAGCCAAGGGGGTCATTGGGCCCCCGGCCCCACTTGAAATTTTATATATATATATTAGAGTTTTTGGCCCATTTCAAGATTTTTTTTCTATATAAAATTTTTTAGACGGTATCATACATGTTAAAGCGACAATGCTTAAATTATGCTCCGTCTCATCATGAAACCATTTCATGCAAGTGTGCCTCAATTTCTTATTATCCTTCAGGTGAGGAGGAGAGAGCGAAAAAGAAAAAGAGTTTATCGCACTTAAAAAGTTTTGAACTTTAAGAGGAGTATACTCATGAGTCTCAAATTTACTCCAATTGGCCAACGCTTGGGTTACCTTTTATCAGATACTACTATTAAAAAAAATCCACAATCACTCGACTGAAGTATTTGCACTCGTCGACTTCATCAATTCTATGACATATATATCTCAATTATTTGGCATCAAATAATAATAATAATAATAATAATAATAATAATAATAATAATAATAATAATAATAATAATAATGTGGATAGGGCCAAAAATAGACTCTTGTGGACAGTATGCAATTAAGGGAAGTAGATAATTAAATTTTAATTTTTTAATCACGTGCGCAGCCTCAAGTGACTTGGAAAAAAATAACTTAATCGTGTCGACCAGGGGCGTGGGAGTGGGGGGGGTGCATAGAATGTGTGGTCCAAGGAGGGGCGTGGGAGTGGGGTGCATAGAATGTGTGGTCCAAGGAGGGGCGTTTAAGGCACATAAGTTGACAACTCAGTTTTGAACACTTTTTGTAGATATACTTTAATAAACTACGAACAATAACTTTTTGGTTTTGTTTATGATCTATGGGACTCGGCTCAGGGTTGAGTTAATATAAAAATAGACTTTTCTAATATTATCTCTTAAACAATATTTATAAATATGATGCAAGAATCAGAATGAGAAGCGCATAAAAATTCAGAGTTAGAATGATATCAAGTTGTATTTGGACAAGAAAGAAACAAAAATATATCAAGTTGTATTTGAATTGATAGATTGACTTATAGATGCTAAATCCATGATTAAAAAACATAACAAAACGTTCAATGTTAGGTTAAGTTCATTATCATTGGATTTTTAAATTCATAATTCTCATTTCAAACTATTCATTGTGGTTGCGTTTGGATTTGAGAATTTATTTGAAATTTGTAGTACCAAATGATTACTTATGGTTGTTTGAATTGACCTCATTCTGAATTGAATTTTGAGGGATTTTGGCGGATTTAAAATATATACCAAATTTTATTGTAAATATTGACAAAAAATTGGTGTGAACTCATGTTTTGATGTTTTTTTGTATATTACTATTATATATAAAATCTATCATTGTTTGAAAAAATAAAATAATTTTTTATATCACTGTTATATATAAAACTTATCATTATTTGAAAAAATAAAATAATTTTTAAACAATGATAATTCTTATGGATAACAACGAGGGTTTAGACACGATTTATTGAAGTGTTAATCATAAATATAAGAGTGGATCTCATGTGCATACAGGTGCACCGTGCACTCATAATACATTTTAAAACATTACAATTTGTTATATTGAAAGATGCAATTTGTTTACATTGGATCGTGTAACTATTCTGTTACACAGTTCAATACAAATAAGTTGCATCTTTTAATATAACAAGTTGCATGATTTTAAAATGTACTACGAATGCATGGTAGTTCTAGATGCATACAATACTTAGACTAAATATAAATATTTACGTTTCAAACCATTCGATTCAAATGCAACCCGAGTGAATTTTAGTGAATTTGTAATTGACATGTGAAATCCTTCCTTCCCTAAACTTAATTTTCAAATCAAATCAATTGATGATAGGCCCGTTTGAAGTTTGGGTTGTTTGACAGTGAACATGCCTACAACCCCAATGGGCCTAGAATATTAACGTTAATATGACGGGCCTAAAGCATGCATGGCACGATGTGCTTAACTCAATGTTTAATATACTTAATTTATTATTTCTTTTTTCTAATCTTCTTTGGTGTATTAAGCATGTTACCGTTCATATATGTAGTTAGTTTTTCTATACTTATTTTATATAACAGAGTTACAAAACACAAGAAAATTAACACTATGAATAAAGTTTAAAGATCGTATATAATTTGAGGTTAGAAATTATGAAAATAAAATATCGTGATTAGAAAAAATCACTTGTTAAAAATATTAAATATATATTTTTAAGATTTTAAATTCTTTAGACGCTTCAAATTCATTTCTACCCTCTCGAAAAAAAAAAAAAACTATTTCGTATGCGTTAAGCTTTCCACTACCTCCTTCATCATCCCTGTTGTCAAAGCCATCGAAAAAATATATTTTAATGTTGTAAATTTTTCCTCTTTTTTTCTTTTCTCAGTCAGGTGCAGTGCAGGTTGATATATGTGTTGATGATTTCATTGATTTGTGTGAAATTATGTCAATCTTATTCTGTGTTATTTATGCAAGGTGTCACGGGGCAAGATATATGATTTTTATCTTAATTGGTTTTATCTTTTTCTGCACTTCTCAATTTGCTTTTATTGAGTTAGTTTTTTCGTCTACGCTTGTAATTTTTCTGTATTAATGTTCCTTATTCAATAAAGTTAACTCCACCCCTAAAAACATATGGATGTCATAAAAGTTTTTAAATGAATTGAAAAAAGACTGTTGACTCAATTTTTCAACGTGGCTTAATAATGCCTGAAAATAGTTTTCTAGTTTATATACGATGATTTGTGGTCAAGCATCTTTGTATGACTCATATATTTGAAAATCTTCCACTAATTTCTTCTTTAAATAAAATCGCTCAATCTAGTCGAAGTAATACTCGGAATTGTAATTGTCGATTATGGTTTATACCGCCATGTAACCAATAATAAAATAAATTATTGTAATTGATTATCTTAAAAAATTATTATAATTAATTATCTTTCAAAAAAGTATCATCTAACTAGTTTCTCATAATTGCAATCCAATTACTTTGAGAAGCTGTTGCGCGAAATCTCGAATATTTTAGGGGACGTTTGTTTTCATTTCAGACCAATTTTAAAGTGTTATTTTTCCTTAAAAAAAAGTTTAAATTATTTATTGTAATTTGTAACTTACGAAGTGCACTGATTTTGTTAAATTGAAACTGAAAATATGATTGGTTAGTTATTTGATGCGTGTGTGTGCGCGCGATCATTCTGTAACAATTGCACAATGTAATAAAATTGAGTTTAAACCTTTTTATTGGGGTTCAAAAGTTGGAAATATAGTGAAATTAATATGATTTCTATTGATAACGCTAGGGAAAGTAAAGAAAATAATTTAATTTCACATATCTCTACAAATTCGAAATTTTAAATGTAACGAAATTTTTTCATAGCACCATAACCTTCATGCTCATGCTCACGTCCTGAACTCGATTCTTACTGAAAGCAATCCCACCCATATTAAATTGTTCACTCAAGAGAATTTAATCCACGAGCGAAAGAATGTGTTAGAAAAATTAAAATTAAAAATTAATTTCATACTTCTTTATAAATTCGAATTTTTAGATGAAACGAAATTGTTTTAGATAACAACGTAGACTTATTGTCCATATCACAAAAAAACATTAACTTATTGTCGTATTCTTATCATCACGTCATTGAGAAACAACTTGCCTTATTAAATTTAAACATCTGTCTTCATTATTATGAATTTATTTTTTTTATTCTTCAATTTTCATTATTATAAATTCGTGATTACCTTTTAAAGGTTAAATCTAGAAGCCTTGAGGGAACGCATTTTCTATCACCTAACTATTTGACTAAATATGAGACTTTTCATCAATTTATTTTTGTTATTTGCTGCTTCTTTTTGGGGGGTTTATGTTAGTACTTAGTAGTAAACCCAAATTCCTACGATTCAATGAACGAGAATTAAATAAACTTATCCTTAAGTAATTAATTAATTCTCACATATGAAACGATCCCATGAAATGTGTTCGGTCAAATAAATTGAGATTTGATTAGTTAGTTAGGATAAAATAATTGAATATTTTGCATTTAAATATTCGGGACAAGGATGCAATCATGCAACTTGTGCTTTTAAAAATTGTGGACAATGAAAATATATTGACAATGTATTTGACTGGCTAATTATTTGTATAATAAGTTGAAACGCACTTTCAATACTTAAAAAAAAAAAAAAAAAGTGAGTGTTTCATTTGAATATTTATCTAATAAATTAAAGACTAAAGTGAACGATAAGACGTAAAACAAAAGGACAAAATTATCATGTGTAATTGAGTGAATACATACACAAAATTAATCATTGTAAGTTTTATATGAACTTGAGTTCATGTAAGTATTTTTTTAAGTATCATCTTATCTTTTAGTATATAAAATATCTTAATTTCAAAAAAAATTATTTTATGTTTATTTTTCTCAAAATTACTAAATATTAATAATTTATTTTTAAAAAAATATTCTCTCTGTCTCAATCTTGATTACACTATTTTTGTTTTGGGTGTCCCAATCTTAATTACACGTTTTCTTAAATGAAAATACTTACTTTATCACTTTATTATATAAAATACTACTCCCCCCGCTCCAAAGAAATGTGCACATTTACTGTTTTCACGTGTTTTTGCGAGCGAATTTTATATTAGTATTTGAAATGATAAAATAATTTTTAAAAATGCATGCAATAGATGAGAGGTAGATCTATAATACCCATTTTTAAAAATCACTTTATCATTTGAAATACTAATAAAAAACGCGTTCACAAAAACTCGATAATAAAGGTGGTGTGCACGTTTTTCCGGGACGGAGGTAGTAATAAATAACTCTTTCTATCCCAACACTCTAACACATAAAATACTAATAAATAACTCTTTCTACTCCAATATTTTATCACATAAAATATTAATATTTTTTTTTTAATCTCTAAACACACAGTAATTAAGTAATCAAAATTGGGTTGGGGGGAGTAATATTTTTAAGAGAAGTTCATTTTCATATCTTAAAGAGTTATACTATTGAGAAAAGTTCACGTACCTATTGAGAACCCACGTTTATGGAACCTTTTTTGAACAAATTAACTAGGTGTCATGTTTCGAACACGTTCCCCTTTTTAATAGATAATTAATTACCATAGTTTTCTAAGATAATTAATTACTATAATTCTTTTTATTATTGAACATATGATAACATCTTTTTATCTTGTTGTAGATTAAAATCGCAATCACCATAAGAGGGGATCACCCAGAATCGCAATCAAAACTGCAACCTTCACAAGATGGGGACCACCCGAAACCGCAATCATCACCACAAGAGAGAGACCACCACCCCACCACAAGGGGAACCACCACAAAAGGAAATAAATTTTTCATTTTCGTATCTTGAACTCAAGACCTCAAAATCTTAGATAGTGAAACTCTAATCCCTTGAAACATTCACATTTGACTGAAAAACATAATTAAACTTATATATAACATTACATTGTGCAACATCTTTTAAATATAATTTTTTTTAGAAAAATTGTGTTGGCCCTCGAATATGAATTACATGCCTTTTTATTGGATCCTTGCACTTTTAGATGAACATAAAACTGAATTTCAAGAAATACTAGATACTCTGTTCCTTATAATTTTGCACACTTTTTATTTTGATTCGCACCTTATCATTTTATACACCTTTAAAATGGAAAAAAATCTCACAACCTCCACCTTCCACCCTCACAATCTCCACCATACACCCCTTTAAAAAATCAACAAAACACTAAAAAATATTTTTTTCTTAAAATGTGTGCACAAGTGAGGGTGCAAAATGGTGGGGGACGAAGAGAGTAATATTTATAAACAGGACTTTCCAGTGAAAAATATTTAGTGTGTGCTTGTAATCTCAAAAAGTTGCGGAAAAACATTTATTTTTGAAGATATTAGACTCAACTTTTTTTTTTAAAAAAATTGTTTTTTTTCTTTTTCTAAAGAGTTTGTAAACAGACACTGAACATTTTAAATGGGATGTGATTGAAAATTTACGGATATTAGCGGGTCGAATCGGGACAAATATATTATTTTTAAAATTTAGCGTAAAGGCAAAACAAGAAAACTCGCTTTCAGTTTACGTTACCATAAAAACAAAAATGTGTTATTACAAAAACAATTATATATTACTACGGGATAATGAAAAAAAGAAAGATATATTTATTATTCAATGATGCAATATGGTGGTTTAAGTCATTATTTAAGACAATTAATCGCACGTCAGAAGTAGAAGCAAATAAAAGCTAGAGTGGGAAACAAATAAAAATAGAGGAAGTGTTCATACAATAATACACATTTATCTTTACAGTAACATATTTGATGTTGTATAATAACACAATTTCATTACCTTACAAACGACAAATATGTGTAGTGAAAAAACAAGCACGTGCAATTTGTCTCTACAATAACACATATTGTACATGCAGTAACACATGTTTGCCCTTGAAATACAGACCTCGAAGTGAGATCTATAATTTTGCCTTTCATGAATTTTATAGGAAAATTATTTGGCCCAGTTTAACCCACACAGGTATTTATACGTTTCTCCTTCTAACACACATGTCATGTTTCATGAATCATTCCTTATAGTAACACATTTATATATTCACAATAACACATGTTGCTCTTGCAATAACACATATCTCGGAGCGAATTTTGCAGTTCTGCCTTTACGTAATTTTTGTTTAAGAATCTGTGTGATTCAATTCAACTCACACAAAATACGCGAATTTTTCAATATGCTCAATTGCTATGGAATACTGCAAACCATTCACCAATTTTAATTTGTTTTTCAATTCTGACTCATGGGTTGTACTGAAATAGAAAGTTAAAAGAATTTGTTGTTCCATTTCCGGATAGAATATTTTAGAGGTGATGAACATAGGAGTATATTTTTTAAACATAATAAAAACAATTAATGATGCCTAGCAACAAGCCATGTAGATCTATAGCTCTGAATAATCAAACCATGAAAAACATATTGCAGATGATGATCTAATCCGCAACCACATGAAACCAGTTCAATGTTTTCTTCAATTATACCAAATACTTTTTATGACAAAAACCCAACACCTCTCAAGATAGAAAAAGGGTATTTACCCAACAATACGAACACACAGAGTACCTTTTGCAAAGGCAGATAAACGAGGGAACCGGGTTCAAAAGTAGTTGCTTTTGTAGAAATTTTTCAGGAACTCAGATGATCCCTGGTCCTTGGTATTGGGGTCTTGGACTACTTCCTGACCTAAAACATATTGGCCAAGAATGTGGTGCCGCTGCTTCGAATGCTCCACAATCATGCACAATTCTTCTGTTCCCTTGAAGATGAGCATATCAACGACCTGGACATATTCAGCAAGAATATTGAGAATCGATTAGTGAATTTAAATGTTCATTTATTTCACCCCCACAGTGTGAAATCACCAAAAGTTCGATTGGTTAATGTCTTTCCTCTAGAACTTATAGCTGTGAGCATCTAGCAAAAAGGGCATTAACAAGTTGGTACCTAATCTCTCTATTAGGGTCATGGCCCAAACCCTTCCCCCACCCTCACTTTCCAATGTTTAGAGAGTGCTTTAACTGAGAAACGAAAAGGGTTTTTAAGAGTGCCCAATATATTTATTGAGCTATTTAAGGAGAGGAAGAGTTCTGTACGAAACCTGGTTTAAAATCTTTAGGAGAGTTTGTGAAGGTGGCCTTATACACTGTACAGTTGGGCAAGCCGAGAGAAACATAATTTTGACAGTTAAACAAAGGTCAACCAAAACCACACGAAATCATGCGGATAGAGCCCTGCAGCTACGTCCCAGCAAAAATTCAGAAAACATACATATAGAAATCACAAACCTAGTTTGACATCATAAGATCCTCATGAATATAAAATACTCCCTCCGTCCCAACTCTTTGTTCACACCTACTTTTTTCTCGTGTTTTAGAGAGCGAGTTGTTTATTAGTATTTGAAATGATAAAGTGACTTTTAAGGAGGGGTGTGATAGATCTACATCTCCTCAATTATATGTCTCCTTAAAAATTAAAAATAACTTTATCATTTTAAATACTAATAAAAAATTCGCTCGCTAAAACACGAGAAAACAGTAAATGTGAACAAAGAGTTGGGACGGAGGTAGTAAAGTGGTAAAAGCAAATGCAAAATATCTCAAGTATACTCTTTGTTATCCTATTCATCCTATCTCTCACTATTAATACTTACAGTCCAACATCCACCATAGAAATCACACAAAGTGATGTCCATAGTTTGCATTTAAGATTGAAATTGTTCAAATGTAAATGATATGCAATCTACCAAAAACGTCAGTATCATGTTACAGTCATTCACAAATATCCTTCTCAAACCGATGAATCTAAGCTCCAATAGCTAAATAGTCACTAATCCTGTTCAAGTAGTAAGAGGGTGATGCAAATTCAATAGCAACTTAGTCTACATAGCCGTGGCTGAAGTAAAATCTATGCTATCTTTGGATTAGCAATTATTCCCAGGAATATCTAGTTAATAACGAAACCAAAAATCCTTTTAAAAAATACTAAACAAAAAATCATAGAATTCTCAATTTGTGCAAGGCAATAAGGCTCTTCTTCTCTACCTTGAATTTCATCAACTATCTAGAAATGGATTCATTAAAAAATAACAGATGATACAGAAAAATACAAAGAACTGAAAAGAAGTGCACACATTTGGTTCATGTCTTTTCAGATAATCAATGCACGCAAGATTATAAGTCTTATATTTATTTATCTATCAAGAGATTCAAATAATGCTAGAACAATTATCTCTCGTATACCAAATAGTGCGCTTGCGATCATAGTATAATTGTATAAGCTCGTTAATTTTGACTCGATGGAAATGTATCGAATCTGAATGATAGCACATACAACTCCAGAACTGAGGTTTTCATTCCCCAATACAAAATGAAAACGCAAATTCACATTACATTTTCATTCAAGGCTAATCTCTCCCTAAAATCATTATATAAATCGTAGGAAAAACAAATTGAAGATTCGAAAAAAGAAATTATAAAATTGGAGCAGACCTTAGGGTTAGTAATGTGAGCGTTCTTCCGGATCATGGAGGAAACGGTCGTTCGAAGCTGTGAAGGGGTGACGACGTCGTCGAGGTTGTAAACTTCCATAATTCTGGGGATGGATCTGCAGGCCGTCTTGAAGAAATCGAAGACGTGACGCCGCGCCTCCTCCATGCTCGCCGAGTTCGGCGGCACGCGCACATACCTCAACAATGACTCCATTTTTTAGGGTTTGTTGGTCGGAAAGCTGAGCAGAAATTGAAGATTAGCGAAGGCAATGGAGATTGGGGGTTTTTGCGACTGTAAAACGACGTAGCTCCAGGACTATTTTTATTTTTAAGTCCCATTTTTATGGTAATTTGCACCGTGACGCCAAAAAAAAAAAAAAAATTGTAATTTGAGAGCTTAGAATTTAGAAGTATTGCACTTTGCACCCCAGGAATTGTAGATCTTTCCCATAAGAGTGATAAATGATAATGCACATAATTGGATTCGGCTAATTTAAATAAAATATTTTTAATAAATTCAAAATCCAATTAGAATTGATAAGTTAGATAATGTGAATTGTGGTCTCTTGGTTCATCCCTCAGATTGTCATTTATCGGCAGGCATTGTCTCAAACTTTTCATGTCATTGTGATTTCGCCACTGCCGCTTGTATGCTTTGACTAATACTTGGTTTGTGGTTGTTGTCGCTAAGCTATACTTGTACAATACCAGTCATTGCGAGAATACCCAAGTCGCGTACTAGCGGCAATTGCAGTGAGCACTAGAATATATTTCAATTTCAATGGCTTCTGCAGGCGGCGGAGGAGTGGCGGTGGAGTGGCACCAGAGGCCGCCAAACCCTAAAAACCCAATCGTATTCTTCGACATCACCATCGGAAACATTCCTGCTGGCCGTATCAAGATGGAGCTCTTTGCTGATATTGTCCCCAAAACTGCTGAGAATTTCCGGTAATACTAGCGTCAATACTTCAATTTGTATCTGATAATGTTCATATTTATGTACCTGACTTAGGGTTAAGCTGATTTCATGTCTTTTTAAGCCTTTAAGATGATTTTGGTGCTTATGAACTAATAAACCCTGAATTCTATTTTAAAAATTAAATTTATTTGATTAGGCAATTTGTTCCGAATGTAATTTGTTGAAAGATATATGGACCGATTAAGCCATTCTGGTAAGGTGATACAAGGTAGTTCAACAAAATTTCTCAAGGGGCTGGTATTCTTGTTTGAGCTTTCGTTGCTTTAGGTTTAAGGTTTATGTTCTGTATATTTTGTTGTCACTTTAACTAGTATGGACTGTATATTCTAACTCGCTTATTTTTCTTCTTATTTTGCAGGCAGTTGTGCACAGGGGAGTTGAGGTTTGTATTCTCTATCTTGCTATTCCAACTTTGTAT
Organism: Stenogyne calaminthoides; assembly: GCA_037126765.1. NCBI lineage: Eukaryota > Viridiplantae > Streptophyta > Magnoliopsida > Lamiales > Lamiaceae > Stenogyne > Stenogyne calaminthoides. The sequence continues at coordinate 13,098,575 of JBBCBC010000031.1, read as the reverse complement.
GTTGATGCTCTTGATAATTGTACTTAGAATCATTCGGGAACATTTCCAAAATATACCTTCTATTGTGCTGAATGTAGTTAGAAGTTAATTTTGGGAACTCTAAAAATCTTGTGATGTTACAAACCCAATAATGTTACTCTTATTCAAACTGAGACAGTTATAACACATTGTATATGAAGTGGATTCATAAAATGTGATGCTGAAGTCATGTTAGGCTTTATAATGAATCAAATATAGAAGAGTTATATTGCAAAACAATAAAATGGAAACATATTTTTATCAGCTGTCACTGTGTTCGTAAAGATCTTTCACCAAAATCAAAGAAGGTCGGACACAAGTCTGGTAACACTTTGGTGTACTTAGAATGGCGTTTGGATGTCTGGAGATGGGTTTGATATACAACAATAGAATATTACTATAATAGTTTTGTTCTTGACAAGAACAACTCGCTGCTATTATTGTAGTCCTTTCTTCTGCTTTTATGATAGTTTATGGGGTTCAAGTATCCCGTACATCTTATCTGATTAATATTTACAATTTTACATATGGTCCTGCTTCTTTTCTTTTTTTTCAGGAAAGCTGGATTACCTGTTGGTTACAAGGGTTGCCAATTTCATAGAGTAATTAAGGATTTTATGATCCAAGCTGGTGACTTTTTAAAGGTCAGTTACGTGACCATTAACTATGTGCTATCCTAGGAACCTACATTTTAGGAGAATGTCCTTTTACAGAAGATCATATATTTTGCTAAAAAGTTGAAACAGATCAATTACCCAAATGATCATATATTTTTATTATCAAGTTTATACACTTTTGTCCATTACTTTCTCTCCTGAAAAGTTGAATGTGTAATGTAAGACTAAAATATTGGTATGTGGAATAATTAATTGTTTAATGATCAACATATTTGCTGATGTCTTTTTGCTGGCAGGGTGATGGCAGTGGTTGCACATCCATATACGGAAGTAAGTTTGATGATGAAAATTTTATTGCAAAACACACTGGACCTGGCCTTCTTTCAATGGTACGCTACGCTGTCTAATTTTTATACTCTATAAGCGAGACTTATATTGTCTTTTCATGGTTAATGTGATACTATAAGTTGAGTTATATCATCACTGTGGGTCCATTTGTTTAATAGGAATTGGAATTTGAAGTGGTAATCCTCTCTCATTTGTAATTTACTGTTTTCAAGATGCATAGTTTAGATTAATCTAGAATTTTGAAGTCCTCTAAATGTTGACATTCAAGTGCCCATCAAAATATCAAACTGCTTGAGATGTATGACTTTCGTTCTCAGTTCTTCCAAAAGGAATGGCCCTATTGGATTTCCTTTTATTCAGTACTTGGTTTAGAACTTGGTTATTTTTAATAACAAGTCGTCTCTAGCTTCTTATTGTTGTAATGATCAAATATTTTGTTTCCTTATTATGGAGGCATTGTCTGTCTTGTAATCATGACTCGCCTTGCTTCTGAGTAAATTATTCTTTTATCTTTGGCAGGCAAACAGTGGCCCGAATTCTAACGGATGTCAGGTAACAATATCAAATTATGCTTGATATTTTGTTTTTTAACTTGGAGAAACCTGAATACTTGATAGGGAACAGATGTGGATACAGGAAAGTAGTATAGACATTATATAATTATCCAGCACTTGGATGCAAAGATTGAGCTAAATTTATAGCGGGGACACCATAGCCTTATTATAGTTTCTTGCTATTTGTTAATAATATATTAATTACGCCCCCAGAATCACCCATAGTTACTATATCTATATGAACTCATGCAACCTTCAACTGACTTCTAATTGTGTAAAATTTCCATGTGGCAGTTCTTTCTCACATGTGCTAAGTGTGACTGGCTTGACAACAAACATGTCGTCTTCGGGGTAAGTGCCTCGATTAACTGATCGTTAACTCAGAGAATGAGTGCCTAGTTATGTGTCATTATATGAGTTGTATGCAGTACGCCTATTTCAACGCCATCTCGTTAATGTTTGTTCTTCCATCACATGATTAGTACATATCTATCAGTATAATTACTCATGAATGACCCTTTTATCTAATCAAGCTAAAGTTACATTGGTTAAAATTGTGATTTTGGATGCAGAGGGTGGTTGGAGATGGGCTTTTGATTGTGAGGAAGATTGAGAATGTAGCAACTGGACCAAACAACCGACCTAAACTTGCTTGTGTTATTGCTGAGTGTGGAGAAATGTAGGGTAGATCATGTTCTCAACAGTAATTTTTTCTCAGGTGGTAAATTTTGAGGCTATCCAACTAGATTTACCTCTTTTAACAGCTGTATTGTATTAACTGATGGGCTCTTGATCTTGTGATTTTCATGCTATGAATATCTCCCATTTTACTAATGAGTTCTCAATGGTTTTAAAGCAGTGATTTAAATTGATTTTTATAGAGAATTAAAATGCTTATAATGTTTTAAAATGTAGTGATTTTTTTTTACCATTTTTTAAAAAATTGAATCATCATCTTTTTTTAGAATAAAGTTTCAGCTTTTAATGCAAGTAAAATTGTATTTACTCAAAAAAGAACTGCAAACAATTCTATGTGATCTATGACAGCTTCACATAATAACAAAAAAAACTATCAGTTAATAAGTATTTTGAAAGACTCAATTTCTTATGCACCAATTATACTGTGTAAATAGTGTAGAATTAGTATTTTTTACATTATGAATAAACAAATATATTTTAATAAAATAAATTAATATACTTCTTGAAAATGTTTAGTTTACATAAATGCCGTTTTTGAAAATTCGATAAGTTCACTTTTGTTCTTGAAACTTGAAAGAGTTGGTTGCGCAAAACAATATCCTTGTTTGAGAAATGCCTTGAATAACAATTTTAATAAATAAATAATGCATTGTAATTCCAATACTTTAAAAAACACAGCCTGGATAGAAAGCAAACTCCCGAACTCGAAAAAGTGCAGCTTTCAAGTTTGAATATTCATCCTAAGCTGCAGATTTGGGTATTTTGTACTGCTTCTTTAGGAACTGAGAAGCTTCCGAATCACTTCTGTGACACAAAACCCGTATCAGAGTCTTGGTATCGGCCCCCAGTTTACTCCTCCCGCCATGCAGCTCCATCTCACTCGCGGATTTCAAGTCATCGATTAATTCTCGAGTCTGCAATCCATCGTATAACATTAAGAAAATGCATGCATGTTAGGCATTTTTTTTCTTTTGAAACCATGCATGTTAGGCATAAAGAAGACAAAACAAACAAACTCAGATGCTTCTATTAGAAACTCTTTAAAACTGCCAATTCACCATACTAACCTCATAGCCATGCAACTTGACAACCTGCCGAGCCCGTGCAACTTGGTTTTCCACAACTCCACGCGGGAGCCCGTCTCCTCCAGAGATGAAAAACTCCTAATACATCATCATATTAATTATAAAGGAGCCAAACAAGTATATATGTAGCTCAACACCTATAAAACGCCTGTACGTATCAGTGTACAAGTGGTTTATGCAGGTGTTCGGCTACATAAGAAACCCACCATCAGGCTCCATATCATTACTCATATATATATATATATATATATATATATATGTATGTACAAGGCAAATGATTAGAGTTAAGTATTTGCTCTAAAGATATACCTTTAGAATCTCCAAGTCTTCATCTAGCAGCTTGGCATCAGCTGGAGTGAACAAGCGTGATGGACCTCCATCCAGTATTACACGGATTAAGCCATCCTATGAGATAGAAGAAGATGAGATAATTTTAGTAATTAAAAAAATATACTTGATGGTTTAAAACAAGCATGCATATATATATATATGATAGAGACATCACCAGAGATGCTTGAAGGAGTCCCGTTACAACACGATCACGAAGTGGTTCCACTATGATATCACACAACTGATTCAGTACCTATGGAGGAACCAATATGTTTCATAAATAACCAAAATTATAATCATTTCATCTCATATTGGAAGAAAAAGAGAAATTTCATACTGTATCAAGATTATCGATCAGAGCTTCCAGCCTGGACTGAGCAACACTTGGCTTATAGAGACCATCAATGAATGCCTCTCTCATATCCCAAAATATTATTTTAGTTCCTATGAAGAAAGCCAGATGACATAAAGTATATTGACAGAAAACTTGAAAAGATACACAAATTCAACGAGACGTACCAGTAAATTCACAGATTTGATCAATAGCTGCATTAATATCTTTTCTACTTCCATCAAAACTATCCTTTTGGATGGATTTTCTCGAGTTATCTTCTGTGGGTCTATCTGGAAACAAGGAAGAGCATCGTAAACCTTGTCGGTGTGTATAAATCAGTAATACTTTTACATTCTTAAATTAACTTTTTCAAATAAAATAAAGTAATATTTACATAAGTTGGCCAATGCCAATCGCTAGAAAAGCACAAGTATGCATTACTTACTTATTGAGTGACCATGATGCATCTTAGTCCAACGCTCCCAAATGCTGTCTTCCAATTTATTCAGTTGGCTAATCGCGTACTAAGTTTAATCGTAACGTTGCATTAGTTTCAATCAGTTGACATAACCATCAATATATATGTGTTTATATAGCAAGAGTGATATGAAATCACGCGTCACAATATGGGATAAAAAGACAGTAAATTCCTTTACATAAAGAGCTATTGCAAATGCATATTTTTATCACCCTTGTTTATAAATCTGCCTTCAAACAAAACTATGTCAAGACCACACGGATTTCAGGAATATGTGCATATGAATATTTCTTCATCTTTAATGAACTCAGCCCTGAACACATAATAAGCTTTCTTAAGCCAAAAAAAACGAAGAATCATCTATAATTCACTAATGGCCACAGGTATTCCTATTGCACGAAGAGCTGTTTATCCTTTCCTCTTATTCTTTTCAAACAGGATGTACATTTACATCAAGTAAACTATCCACTGACTAAGATTTTAGGAAACTTTGAAAGAAAGAACAAATAGGATTAACAAGGAAATAAGAAGACAGAGATATTAAAAAGAAGAAAACCAGTATAAAATGGAATCTGGACTTTTCTCCTAATTTTTTTCTTTCCCCTTTTCGTTCAAGGGGATCAAAGGCCCAGAAGAAACAAAAAATACATAGTCAGATGAATTAGAATTAATTGAACTCACATAAAGGGTATTTAATTGGACACAAAGTGTTGGTGTCGTCAAAACATTGACATCAGTCGACCATCTGGCATCAGGCAGCTTTGGATCTGTAAATTCCTTCTTCACGAAAGCTTTAATTCCACTTTCTCTTCGGTATCGAGTAAGAGCAGGTACAGGCGGCATTATGTCTTCCTTGTCAACTGCAGGAAAATACGAGTGCACAAATTAATTTGATCCTCTTTTTTAAGAGTTAAATCCAAACTATATTTGACTGTATAATTGGTAGGCGATATGATTTATTTTAACTAATAGAAATATTACAAATTTCCCTTTCAGAATATATTTAGACCAACACAAAAATTCGGAGAAAATTGATTATTTAATAATACTACTAAATATTTAGACCAGGAACTTTCTAGGGAGAGTGAAGGGAGACCATTTGAAATGAGAGGAACTTGGAAACATTAAAATGTAGAATTTTCTTTAATTGTTTGAAATTAGTGTGTCATTGTTCAATCGTTTTTAGCAAGCTCAACTTCTCTAAATATTACTTAAGGCCATAACAATGGCCACCAAATCCCAGCAAAGAATCTACATGAACTACATATTATTAAGAATCAAATTGAGCACAGGAATATATAAACTTCACCATTTACCCATACATCAAGCATCAAAGTAAAAACAACGCTAAGCAAAAGGAATCAGTTAAATGTGAATCAGAGTGACCATCAGTATTTCAAGGAATCTCCAATAATACAATATAATAATCATTTTGGTGTACAAGTTTTAATTATTACAATTTTGTAGTTATTAGAATTATTCATGGAGTAGTTTGAATAGAGGATCCAAACAAACAGAAACTGAAACATCATTTTGGCATCAGACATATGAATGCATTACCTATGCTGTCGAGAACATGTTTGGTATATACTTGGAATGCATTGTCAATGCCCCGAAAAAGGCTACTGAGTTCTCCTGGCCTCATTGGCACTTTCAAACCAAAGAATTGATCAACCGTCTGCAAACAAAAATGATATGTTGCCTCTCATTTGAGTTTTGTGATAGTGTCATTGAATTCTATGGTTAAAATAACTAAGGATGACACATGATATTCTGTTTTCCTACTGTTTTATGTAAATACTGAAGAGAGGGAGTTCAGGATATGATAACATGCGAACCTCCTCAACAATCCTGTAGACCTCGACTACTGAACTCCCATGTTTTTGCTGAGCCGACACTGAGACCCAATTCTGCAAAATGTAAAAGAAGAGAACTGTTACAGTCTTATTTCCATACAACAAGAGGAAATAAAGAGAATACAGAAATGTGATAAGGTCTAACTTAACAGATTTAAACCATAAGAGAACAGTAAGATTATCCAACTACCAAAGCAAATGATAGATAACAAATTAAAAAAGGAACTGAGAACTTTAGCTGATCACTTAGAAATCCAATTTAATCAACATATTTCCTATGTCTCATCATCCAAGACATGTTAGGGAAAATAAGCACAAATTTAAAGTTCAGCTTGTTATATGTAGTAGACATATCCTATGTTATGAGGTCATGAGTTCGAGCCATAACTCACAGTTGATACTCAATTTCCACAGAATATGGTGTAAAGCATGGACAGAAACAAATTTGTAGGTAGAAAAAATCAGGAGAAAGGAAACCACTAGGCATTCAACTGTAGCTCATATTCTGGGGGCATCAAGGAACATCAATTACTCTTATATTGTCAATGGATAAATATCAGTTATAAAAGTTAAGATCTTAAATTTAATCAATCTGTAACATAGGGACACTAGCTACAATTAAAGAACACAAAAATTTGTTAATACCCTTTAACTAGCAATGCAATACTCAATGACTGGTATAAGAATATTAATTTAAGTTATTACCTCCTGTTGAATAACTCGTTCAACCCATGATGAAATTCTTGCAAGCTGTGAATTGACCCAACGCAGCACCAGCGTCCCAGATATGACCTCAATCTGAATGAAACAAATGAAAATAAAAAATTGACTAAAGAACTGTTATGATACTGATACACTATAATCAAAACAAAAATTGCATAAGATGAGACGTACTTTATGTTTTTCAAAAGGAATGTTTTTAATCTCTAATACAAAGAACAGGGATTATGTCAAACTTGATGGAAAAGGTTGATTACAAGTAGGGTTAATCACACTTCCACTCGGAGAAGTTATGGTCACTTTTTACTCCCTCTGAAAAAGTTTAATTTGCAAATAGGGTTACAAGTAGGGTTAATCACACTTTCACTAGGAGAAGCAACGTACTTTACCCTTTACCACATGGAATAAATACATTCTATGCTGTCATTAGCTTTTCCTCTCATTTTACTTCTCTTTTCTATATTCTTCTTTCAATCATTTTTTCATCTCTTAGACGTTTATTATCTTTTGTGACGGGCAGTTTAATCCACAATTACGCACTCTGAACACAATAAACTCATTTCATCACACTACCTAAAACTATTTAGTGAACCTCGAATTTGAGGTAAACCTGAAATATAGGTAACATACCTTAGCTACAGTAAAGAAAATTATACATTAACATAGTTTTCTGAAAAGGGTAGATTCGGAAATAATGATAAAAGCAACCCCTAACCTTGTACAAATTTAGTTTCTTGAGGTGAGTCTCTGCAGATCCCTCTCCACAGGTAGATGTGATTACAGATATTAAATTTTGCTGAAGACTTTCAGCAGCCGGAAACACAGATACAACATCTTCTGTGAGGTGTTCAGCACTATCAAGGAATGGTTTCTGAAGAAATTAGGATAGTTAGACTCCAGTATTACTCAATACCGTGAAGAAATATCAAGATGCAAAATTACCAGTTTGATGCCATAAAGCTTGTGAATGAGAGAAGCTGAAACTGCACTTGCATTGCGATGTCGCAGGGTTAATATTGGTAAATACATTGTCGTATCTTTTTTCAAATGCTTCTTGGTCTGGTCAGCAAGTAATGCTAAGGGATGTTCATTTGTTGCGTCAGATAATGTTTCAACATCCTGTATAATCTGGAAAGGAGGAAATCAAGATAAAATAAGGAACTTACACTTATTTCAACAAATTTATTAATGATTAAGCATTAATGGTGATATTGTAATAAAATTTTCCAGCAATTGAGAAGTTAGAGTAGAACACATTTGCTTGAAGGGATCAAAGAAAAGCCATATTTCTAATGATACTAAGGATATGAAAAAGCGGTCTTTTAGCATTCACTGATCATATAGTAAGAATTTTTTTTTTTTTGGGGGGGGGGGGGAATAATGATAATAACCGGTATAATTAGATTAAACCACTCACTCTGGAAAATGCTTGCTTGATTGAAGATGACACATATAGCTCTATTTGCTCTATATCTGTCAGAGGTGCACCCTGCATGGCCTGAAAGAGAAGAGCTGAAAGTGTCATTTATTTTGCACCATTTTCAACTTTCAAAAAGATTTCTTTTTCTCCACACAAAATGCATGCAACGAAAAATTTATTAAAGCCATTAATTTTGTCAGGTTTGGCGTTTGAAAATCGATTTAGAGACAAATAAATGAAGAAAACATAAGCAATTCAGAAAATACACGACTCGAATTTCCATATCTTTAGAAAGTTCCAGTTAACCAACATTCATGTGAGGGCTGCAGGAGAAAAGCACTGAGGAATCTTTTAAAATTAAATATCTGGGTGAAGATTCCAAAGGGCATAAGCTATAACAAGATTAAATGAGGGAAAAAAATTTATTACCAACTCAGGCTCTTCAAGAAGAAGCCTCCGAGAAACCATTGCGACAACTAATGCGTTCTCCATCAATTTTGATCCCTATAAAGAAGAAATAAGTAACCTATTTACGATCATCTTCCAGATTTTCGCATGATTCATCATGAGAAATATCAAAAGAAAATAAGTAACAATATCAGTAAATATCATTTTTTTAAAATCATGGGTACATTACAGTTTCGTAACTAGTTAAAGAAAAATGAGAGCCTATTTTTTGAACAAAAATACAGATTGAGGCAAGGGACAAGGAGAAGGATAAAACGTCACTCACGCCTTTGGGTTGACTTAAACAAACTGCTTCTACCAAAACAAGGGCTCTAGTTAATAATTTCATGTGCTCCATATTCACTTTTGAATTGGGAATTGAAAAAATAAACAAACACAGTTGAATAGTCATGTTATTAATTCAAATTAAAGGCAACCCAGGTAACGAAAAATTAGCTTCCATTCCATTACAGCAACTTTTTCGTTTTTCATGCGACTGCAGGATATTAAATTAAAGACAAAAATTCATATGAAATGGTCTCATGCATGAGACAGGGTACAACTTAGCACAAATTACACCCACCCCTTCCAAAGTGTCGCCAATGCCCAACTTATGCCCCGTCTCACCGTGAGACCGTCTCATGCAAGTGTCCCTCTAAATAAATGGTAATATCTTGCAACCTACACTATGACTCTTTTATCAATTTGCAACTTATACAATTTTTTTTACCCGATTGCAACCTATACTATACGAAATTGACCGATTGCAACCTAAAATTATAGGTTGCAATCGGTCAATTTTGTATAGTGTTATAAGAATAATAGTAATTCATGTCTGAATCAATCCACTTAAGAAGAAATCATTTTATGAAAGAGAAAGACCTCAGGAAAATGGAGATGGTAATCAGTCAGGCGTGAATCAGCCCACTTTTGAATAGGTAATAGGAACGATTGCAAGAAAGTCAACTCCTGAGAACCCTTCTCACTCTGAACTCTGCAACTTAAGCTTTTCAAGTGTATTCTTTCCTGTGGGCCCCTCTGCTCCTTTAGCGGTATTTTCTTCAACTGGCCAATAGCATGCTGCAGAATATCTTGCTCACCAGTGATGACAAACTGAAACACATACAAAGGAAATTGGTGTACGTAGAATATTACGTTGTTTATGTTATAAGGAAAAGGAAATAGACCACTAGAAACATATCAAGAATGGGACAAGAAAGGAAATTCAAAGAAAAAATAAATAAGAGAAAAACAACCAAAAAAATAACATGTATGCATTTGATATTCGAGTTTATGCAAATTGTGCCAATCGATTCCTTAACTGCAAATTCTTCGGTCTTATTCTTATACCTGCCGAAATAGAACCCAAGCATAGCATGTGTAATGGATTGTTTCTGTGATTCCTAAAATACGCCAGGTTGACTTGAAGAGCTCCAGCATTTCTTCCACTTCCTGGCATAAAGAAGTCATGTTAAATCCAAGAAGACACAAGCATGACATTTCACATTCAGATTAACTGGCTTAGTTTTTTCAACCAATATAGACACACACACACACATAGGCAAATACTTCTATGCACCAATTGCACCGTGCAATGCAAGTGCATTTTTAAATGGTATTAGTTGTTTTACTAAGAGGTGTTAGTTGGTCAGAATTGTTTTCACTGAACAGTATTAGTTGTTTTCATGGAACAGTATTAGTTGTGCAACAGTTGCACGATGCAACTAGTGCACCCAAGTGTTACTCATGTACATATATACATATATAGATTCATGCTCACTTTAGACGTTGGTCGAAGTTGCAAAAAATCTGAAAGTCCAATAATTTAAAAAAAAAAAAAAAAACAAGAAAAGCAACTAAATTCAGCATAAACTCTGGGAAGCAATTAGTGACGCTCAACCTTTAGTAGAAAATTGGAGATAAAAACAGAACATCTTAGTGCAGATAACATTCCACTAACCTCTGTAAGCTTGCCTTCATCCAAAACATCAAAGACACTAAGCAACAGTTTCTCGTACAATCTGACATTTAGGTGATAACCATCAGCCCAATGGCATACTTCACCAGTTAAATCACCTCTTGCAGGCCTCTCTGCAAGTGGGTTAGCAATATCTCTCAGAGATCTCAAGCAATCTGTCCGCTGACGATCGCCTGTAGCTGATGGAAGCGACTGAAAAGAAAAACCAAAACTCGTCAGACCTTATTTAATAAGCAGGAACTAAAATGTTCTTGCTCAAAGGAAAAAAATCATATTATAATGGAAAATAACTACCAACTTCTGGGAATAACAAAGTTTGTAGCATTCAAACACACCTCAGACTCTTCAATCTTTGCCAGAAGAACTCTTAAATCGCTTGCTTTTCTCCCAGATTCTCCAAATCCTACAACGGGATGATTTACAAGCCCTTCCTCCAACATATTTAACTGGGCTGACACCAAATTAAATGAGTATTAAAAATCAAAGGTAACTAAGGTTACGGTATATTGACAAATACAGTATTCAATGTAGCTCAAACCTCCGAAATTCGTTAACTCTTAAAAGATAGCAAATGTTCAGGGAGAAGATCATTGGAAAAACGAGAGAAAGAAAGCTCACTTGTCTTTTCTGCCATTTTATATAAGATTTCTTGTCTGAAAATTCTGTTCGTGATATGCAACATAACAATTCCAATGGGATCAATAGAGTGTCCATCCTTTTTCCAACTTTCCCAACCATGGCATTCAGTAGCGCCTTTCTCGTTCTAATATCCATCTCCTCAGAAATCTGTTCAAATTCAACCAAATTAGGGGGATAAATGTGTAATATAAATCTGTTGTATAAGTAGCACCTCTTAGGAAAAATTGTATTTCCAATGCCCAACCTAAATGCACATATGCATAAAGTACATGGACATATAATTTATCTCCCCCCCCCACACACACACACACAAAATATAGTATGCCTCCTCTCATGCCAGGAAAAAAATTATGCTATCAGCTTGACACAAAAGACGAAGTAATGAGGATTCCATAATATTATTGGACAAAATCTCAATGACATCAAACCTTCTAATATAAGTTTATTTAATAAAAAATATAAGATATCCCCACCCATCTGAATGTATCAAGAGAAGAGGAGATCAGGAGAATCTTGTAACCAGCACATTAGTGCTATTACAGTTCAAAGTTCCTCAACGCAACTAGAGTTAATACTATTAGAGTCCAAATTCAATCAGGTAAGAGAAAGAAAAATATATTTGAAGTCCTATTCATCCGATTAAAGCTTTGAGCTATATTTAAGCTTCAAATTCTATATACTTAGTGTATTACTGTATTATATTTTCAATTGACAACAATAGTGATAAAAAATAGCAGAAAGTACCTCCATCTGAACACGCATTGTCTCCAAAAGGCCAACTAAACCGTGAGAATTATGAGATTGTGATGCTACATGTTCGCTCTTACTTCGTCCTAGCTTCTTCATCAATCTAGATTTGGTGTCTTTCTTCTTTTCCTTTGATGGAACAATAAGCCCCCTGATTATGCATGCCAAAAACATGAAATCCAGTCATTACTGAGATAGCAGTAAATAAAATGTAATAAAACAACATACAACGAAGATACCCTGAAGCTCCAGCAGCAGCAAGGAGGATTTCATATGCAGTTTCACGGAGATCATCGTCTGTAATACCTGCAATAAAACAAAAGGACAAAATCGTTGACTATAACGAGTAAATATTGATTCTTATATAATTGAGCTCCAGTGTATTTTTACAACCTATAAACATGAAAATTTGAACCTGAAACACATACTCTCATACTCGAGGTGGAAATAATTGTTTTTAGGACCGTAACTATAGGAGGGTGGCAATCGAAGGACAATATGTTTTCAGTTCCGCAGATGTAGACCATTAAATGTTTTGGCACATTTAGGCCATTTTTCCCACACTAACTGCCCTAGATGTGCAAAAATTAAAATTTTGAGAAAGCCTATATGTATGAAAATTAAATTTTTACTGGCATAAATGCGTGGAAAAAAATAACGGCCTACATTTGTCAAACTGAAAACATATTGCCCTTCATTGCTACCCCCATAGTTAGGGTCCTAAAAAAACATTATTCCCTACTGGAGGTTGAGACCTTTTTATTAAATGAACTAAAATTCAATCAAATAACATGAATTGGCTGCATTCAAAGAAAACAAGCTAATAACAAGACAATAAACATTATCTAACACTTCAACTGTACTTGTTCACACTTCACAGGCTCTGAACTTAAAAAAGGAAACTGCCTTGTTAGCATATAAATAAGTTGAACTCAGAGATTCTCAATAAACCATCATGAACCACACTTACCAGTAACAAAAGAAGGCATTTCCAAAACAACATCAGATGCATCGAATAGAACTCTTCTGGAATATCTACGGCTTTCAACCTCCTCCAGAATATCATCATCAAAGTCATCAATGTCATCCACTGTTAGTTCTTTAGGTTGAGAAGATTTAAGCGACTGCGATTTTGACAAGTTTGGTGATTCTTCAACTTGTTCACTCTCGAAAGGCTCCGAAATCGAGTGGCTAGACAAGATTGAGGTTGGGCCCACAAGTGGGGCCGCTGGAGGCGCTCTTCGAGGAGGTGAACCTGAAAATTCAGGATTCGTAGCTAGAAAGAATTCGCCGAACGAACCTGCATTATTCTTTATCGAAGTAATAACATAAGTTAAAGAGAATAATCATATCTAGGCAAAATCAAATATTCATCCATTCGAATATATTAAAGACGGAACTCAACAGATGAAAACATCTAGTCTTACCATGCTAGGGAACAAAGTGCCATCGTGATAATCTCGAATGGCCTCCGAGAGTTCAAGCATACCACCTACAGCAATCAAATCCCCAAAAAGGGGGAAAGTGAGAAACAACTAATGCCAATTGAAGAGAAAATCTCTATCCAAAAATCATCACCTTTCTTTGCACAATTCAGGACATAATCAACACTGACTTGATCCAGATCCACATCATCCAATGACACTGCACCTGGTGGCATTACCACCTTCTTTATCAAGCTACCGGAGAGTATGAAGTCCAACAGAACTCGCCTATCTCGCCGGTATCTTTGCACAAGTTCGATCTCATTCTCCCTATTTGAGAAGCCAAACAACTCTCTAGTAAATTGAAGAGCTCCCAATAATGAATTAAAGTACATCAGGCACTCTGATTTAATTAGAATTAACTAAAATTTGAGAATCTACAATCAGGGTTCTAATGTATGGTTGAGATAATCATTATTACTAACTGAAATTTGAGAAATTGCGAATTCAATGTAACAACACAAACAATGAGATCAGAGTTAAAAACTACAAAATCACAAAAGGGGCAACAATAAAAACATACTCATCCATTGCGCGGCTTGAGTGGAGTGAATTTCAAGAATTCAGCGAATGAGTCTCTGATTATCACAGCATCAACAATACTTCAACGAAAATTAGGTTTTAACAGCGAAATGGCAACTTAACAGCAGATTCGAGCAAATCTTTGTGGGTTCCTTGATTACTAAGCACAATAGTCAAAATTTACCAGTCAAAGGCAATAATGTACGGCTGTAAAAAAAAAAAAAAAAAACCCAGTTAGGACTAAGTAGAGATAATTTTTTGAAATGGGGTGGTGTGAAAATTGGATCTTAGTAGAGAATGCATATAGAATTGAATTGAATGGAACTTGAGTTCAGATTTTGAGATTTGAACTATTGTTGGCTTATCTATTTCACACATTCAGAGAGAGCGATTTGAAGTGAGGGAGTACAGTACTACTAGTCTACAAAGTCAAAGACGAGAAACTATTAATTTTTATGACGCATAAATAAATAAATGAGAATTATAAATGTGAAAAAATATCACAAATGGTCTTGTAACTTTGTCTGAATCCAAAAATAGTCCTGCAAGTTTTTATTTTATCAATTATGGTCCTTTTGGTTTCAATTGTAGTCTTTTTTGCCGGATAATTTAAAATTTGATCGGAAAATTGACTTAATTTTTTATTCTGGTCACATTGACGGTCGTCACCACTGTCATTTGAATTGTCTTTCATCAAGAAAGAAAAACTCTCAATCAATTTCATGTTTTGTTTACACCTCTCCCGTGAATCGCAACTTCAAAATTACAAATTTCATTCATTATAGTGACTAATTTCGAGTGATTTACGACGATGAGAGTGTCGAAATTTATATTATTCTCTTCTTTTCATTGAACCCGTCATTTCAATATTTTTTTTCGCATTATTTTGTGTGCTACATAATATTTTTGGTCATTTTCCGGTCAAATTTTTCAATTTTCCGGTGACAAGGACTAAAATTGAAACCAAAAAGACCAAAATTGATAAAGTAAAAACATAAATGACCATTTGTGGATTCGGACAAAGTTACAGGACCATTTGTGATTTTTTTCTCTATAAATGTTTAATAAAAATATGTGACAAAAACTCATATGAGACGATCTTATGCATGTGACGGGGTAAAACTTGGTACAAATCACATTCATCTCTTTTAAAGTGTTAAAGTGTCAATGTCCAACTTATACTTCGTCTCATCATAAGATCGTCTCATGCAAGTGTGCCTCAACATATATTGGGTGATAACGGAGAATGCGCCCGTAAATTGCTATGATAGGGTTTTTTTTTTTTGAGTAATAATGCAAACAATATGCAGTGTAAAATAAATATTAGTAAATTTAATTTATCAACTTCTTAAATCAATATTAACAGATGCACCATGACCTGAGTTGCATGGATTCGGGTGCGCGATTACGGGAACTATACGATACAGGCACGTGGATATAAATTTTCGAAAAAAATAAGGGCGATACGTTTATTTATTTATATTTTATTATATATAATACTTAAAAATATATATATATTTTTAAAAAATATAAAATAAAATGTATATAGTTCATTTTTTTTCTCACTCAAAACTTAATAATACTTAATAATTTAATTTAATTAAGTAATAAAATAACAATTCAAATATCATCAACACAATATATAAGTCATAAACGGTGAATTCAATCTAAAACGAGTTATATTGTCAGCGTAAGTTATACTCTCTCTGTCCTAGTATAACTTTCATATTTCTTTTTGTTGTTTTGTTTAAGAAATAATAATAAAATAATAAAAATGAAGGGTAGTTTTGAGTATTAGGAGAGAGAAAAAAGGTATATTGAGTAATGAGTGACATTCTTTGTAATATTGTGTGAAAACTGAAAAGTAAGAATAAAAATTATTGGTAGTGGAGTTATTTTTTCCATTTATATAAACATGAAACTTATTGTAGGACGGATAAAAAATAAAAGGGAGAAACTAATAGTAGGAGGGAGTATTACATAATAAAATTCAATTAGGTAGAGATTGGTAGGGGTTAATAAAAAAGGGTAGGATAAAGGAGATTGATATAATATAATATGGGTTGGTAGTATTACGTTGGTAGTATTACGTTGTTTGGTATGCCGTAAAAAAAATGAAAAGATAAAATTAGTATTTTACTTGGTAGAGAGTAATAAATTTGTATAAAATTTGTAGTGTCACTTGGTAGAAGGTATAAACAGGCATAAAAGTGTGTATTTTAATGAAATGTCCAATTTACCCTTACCAAAACATAAAAACCTCATCCTTTTTTAATGTGGATTAACATGTGATATATTTTAATAATGATCATGTCCATATTATTAATGTGGGTTAACATGTGATATTTATAGTGGTCTTGTCAATGTAATATTAACAGTTATAATAATCAGGTATAACTAAAAAAACTCATCTTCCATTAGATTAACAACTAATCTAACAACTAAAAGAACACGACATTTACCAAATTCACTATATATGATTCTACCAGTACACAATCCTTCCTCAATCTTCATGATCTTAAGAGTCATCCAGGCCTTAAATTTCAAATTCGTAATAGGAAGAACTCAATTGAATCTTTTCAAAGATTGTTATGAATTTCATTCATCGTATTTTAAATCCTTCTATCCAAAGCTCACTCAAATCTAAAGAATTAAATAACAAATGATTTAGTAAAATCAATGTTCATCATATCACAAATACAGTTAAGATATGTTATAAATTCGTAATTTCACTTTCGATCAATATTATCAATAAATTTTAAATTTACACGCTTCCAATTGATCACATCTCATGTTAACAAGTAAATTAATCTAATCTCGAATTGAAATCTTCAAACTCCAAATTAAAATCCTAACTAGTCGCTCCACACAATCAATCTCATCAGAGGCTGCTGAAGTTACGACATATATGAAGTTTAACAGATAGAGTCTAAGGTTTTAGAGCAACTGATGAGTCTTGGCTACCCACAGACAGGAAGTTGAACAACATTAGTTACATGAATGCTACCTGAAAATTGTCACAACAAGGCCAGTAAGAAAAATAATATTTCAGTAAAGATTCATTGCTGTATATTTTATTAATCAATAGTGATGAGCAAAACCATACCTGAAATGCTACCATTAACTAGTCACAATCATTAAATAGGGCAATCTCTATACGAGCTTTGAGATGAGAAAGTTTTCTCCTTCATCAACCTCCAATTATAAAAAGACGTCAACCATGCCTGGAATTAGTGTATATTGCAGGTCTACAACTCCCAATTCAGATTCATAATTTAAGGCTCTCAAAGGGAACATAATACAAGATAGTCAATAGTCATACACATCAATAACATGAAAGGTTACAAGCAATAAGTGGACATCCAATAAAGAAATATAGGATTAGAACAATGAACAGAAATAAAAGAGTGGCAAAATCAATAGGCATAAAGAAGACTCATCTCTCTAATCACAGCTAGTTCATAAGAACACAGAAGAAAAACATATAAAATGCATCCATATTTCATCAAATTCTGCTTCATTATAAGAAAACAGTTATTACTTGTAGGCAGAATTATGTTTGGAGCTTGGTACATTTGATACGCATTACCTAGCAATTGGCTTACAAGCACTTTTACCCAAGCAAAACTTTAAAATAATTTTAACTCACAATCACCAATCACAAAGTTTAAGAAACGAAACAAAATATAACCAAATGTTTCTAGGCCGTGCAGCACCATTGGATACTTCCATAAACCCAGCAGCCTAGTATTAGGAAATAGCACCAACATACTAAATTCTCTACATTAGTCATCTTTAGAGATAAAACACAAATGATTTATGTCCTCTTTCATCTATAACAAAAATGTCTACAGCGTAAGCCATTTAGGATACCAACTAATTCAGTGCAATAGTAATCCAATATTGTTTCAATGAGGACAAAAAGCCAAGCATTTGTAGAAGAAAGCTACAGATGATATCTGAATTCCCCAAAAGAATTTAAGAGCTCATGCAAAAGTATTTCCCTCCCATAATCACCTTAATATTTTTTCAGTACACACCTTATTTCCAAGTAAAAAACTATAATCACCCACGGCTGTCAACCTTAAACACCAATTTGTAACCGTAGCATAATTCAAGAAAACTCTATATTTTCTCCAAGACCAAAACGTCCAACATTATTTAGCAAAGCTGCAAAAGGTAAGCACAAAAGAGATTATACAAAAGAGCTACAAGAGATTATGATATTAAAACATTTAAATGGAAAAAAGAAATACAAAACAATTGATATCCAATTGCCACAAGCAACACGATTTCTTTCACAAATGGCTATCAAACCTCACTACTCTTGCCTATTTGAAACCACTAGCCATTTTCCAACATTTATGCACATAAGAACTCCATTAAAAAAGAATAAAACTGATGTTCCCAGTCATTTACACATGAACAACGTATTCTTTAATGTTTCCCAATCATTTACACATCAAAAGGAGCAAATCATCGAACGTGTAAACAAAATCAACCATAAATTGCAGAAAAATGAAACCGTAAAACACAGATTAAATCATATATAAACCAAATCAAGCACGTATAACTTTTTGGTGAAATTGAAGTCTTGAGATAGTCGTGGGATGAAAAAAAAAAAAAATCGCCGCCGTTTGTACGCGATGAAGCAAAAATCGACGCGGTGAAACTTGTATGAAACAAAAATTAAAAACCATAAAAAAGGAAATCGTTGTAAAAAAACGTACCAGATGAGATAGAAGAAAATGATCGATTTCCCTCACAAAGCCACCGTTCGTACGCCGCCGTCGATGGATGCCATCATCGCGAAACCTTAAATCGCAACAATGAAACCCAAAAAAAAAACCCTCAACCAAAAAGCAATAATGAATCAACAGAAGTTGCATAATTTGGTGATATATTACTTGAAGAGGGGCAAAATCGTCGGTCGAAAGTGACTATAGAAGCCTTCTTCGACTAATACCTCGGGGGAGGAGATATTATTTAGTGTGAAAGGGAATAGTGATTCTTAGGAAAAGAACTGGATTACGGTGCGGGCCATCAATAAAAAAATCGGATCCTTACTAATTAGTACGGGCTATATGTTGGCTACCAAATGTCTTTGTAAATAATTACTGACCACTATTAAACTCATAATAATCTCTATCAATCCAAGCCTTAAATAACACATCTAGTGTTTAATAGTATAATCATATCTAATCATCTAGTTGGATTCGTGTATCGGATTCACGAGTTCGTTAATTTATTTTATTTTATTATTAATCGATTCGCCAAGTGGCATTCGAATATACGGATTCGATAATCGCACCCTCTTTAGGGAGCAGGTGCTAATCTGATACTATAATGTGATATTCTTAGAAGAATATATGCATTATAGATCAAGACTAAATTTATGATTAGATTAAGTGAAGTTGATAATATTCCTATAATTTATTATATTAAAGTAAATAATAAATGTAAAATATTAAGATAAAATAAAAAATGTGAACCCACTTGCGCTTAGATACTGGGCCAGGTCCAGTGATATAAACTTAAAGGCCCAGTTTGCACCCCTTTTTCTAAGTAGCATTCCCTCCATCCCAAGATGACTTGCACAGTTATTATTTTTTCGAGTTTTAGCGAACGTGATTTTTATTAATATTTGAAATAATAAATTAATTTTTAAAAGATATATATAATAGAGGAGAGATAAATCTATCATACCCCTCTTTAAAAGTCACATTATCATTTTAAATACTAATAAACAATTCGCTCGCTAAAACACGAGAAAAAGGTACTGTGTAGGTAATCTCGGACGGAGGGAGTAGTATACTATGTGTGTTGCATGTGATACTGAGTAATTAATAAAAAATATTATAGATAAATGAGATTAGTATTTTAGAAAATAAATATTTGAATACTTCAACTATTTAAGAAAATAATATGTAGAGGCTCCACTTACTGCGGATGTATATAATTTTCTTATTGTTTCAAGTAAAAATTATTGAGAGAAATATCGTCTCGTGATTTTTCGAGAAATATTATAAAGAAGCCCCATAAATTAGACTAAAAATAAATAAATATCACGTGAACTATTGAATTCAGGTGTCATGCTTATTTGGCTGCAAAATTACTTGAATTTTTCTAGCATTGAGAACTATAGTATATGTTGATATGTGATTTACAATAAACACAATCAACAAAAAAGAAAAAAAATCACATCTAAATTAATATGTGAATTACACGCACTTGTCATGGTGGCGTCTATGCTCACTGGTAGGATGAATGAAAAACTGATGTTGGAAACTGAGAAATCACTAATTTTCGATGGCTCAATTAGAGAGTGTTAATGATGTGTTCTGGGTAGAGGAAAAATAAGAATAGAAAAACATTGAAAATAAGTGGAGTAAAAGTCAAGGATGAAAATGTATAAAAGAAAAGATTACAGGGTAAAATGACCCAAAAATGATTTTCGGAAGTTAGGCATTTAGAAAGATAGGGCGAAGAAAAGGTCGATTAGGGTGCGCTAGCAACGTGTGATAGGTAATGGAAAAAAGAATAAAAAAACACTGAAAAAAGAAGAGTAAAAAATTAAGGATGAAAATGTATAAAACAAAAGATGACAGAGGTAAAAGGGTCCAAAAATAAATCTCGGTGGCGAGGAGTTTGGAAAAATAGTGTGAGGAAAAGGTCGATTAAACAACTTTAGCGACGTGTGGTGGATAATGGAAAAAAAATATTAAAAATAAACAGAGTAAAAACTCAAGGATGAAAATATACAAAATAAAATATGGAAGAGGAAAAGAGTCCAAAGATGATTTCCAACTCCAAGCCACTTTTTTATATGTAGTGTAGAAGTATAGATTTATACATTGTACACCAACTAGTGCCTATCCAAAGATTAATACACCCACCTTAAAATATCATTTTTACCTCTTCTTAAGGAATCCTAATTATCCTAACTGTCTTTTCTGATGTAAATGGGTCTGCAAACTATTCCCACTCGACTTAAAAATACTTGTTCGAGTTCGTTTGCCAGATTTTACGAGTCGAGATCCAGCCCGTATTATAGCTTGATTACTTCATCGAGACGAACTTGAGCCTAATGGTATTCGACTCGAAAGCTCGCGAACAAGTTTGTTTATGAAGCTCACAAACATGTTGGTGAATAGACTCATTAATAAGCTAGCGAACAAGTTCGTAAAACATGTTCAGGAATAGTCTCGGTAAGAGCTTGACTCAGGCTCGATTATTTATCTTCTTTTATTATTATATTAAAAAAAACATACTCCCTCCATCCCAATTCATTTTGCTCACTTTCCATTTCGGTCCGTCCCAATTCATTTTGCACACCCCAAATATGGAAAAGAATCTTACAATCTCCACCCCACAATCTCCACCCTCACAATCTTCACTCTCCATTCCCTTTGAAAAGTCAACAAAACACACAAAAAATAACTTTTCTTAATATGTGTGCAAATCTTAGGGTGCAAAATGAATTAGGACGGAGGGAGTATCACGTATTTATTGTCTTTTCATAGCTTCCTAGTTGGTTGTTCGTCTTTGTTTAGATGATATTTTTAATTACCGTGAACAATTATGTTATGTTTTTAATTAGATGTTGATGAGTTGTTCTATTTATTTATTTTTTGAAATTTTTAACGAGTTTACCGAGTCGAGATCATTTAATTTGTTAACAAGCTTTTCAAGTCGAGATTGAACTATGTTTGATTAATTTGCAAACGAGCTTTCTTTCGAGCAAGCTCGAACCAGGATCGTTTAATTCGTTAATGAACTTTTCACAAACCGAACTCGAACTATTCATGAACCTAATATTTTACACTCAAGCCGAGCTCAAGCCTAACTCAAGCCTAAAAATTTCTCAACGAGTCAAGCCTGAATAATATTAGACTCAAGCCAAGCTCGAGCCTAACTCAAGCCTAAAAATTTCTCAACGAGTCAAGCCTGATGGTATTCAGCTCGGCTCATTTACATCCCTACTTTTCTCCATTTTTTATTTCTCCTCCCTCCTCCCCCTTCTGAAATATTTAGTTTTTTTTTAATTTATTTTTCAAATAGATCTGAAAATAGATTTTCATTTCTTTTCTCAATTTTTTGGTTATTTCGAAAAAATATTTTTGAAATATTTGATTTATTTCTAATTTCTTTTTCGAGCAAATCTGTTTTGACGACTTGGAGGAAGTTGATTCGTGTATAAGTTAAGATTTGAATGAACTAGATTTATTTATATTAAAAATTGACAATATTTTTATTTTCATATGTCTATGTATAAAAGGCCCAGGTTATTTGTGTTGTAAATATAATAATATTAATGGACATTACATATTGATGAGCTTAGAGTTTAGGGCCTTTAGGGTTATAGTCTAAAACCTGGTATATATAACTCTTTTCCTATTGTATCACGGCGGATGAAAAATACAGAGAATATAGAGAATATAATGAAACCTTTCTTGCTTGGTTGCCCCTAGACATAGTCATTCTAACGAACTGAGTTAACAAATCTGTGTTCTTGTGTTCTTTCTTTGATCTTGTTCTTATATTTTTTAACAACTTGTACCGTCAACTTTAGTGAATACACTCCTTTAGAATTTTAACAAAAAACATTACACTTAAGAAGACTAAATTATCCTTTAAAAATTAAAATCCTAAATTCTACCCATTCCCTCAGCATCAGATTGCAGTCGTCACTGCCACTCTTTATGGTCGTTGTTGTCGAAGTCGGAGCTATAAATACCGAACTTACCAAATCGAGAAAGTCATATTCCATTGAATCAAATTATACAAATATTCGGTAAAAAAACAAAAAAATAAACTAAATTTCAAAAAGAAAAAATAGAAGAAGTGGAGGGTGAAACTGAAAAAGAGGAAGGGGTAGGGGGCGAGAATGAGGGACTTGGAGATTATGAAAAGAAAAAAGGGGATGAGGGTAAAAATTATTAGTATTAATTAATGTCCTAGAGACAATCAATATCAATGAAATAATACTTGATAATATTCCGTTGATTTAATATTATTATTTATTTAATATTAATATATGACATTATACTTATTTGAATATTATGTTTGATAGTTTGCATTTATTCATGTATGTTTTCCCTTGAACCAATGTCGTTATTGAGGATGTAAGACCTCATATGACTTAGACATGGTTCTCAATTAGCCCCGATCGAGGATCATCAAGAATGAGATTTTGATGATGCACTTGAGATAGATGTGCGATCTGCATCATACCCTTAGAGACTGTAGTAGTTCTCACGTACTATGAGATACTAGGTATCTCAGGATGGATGCACATATACCTTAGATGGTATTGGTATACCCATCCGAGAAACTGTTTGATATAATTCTACTTTAGTGTCTACGGGTGTCTCGGTTAGTGGGAGCGATGCGATATTCCTCTGACTTGAGGTCAATACGCACAACATGCGCGAAATGATGAACTTTGACCATGACCGACGCTTGCACCCTTCATGGGTGGATATGGGATGAATTAGGTTCATCACGAAGTGCATGTGCGTGGTAGTTGAGCCAAGAAGATGATTCATTCCTCAGAGTAGATTTAAAGAGAATACTCGTCTTCTAATATTGATTGGATCGTTAGTCATTAACCAATACAAATCACATTTGGAATGATGTCCAAATGTGACATACATGATCAATTATGTAATGAGGTAATATGATTAAGTTATTTGAATAGACATTTCATCATGTTATAGGCTTAACCTGATTATTCATGAATGTAAGGATATTATTACAATTAGCCCACAAGTTACAGGTTGTTGCAATTCCTCGCGACGTACTTCATATGTTGAGATTGTTTGATTTATTATATTGAATTCAATTAAGACCGCTTAATTTGAATAATCACTCGATATATGAGGGTCTATGGGTCACACAACAAGTAACTCTATTTTTTCTAATAAAAGGAGTGCTAACAACTTGATAGAAAGGGGTAGATGTATTTCCTATATATATATATATATATTTTTTTTTTTTTAGACCGACATATTTCCTATTAATTGTTGGGGGCATTTGTTCAAACTGTGAATCTATAAGGCCCATGAGTGAGGGCTCATAACAAATTGTCAATACAGGTCCGGTTATTGACACCCCCTTAATTAGGAGATACATCCTTATTATTTTTTTTATTATTTTATTGTAATTCATAAATTACTCATATACCCTTGAATAACTAAAAAAATTAAACAACTAATACTGAGTACACCACATTTCATTTTATTAGAAACTAAAAGGTCACGATCCAAACTTCTACATTCCACACGATTGGTTTGTTGTTTTTATCTTCCAACGTTGTCCCACCACCGTACCACCACCATAGCTTAGTTCGTGTTTTGTGTAGCAAGTAACAACTATGGTGAGTGAGGTTGGGGGGTTCTTGGAATAAATTTAAAGTTCAAAAGCATATGAAGACATGTTGGGTTTTAGACCTTAGCGCTGAAAATTGTAAAATTTTCATTCACACATTTATTTTTTAATTTTTTCCGTTATGCATATTTGAACCCTGTTTAGTGAAATATGTCTTCGTTTTCGGAAGTAGTATGCCGAAATATATCACTCTTTTCGAAAATTATATGCCGAAATATATAGAATTTTGTGACAAATAATAAATTTTGAAAAAAAAAACCTTTTGAAAATCTCTAATAATTTAGACAAAATTTTGTCGAAATTTTGATGGAATTTCAAAATACCAAGTTTAAAAATCACTCTATCTAGTTTTATTTCAACCACAATTTATTTTTAGACAAAAACTTTAACACACGATGACTCCATAGTCATCGTTCTCACTGTCACCGGTCACCACCACAAAATAAAATGCTTAGTCGTTGTCGTCTGGAAAGATGAGAATGTATTTTTTTGCCTTGGTTTGAAAAAAAAAATTGAAGAGAATAATTATATTGAATAAGGACAATATTAACAATTTGTGGGATGTGTATCTACTAATATCTAAAAAGAAATGAATGGGTGAATTAATAGAGGGGTGTATCTATAACCGGACCCTATACTTTATTCATAGGCTTTCCCATCTTTGCTCATCCTGCTCTCTCGTTTACCTTTCACTGAAAAATGAACAAAAAACCTAGCACATTTTTTTACTCACAAAAACAAATACTTTGGAGAACAACATATATTCACATGCAAAGAAACAAAACAATTAATATATTATATAAATAGATTTACAAGTGTGGATGATATTTCCATAAATGTAAAGTTTTTTTTAATCTCCTAATTTATAAATGTTGCGTAAAATTTTCTCGTAATTTTGAATTGCATGAAACCCTTTTATAGTTAATTAAATAAAATGGGTTCTCCATTTTTTTTTTCAAAAACAAATTAACGACTTTATTTTTTTTCTCTATTTTTCATTGTACCATTTGTAATATAATTTTAAGACTTTAAGGACACGTTTGTTTTCGTCTTGAGGTGGATGAGAGAAATTCGGATGGAGAAAAAAGGTGGATGGGAGAAATTCTGTGAATAGTAATCCGGTGTTTGTTTTGTGTTGGATGTGGTAGGAGTTGATGAAGTTTTATGTTAAATCAATACTTTTTAATTATGATTATGTATTATTTTATTATTGTTAGTTAAACTATCTTTATCAACAAACACCCACAACTCAATCTCCAAATAAATAATTCATTTCTCTCTCCTCCACATATACAACAAACAACTCAATCAATTTTCATATTTTATCAACAAACACCCACAACCCAATCTCTTAATAAAATATTGGAAAATTATCAATTCAGGGCATGAAAGATGATAAAATTATCAATTTAAGGCCTTAAAGATTTTTCCTATCGATTCAAGGCCTGAAAGATTAAAAACTATCGATCCAGGGCCTGAAAGATAAAAACTATCAATTTGAGACTCACACATTTTAAGGTCATGTTTGACACTTATATTTTATATCCTTATTTCATGTTCTTATATTTTTTTTATTTTTAGAGTTTACGATTCAACGTTTACGGTTCAGGGAGTTTAGGGTTCATGGTTCAAGGTTTAGGGTTCATCGTTTAGGGTTTAGGGTTTAGTGTTCAGGGTTTAGGGTTTTAGTGCCAAACATAGCCTTAAATTTTATAAGCCTTGAATTGATAGTTTTTATCTTTCAGGCCCAAGATTGATAATTTCCTATCTTTCAGGCCTTGAATCGATAAGAAAAATCTTTCAGGCCTTAAATTGATAGATTTACCATTTTTCAGGCCCTGAATTGATAAAACTCCTAAAATATTCTTTCTTTTTCACTATTTA
The DNA here is from genome assembly GCA_037126765.1 of Stenogyne calaminthoides. Taxonomy (NCBI): domain Eukaryota; kingdom Viridiplantae; phylum Streptophyta; class Magnoliopsida; order Lamiales; family Lamiaceae; genus Stenogyne; species Stenogyne calaminthoides. The sequence continues at coordinate 13,072,026 of JBBCBC010000031.1, read as the reverse complement.
ATAATTATATTTATATATAATTAATTTTTATTATATTAATAAAATGATATATTAAATTATTTGATATTCAAAATATGTAAATATAATAAAAAAAAATTACTATACACTTAAAATAAAATTACAATCTCAATAATAAAATTTAAATTACAGAAATTGAAATACAAAATCGTAAATAAACATATCAAGTTAAAATACAATAATGCGGAAGATAAAATTACATATTTAATTATCAATACCGAATTTTTGCCATATATGCTCAATCAAGTCGTTTTTAAGAGCATTATGAGCTTCTCTATTGCGAAGCAGTTCCCTATTAATCATATAAAAGGATAGACTTGCAATGCATTCAGTAGAGTAATGAAAACTTTCACCACCTGCGGGATCATCCATAAAAAATTATGTGGGATCATAATAAGTTTGGTACGTGTCTCGTTCATCCTCTACTATCATATTGTGCATGATTATACAAGACATCATAATTCTTCCCATCAATAGCTTATCCCAGATAAGACATGGGCGTCGAAGAAATGCAAAACGAGCTGGTAGAACTCCAAATGCTCGTTCGACATCTTTTCGCACAGCCTCTTGGTGTTGAGCAAACAACTTGTGCTTTCTAGTCTATAGAGAAGTAATTGACTTAACAAATACAGCCCATGAAGGATATATGCCACCAGTTAGATAATATGCTCTATCATTTTCCCGACCATTCACAACATAACTCACCTTTGGTGCTCGACCTTTCAAGACATCACTAAAAATTGGAGATCGATGGAGTACGTTAATATCATTGCACGTACCTGGTGTTCCAAAGAAAGCATGTCATATGATGCAACAACTTCCAAAATGATTGTTGACTTTCCACTTCTCCCTGCATATTGCCCAGCCCATGTAGTAGGAAAAATTTTCCATTCCCAATGCATGCAATCAATACTGCCTATCATGCCCGGGAATCCACGTTGTTCCCCGACATGGAGCAGTCTTGCCAAATCTTGTTAGTTGGGTTTTATAAGGTACTCGTCTCCAAAGTTGGAAATGACGCCTTCTACAAAATTGATGAGAGTTTTCCTTATTACAGTTGCACTCATTCGCAAGTATTCATCAACAACATCAGTTGATGTACCATACGCCAACACCCTCATAGCTCCGGTACATTTCTGCAATGCTGAAAGACCTTGTCTACCTATGGCATCAGGTCTTTGTTGAAAATATTCAACATTAGCTTCAACTTCATCCACTATACGAAGAAATACAGGTTTTCGCATACGAAATCTACGTCGAAAGATTTCAGGAGTATACGTTGGTTAAAGTGTTGCTCGTCCTCGAGCAATGAAAGAAAATAAAACAAGTAGGAGGATTGCGAAGAAATTCAGTCAAACAAAGAATAAGCAATTGTCAAGTTCCTTCAATCTAACTAAGCCATTAAGTAGAAATCTCAACAAGAAAATTCACAAGCTATGCTCAAATCAATGCAAGATCAAGTGCTCAATTCACAATTCCTCTCAAGTAAGTGTATCACTCATCACTCAAAGTGTATATAAAGACGTGTATGCACTCAAAATCAATTCACACAAATGCACTACCATAAGCTTGCCAAAAGTCTTAGTTCTCCACCACAAGTTAAGTGTTCAATTAATGAATCAATGAGGACTTTTCATTTGGTTGTAACGTAGGCTCTTTGGTTAAGGTATGAAAGATTTGGATAATGTGACTCATAAACTAGTGGAGCGAGAAGTAGAGACGCCCTAGAAAATCTCCAAAACTCTTAAGAGAAAGTTGCAATTGATCGGATTGCAACTCAAAAACTTGAACTCCCACAATTTACTTGTCATCTTTTAAGCATGTTCTTCACCACAAAATCATTACACTTTTGTACTTGAAGCACTACAAAATATCTCTACAAAAATGAGTTTCTTTCTCAATTTTCGTTTCTTCACAAACCAACTCATTTTTTTTTTCAAATCAACAACTCATCTTTTTCTCTCTCTCTTTTTTCCCCCCTTTCTTTCTCTCTTTTTTCTCATCATTTCAATTTCTTTCATTTCTCAATCTTTTCACTTATGAACCAAACTATTCCACCAAATGTACATTAAAACTCAATTCAACCACATTTGTCAACAATGAAGCTCCACTAGTTCATAGGAAAATTAAGCTCACAAGATGGACAAATAGGCTGAATTTGTAGGTTGGCAAAGAATATAGGATAAAAGGCTCAACGTGGCTAACTACGGAAAAATTTCATTTGGTATGGAAAATTTGGCCAAGTGACTTTTCAAAACAAAGATGTCCTTATATGACTTTCAGAAATTTCACACTAAAAGTAGCCTCAAACAAGACAATTGGCAAGTTCTAGAGCACACAAGCATGAATGATACTCACAAGAAGAAAATTAGACCAATAAATATGGAAGTCTAAAGGCTCAAAAGCTCACGAGCATGTCTAATCATGAATCGAGCACAAAATCAAGCACAATCTTCACATAAACAAGTAAACCAATAAGTCTCAATCCATACCATCAAGCTCAACCAAATTTCAAGAACTAACAACCACCAACAATTAAACTTCAATCATCTTCAACCACAAGACATCTCCACTACAAAAATTAACAAAGAAAAGAGGAACAACGGTGCAATAAAAATGAAGGTAAACACACAAAATTCTCTCCCCCCCCAAACTTAAATGAAACTATCTAGTGGAATGCAAACTTAGAGGAAAAAAGTGTTACCTAAGAATTTTCAACAAGTGAACTCACGAAAGTGCAAGTCACCGCAACCGATTTGTTCCAAAAGAAGGGGAATTGAGCCATGGATAGCTTCACGAGGCAACGTGATCTCCAAATCCAAGGGTTCAAGGGGGTACCTTCCTTGACCTTTTTGCATATGTACCTACAAAAAGCCTCCAAAAAGTATCAAAGTACCCACAAAATAAGAACTATACAAAAACAAAGATAAAAACAAATCAAATAAAATACAACTAGCAATAACACTCAACGAACATTAAGTCACACCTAGTGTACTCAACTAAATCCCTGACAACGGCTCCATTGACTTGGTCGGATTGTAGCGAGCAAAACAAAATGAATTCTTGCTACTCCCCCGCAAGTGCACGGGATCGTCGTAGTAGAACAATGAAGTATAGAGACCAAGTAGTATCGAACCACGAAATTTAGAAGTACGGTGTGACCCTAGTGCTATGTGTCGTCATGCTATTGTAGTTGCAAACAAAGATGAGAGAAAAATAAAAACAAGCAAAAAAGTAAATAAACAAGCCAGGGGCACCCAACTAGGTAGGATAAAGGAAAGATGAACATGAACTTAGGTGATGATCAAATTGGGACAGTTGTTGCATCGATCAAGATCGATCAACTTTGCATCATCAACTGGTCACCGGATCATCGATTTGCATCATTCTTTCGTCGATCACCATCATTCTTCTCATCAATTCTTCAAGATCGCTTCTTCTTGTTCCTCCTCAACTTGTTATTTGTAGATTAACTTAAATAACACAAATTGATAATGTTTTGGAATAATTCATCAAAACTAAAATATCCCAACAATTTTCCCCTTTTTGATAATGACGCCAAAACTAACTAACAAAAAAAAAAAACATACGAGAAAAACAGTGTTAGTTAAACAAGTGAAATAATGAAGAATATTTGATACATTAAAAAAAATGATGAGAAGATGATTGTCAACCTCCATGAATTTTATAAATAATATGCATTTTAAACTAAATGGGTTTTAACAAAAAAAAATCAGTTCAGGTGTTCACATTAAAATCTAGTGAACTTTTGAACCCCTGCTCTGATACCACTTGTTGGTCCCGAAAAACCCGATTTAAAACTCGTAAAATCTCAATGAGAGGTGACTTTAAAATTTTTCGAATGTGTGTTATACTGTTATGCAGATTTGCTAAAGTATGTATGACAGTTAATATGAAAACAAATAAGAACACACATATTTTTATAGTGGTTCGGACGAACTTGTCCTACATCCACTCTTCCCTTCATGGGGCACCAACTTAACCATCAGATATTTATGGAGCTCTCACTCAACGAGACTTATCTCCCTCACGGGATCACCTATAGATGTTTAATGAGTTCTCACTCTCTCGGGACTTATCTCCCTCACGGGATTGCCTACCCTCCCTTACAGGATTGCTTCTTAACTACCTCACTTAACCGCTAATTTTCTCTCTCAAGAAAGGGTATGAGTTTGGTGTTATTTCCAACTAGGTGAGATTTTCCCTTACATTGTTTTAGCCTTTAAGCTAAGGTTGGGAAAATCTCTCTAAGCTTAGGATATTACAACAAATGAATCAATAAAACTATCCTAGTTTATTTCTCAATTGCGTGATAGAGACTCAATACTCAAGGCTACTAATAAGCATGATAGAGTAAAAAGCTATAGAGGACAACCGTTTCCCTTCGGGTAATATAGTCTTGCAATAAGGTGTTCCCAAACCCGGTAGTAAAGTCTCCCTCCTATCCCTCACTTTTTGCTACTTAATTTTAAGCTCAAATGTCTAATTATGGGGGTTCTAACACTAAATACTCTCTCTCGAATGGATAAGAAGTGTAATTAACGCACTTAATCAATTCTCAACTCACAAATTTGCACTCAATCATACTCACGCAACTCTCGTTTGTAGCAAGTATGATTTCACACAAAAATTAATAGAAGAGAAGCAATCAAAGCACCATAAAGCCCATAGTAGAATCAACATCAACCAAGAAATAAACTAAAAATAACTAAATCAACACATAAGTTCAATATCACAATCATCTCAACATCTAAGAATACATAGAGTACTAGTCCATCAATTTACAACTCAAAATCTTGCAATCTAAAGCTCAAGAAATCAAATGGGACTATTAATTGAAATTCAAAAATAAAAGAAAATAAAACCCTAGAAGACATCTTAAGGTTGAATCCTTGAATCTTGAAGCCCAAAAATACTCATTCTTCATTCCCCCGCCTAGTGGGTGGGAATTTGTGTGGAGACTCTCAAACCTTATCTTCTTTTTCTCTCCTCTAAAATTTTGCAAAGTGGCGAATTCTCTGCTTCTGGAATAGTCCAAATGGTGCTGCCCTATTTTTTTTTCTTCAACACTAATTGAGGAGGTGGGATTAAGGTGTGGGGTTCAGCTGATATTTCTTGTGACTGCTTCTTCCAACTCTTCTTAATTCTCAATGGCAATTCTCAAACCCAAGTCGATTAGTTCATGGGCTCTTCTCACTGCAAATGGCTATCACATGGCTGAACTTTGGGCCTTTTTCTTCATTTCCGCGGATTGGGCCGAGTGGATTGCTGTGCATCGATTTTGAAACGCTCATAATTTGAGCTCCCAAACTCCGATTGAGTTGATTCTTTTTTTGTTGGAATTCTCTTTTCAACAGCTTCAATGGGTTCAACCCTTTTCTCCAATACTCTTCTAGATCAAAACAGTTTTTTTCTCTTTAATTCCTGCTCGTTTTTTCATTCTTTTCCTACAAAATTAACAAGACACACCCTTTCTCCAAATCAAGTGCACTTGGCCAATTTAGTATAAAAAATGCATGAAACTCAATCAAATTAAGCTAATAAAAAACATGAATTTCAAGCAATTTTCACACTAATCATCTGTCAACAAAGTAGTCGTTCATTAAACGTTCTTCACCCAACTCACGTTCCCTTTCACAATGTCTTCTTCTAGCTCTAGGAGAGGGATCTCCTTCGTTCAGATTAAGATTGTGTAAGAGCATATCCTCGATAATACGATCCATTTGACAATTTTGGTGAGTAATCCGTTCTTCCCATTCATCAAATTCGATAAAATTGAAAGAATCAAAACTTGAATCATTATCTACCGATTGATTTTCATTGAGAGACATTTGAGAAGTTGAATGGGTAAAACTATTTGATAAAAATTATACTTGAGAGGATTTTGTTTTAAGTTTGATATGGTTTCAAAGAGAATATATAGATACAACTTCAATAATGTGTAATCACTATTTGACATGTGACTTGATTCAATAGACAAGTGCATGTGAACAAAGATGAACTTCCAATAATGGAGAAATAGATAATGGACTTGGTCAGGTGATATGACTCATCACTAATTTACTTAATGGAATACGCTTTTCTTTTTCAATAAAGTTTGATAATAAAAGTGACATGACACAACTTTAATAAAGAAGAGTAAATGAGCATGCTCCTTCCACCTTCCATGCATCAGACAAGTGCATGTGAACTTCAATAATGGAGAGATAAATAATGGATTGGTCAGGTGATATGACTCATCACTATACATTTTTTTTTTTTTTTTAATAAAGAGAGGCATGATAACAAAAGTGATATGACACAACTTTAATACAGAAGAGTAAACGAGAATGAAAATTACAAACACTCAATTTCATAATTAAACCGACATAATAGATTACATGAAATAAAATCATACAAATTAAAAACCTTAAATGACAGTAATTAAAAATACATAAAGTAAATTACATGACAATAAATAACATTGACTAATAATTAAAGTATGCAATCAAATGAAGTTTCATTTGTTCTTCTTCTGAGGACAAATGAGCTTTCACCAACAATGTCTTCAAAATTTCGTGCTTCATCCTGTCTCTCTCCAAAACACTTCTCTCTTTTCCAAGATGACTCACCACTTCAACTTCAGCATCTCTAGTGAGCCTCAATGCACGAATTTTTGCAGCAACTTCATTAGCATCAGAATAATATTGTGATGCCTTCCCTTTCTTTTCGCCTTTGCTATATCTCTACCCGTAGGACGGGAAATTGTTGAACCACCGCTGCCTGGAGTTTCTGGATTAGTGGGGACCGAATAAGCCCCATCTTCGCTGGTCCTGGATCTCTTTGAGCTGCCACCACTTTCTTCATTATCCTCGTTGTCCTCAGTACGAACACGTGTTGAATCGCGATCTAAATTTATTTCCCACTTGAGATGTTTGCACATAACTTCATTAAATACATGCAAGTCCCCAAACTTTGGGCCATCTGCGGAGTAAATAGATTGAGCTTCTCTCTCAATATTTTTTCGTTCATCCCGCTTCGTCTACGAGCATATGCTTCCTTGTAAGCGACAACCCACTTGCTGGCACTTGTGTTAAGTTGATTATAACGAACTTTCAATGAATTATTTCTTGCATTTATCTCCCCCGGACTTTCTTTTCGAGCTTCTTCATATAATTTAAGAATTCGTGCCCACAATGACTCATCATTTTGATTTATGCCACATATTTTATCTTCACTGACGAAAATCCAAGACAACATTATGGGCTACATCTTCTTTCTCAGAAAAAGTAGCTTTTCCCACCTTTGAATTTACATCTTTGAATAAATTGCGAGAAATATTTTCTGATGTTTGGAAGTGTTCAGGATAGAAATTTGGTTCAAAATTGGAGAAAACTGAGAATATTGAGAGTTTTGATAATCTTATATATTAAAGAAATATTGAAAACTTGGATAATCTTGGGAGTTTTGATAATTTGGGGAGTTAGAAAAATGATTTGGATTTATAATAAAAAAGATAGAAATTAGAAGAGAAAATGAAGAATATAAGATTGTGATTCAAAATGTATAAAAATTGGTCTCTATTTATAGAGAATAAAATTTACGAATTTTGGTATAATTTTTATTTTTATTTTTTATAGATAATATGCTGAAATATAAAATCTAAATAATTATCCAATAAATATTATAACAACCAATTAAACTATGCCACGTGGCAAAAGCTTATCAACAGATTTTCTTGAAAACAACGCTCAAGTTCGGTTGCAGTAGAGATCCGTTCACTTGATAATCTTCAATTTTGATTTTTTTTAACTTTTTTTTGTTGGTAGCGGCGATCGGTTCATGTGATCTACCGATAAACGAGGGGACGCAGGAATGTAATCTAGTCAGGACAAAAAAATACTGATAAATAAATATAAAATATTTAATAATTCAAATTACAATTGACCATGACTTTCTCAAAAAAAAAAAACAATTGACCATGACAGTTTGTTATAACATTCCTCCATTGATTACAACGTCTAATTTTTACACTACAAAAAAATATAGAATTGACTTTTTTAACATGGCTACAAAATTTTCCCTGCAAAATAATTACATCCTTAAACACCATACAAATTGTCTAGGAAATTTTAACATTCTAGGCAAGCATTGCCTACGGACTTTTAAAGGCAAATAAATTACCTACTAGCAAATTGCATACACATTTGTAATTTTCATAGGCAATTACATTCGTAATTTGGGGTTTAAATTGTCTATATAATTAAGAAAATTAGTGGTAGGCAATCAAAACTATTTAAGGACGAAATTATTTTAGTCGAAAATTTCATAAGTAGACATGTTGAAAAATTTCATAAGCAATTCTCTATTTTTTTGGACAAATATTCATATGAGATAGTCTCATGCATGAGATGTGATACAACATAACATAAATCACACCTACTCCTCCTAAAGTGCTAAAAAGTCAATGTCCAAATCTTGCCCCGTCTCACCATGAGACCCTCTCATACAAATGTGCCTCATTTTTTTGTAGTGTTAAAAATATTTATAAAATTTTAAAAATATTGAGGGATATATACAGCATTTCGCACTGAAAATTGAGGTGGGGCAATTGTCCCACCTTGCCTCTACATACGTCCGCCAATGCCGATAAATCTAGTCTTAGTGTGATAATGATTGTATGAAAGAAAAGTGTAAAAAAATAGGAGAAATAATGAATTGTTGTAAGAAAAATATAAGAGAGAATGAGTTGATGTAAAGAAAAGTAGTAATATAACAGTTTTAGGGTATCTATAATGATATATAATAGAGGTGAATGTATATTTAGATGGAGGATGAGATGTGTAAATCCGAAAAATGGTGAGATTTTCCCATCCGGATATCCCCGGCCTAAAACAAACATGCCCTAACATTTTCAAAAAAAAGATACGAGAACTAGAGAAAATAGATAAAATTCTTGACCAATTTTTTAGAAGAAGAAGTAATTAGCTTTACTTTATAAACTACAAAGAAATTTTCTACAACTTTGAGACTGCAAATTGATTTCATGCAACATTTCTAAATTACTAGACGATTCCGTGCAATTAACCTTACCTTTCTATCAGAAACTCTTCTTTACCCATTTTTTAAGTGAAATGTCTAAAAAATCCTTTGACTCTCAAGTTAACACTAAACCCTTTCCTTTTTCGCTCCCTTCGAAATCAAAGTTTAGATTTGAAAAAAACCCTTTCCCTCCCTTCCTCCCCCATATCAAATTACAGATCTCACAAACGCATAAAAAAACAAGCTCCTTCACACTCCTCCCATCTCAAGAAAAGCGGTAAGTCTTTTTTCGAATCCGGTTTCGTGTTCAATAGACCTAAGATTTCTACCTCAGATCGGGCTTGATTCAGCTTCGGTTTTAATGGGTTATCTCCGGATTTGAATGTTCTGTTCGATTTTGGGTTCTTGCACTGACAAGTTTGATTTTTTATGGCTGTGAAATACTTCGCTATTAATTGTTGTCCATCTTGACCTTGAGCACCATTTTTTTCTTATAAACTATGCAATTTGAATTTGATGTCGAATTTGCGCTTTTCTGACTTTTAGTAATGAAACAAGAAAGCAAGAAATTTTGGATGGAGGCAATTGGTTTTCTTGATTAGTTATTGATGGATTTCAGTGGGGTATAGACGTTGATTTTCTTGATTATTTACTGTTGGATTTAAGTGGGCCGGTTTTAGTTTCAGTACTGACTCTGGTGTGTTTTGACTATGAGTTTGAGTACTTGGCTGGTGGAGTGGAGTCTACTTTTAATCACAGAGGTTTAAGAATTAAGATAAATCAACAATGGGCTTTCATTAATTCTGGTTGTGGTATGTTTGAAATACTATTTCTTCTCTACTTTTCCATTATTCCATGTTTGAGTGATTTATTTATTGGGTTTTGAAACTTTCTGTTTCTGGGCATCTAAATTTTTATTGGCTCAAGAAAGAATTGATTCTCTTCTGTCTAAGTGTCATCATTTCTTGATGGGATGTTCTTGATAGCTTGACTTGCTGAAAATTATAGATGTTCGGAAAAATCCTGTGATAGGCATACTCTGCGGATAGTGGATCTCTTAGTCTCTGATTCTTTTTAGTTAAATGATATCAGTTGTGTTGAAATATTCATTGTAGTAAGCTCTTTTGTATCTTTGATGCATGACTGCCTTATGTCTTTTCTCTTTTTCTGAAACTTGAAAGAAATGTTGTAGTTCTACTTCTGTTTGATCATGTTTTTTTTTTTTTTTTCAGGTTTAAAACTGTAGGAATTGGAGCTCTTGTTCCTTTGGAGCTTTTGCAATCTGCTGTGAGCAAGGGTGCCAAATTTCGGGAGTGTCACTTGGGCGAGCTGCTCATTTTGCATTTCCCATTGCTTTGTCTCATTTCCTGCTGCATATGAAGGTAACACAAAAAGAGAATATAATTCAACCTTTAAAACTCTATAGTTGTATTGTTAATCAGCCTGCATTTGAATGTTACGAAGCGCAAGAGGGGTTGATCCATCTTGCTAGTAAGAACATTAAAATATCTGAAAGGCTGACTAGTCCGTAATTTTCCGTTTCCAATTTCTAATCTTGAATGCACTTGGGGCTTCAAATTTAACTAAAACAAAATGAAAAAGATAAAAGCTAAACTCACCCTTTGTGTGGTTCTTGCAGTTTAGTAAAATGGGGAGAAGTCTAAGCCCAATACTGCGTCGAGAGTTTGAGAATCTTGACAAGGATGCTGATAGTAGAAAATCAGCTATGAAAGCATTGAAATCATACGTGAAAGATTTGGATTCCAAGGCAATTCCCATCTTTCTTGCCCATGTTTCTGAAACCAAACAAACCGGTGGGGAACACACAATTTCGTTGTATGAGGTCCTTGCTCGAGTCCATGGCCCGAAAATTGTTCCCCAAATAGATAACATTACGAACACCATTGTCAAGACCTTGTCCATGAGTGCAGGAGCTTTCGCTCTTCATCAGGCTTGCTCAAAGGTGGTTCCAGCTATAGCAAGGTATGCGATTGACCCAACAACGGCAGAGGATAGAAAGAGATACATTATTCATTCTCTATGTAAGCCATTTTCAGATTGTCTTTTGGGTAGCCAAGAAAATCTCTCTTCTGGAGCTGCTCTTTGTTTACAAGCACTTGTTGAATCCGATAATTGGAGATTTGCTTCAAATGAAATGGTAAATGAGGTGTGCCAGAAAGTTGCCGGGTCTCTGGAGAAGCACTCACAGAGCAATTCCCATATGGCATTAGTCACGGCTTTGGCTAAACACAATAGCCCGATCGTTGAAGCCTATGCTAGACTGTTGATACACTCTGGCCTGCAAATTCTTGATGGTGGTTTTATGGAGTCAAATTCTCAGAAACAGCTCTCAGCTATTCATATGGTGGGTTCTTTAATGAGATGCTTGGATCCGAAAAGTATTATGTCTGAATTAGAGTTGGTAATCAAGGAAATGGAGAAGTGTCAGTATGATCGAATGCCGTTTGTTACTGGGGCTGCTTTTGAAGTGCTACAAATTGCAAAGAGGATATGTTCTGAGAAATGCTCAAAATTGGAAAGGGAAGTCAAATCTGCTACTTGCTCAAGGAATTGTAGTTCTGGAGACCAATCACCCTTCTCTACATCACCCGAATCACAAACTGTCGAGTCATGCATTGGGCATGATTATTTTGACGAGTCACCTAATTCACTGAATCAGAATGGAGAACATAGCCGTAGGAGTGTGAATCGAAGACTTTGGAGAAGGTGTCTGGATGGAGTCCTGGACGTCTCTCTTAAAGATGGCATATTCTCTGATATAACTCGAGGAAGTGACATCATGAGCTTCGATTCTGATGAAATTACTCAAAATCATAGAGACTATTTCGAAAGCTTTGCAGGTTTTGCTCAAGCAAATGGATTTACGAGAAGCAATACTCCCAGTCCCCAGGTACATTACCATAACATTTCTCATTTGTTTCCTATACTAGTTTGAATCACATACATACTAGTTTAAATGTTATCAAGTATTATTTACTCAAATGCATGTTTACTTATTCTTCGCAGCGGTCCAACTCTCACATTAACGTCGATGATGTGAAGATATTCTCTACCCCAAGAAAGCTCATTCGTTCGCTCCAGGATTTAGGTGATTATGATGATACAGGCTGCTGTGAGAAACAATCAAGAAGGTTCAGAAGCCCAATGAGAGGCACGTCTGGATGGACACCGACGTCAATGCATGGTGTTTCTCAGAACATCGACTGTGGGAACAATAATGATAAATTTTCATCCGGTGGCCATGGCAGGTCAGAATCAGTTTCCTCCACGGAAGGTGTGTTTAGTAACAATGATCTAGAATTATCCGCTGAAATAGTTCCAGCAAACAAATATCGACTAAAGAACCATCGCAGTTCCACCAGAAGAATTGTTTGTGGTCTTCTTGTTAGTCTATTTGCTGTGTTTCTATTTTTGTTGGCAATAGGTGATCAGGATAATCACCACATTATTGTCCCAACTTGAGATTAGATTTGTTTTTCTGTTTCACTTGTGTTATTCTAGTTTCTTGCCACACTTTAAGAACATGTTGTACAATTCTAAGGTGGTACTGATTTTGGAGATTTGTCTGTGTTGTGACTTAATCTTTATGTTCACTCTGACTTTGGGGAGACAATTACTCTTTGTAGAAAACTAATGTACCTTTGCTTGATCCCACATACAAGAAAAGAATTTTCCATTTAATGTCTCAAATTAGAATCTATTCATGATGTTTTTGGGATTGTTAAGTTTCTTCTCTAGTCTCATTATTTACAACAGGTTTGAAGGATGTAAAACTGAATCCTGAATTATGTATTGCTTTTTTTTTTTTTTTTTTTTTAATTCGGTATCCGGCTAAAAGACCGATTTATCGGGGGACCAGAATCCATTGTTCATTAGCGGGGGCCTCACTTCAAGTAAGAGCAAAGCTCTATATGGATTGACTCACCTCAAGAGTTGATCGCACCTAAGGGGTGATTAGGTAATTATTCCTTATGTGTCTCAGAATACATTTGGCTAATTCAATGAGTTACTCTCTTTCACTTCCTTAAGGCCATCTCATATATTAAATTTGTTGTTTTATCCTCCTTTCTGATATATTTGTGTTTAATAAACGCAATCACTTGAGAATCTTATTTTTAGCCAAATGTGATCATTTATAAACTCTTTTGGTCTCAATCTTACTGGACTATGTTTTTCCAACAGTTGGAAAGAGGCTACATGATCTTAAGTACAAAACTCAAGATCAATTATAATTATTTAAGTGCGAATAAAATCACGATATTTTTTAAAATGTAATTTAATCTAGACTTTTAAATTTTGATAAATAAAATTTTATCTTTAACATTTTTATTGCAGTTCGAGTCTACAGACAAACAATATGTTTCTCGAGTGTGAATGATTTGGCATCCAATCTCGAATAATAGAATTTACAGACAGTATATATCTTCACCTTTACAAAAAACCAAGCTTCCAGCCACATTATTCACGGTCAAAACTCAAAAATATAAAGCATGGTAGCTCGAACTGCAAAAAAAAAAAAAGAAACGTAGAGTTTTATTTACTAAAATTGACAAGTTTAGATTAAAATTGCAATTAAAAAAAAGTCATGATTTTAATTGAAATTAAGCCAATTATAATTTACTATATAAGATTAATGTTATAATTGGACAAAATTTGGAGGGCAATTATAATTAACTCCATTATTTAAAGGCTAAGTTTTGTATGCATTCAGGTGCACCGTGCACTTATAGTGTTATAGTGCATTTTAGAACGTGCAACTTGTTATATTAAAATATGCAACTTTTTATACTGAAACATGTAATTAATTTTTGATATTAATAGTTGTATGATTCAGTGTAAAAAAATTATATCTTTCAATATAATAAATTGAACGATTCTAAAATGCACTAGAACCTGGATGCATGTAAGACAGGCCCATATTTAAAACATGTGGGATCTGGTATGTGAAAAGAGAGCAAGAGAAAAAGGTTAAACACTAAAAGCCAGTAATGTACAAAACATTGGTGTTAGGGCTGTCATCAACGAAGCCCAAAATATTGACAACGATAAAGCGCTAGATGCCCCCAAAATAATTAGTAGAAATACGAAAGGTGCTATTCACTTTAGCGATTATACGGTCATTGGCCCAACAATATTATAACCCAGTAATTCTGAAAAAGGAAAGAGACAAAAGCATGAAACATAAGATACCCAAAAAATTAGCGAAAAGGAAAAGAATATTACACGTAGTTTCATGCAACAATATAATATAATTATTATTATCTTATTGATCCATTATTTATCAATCATGCATGCAATAAGATTTAGGTTGTTTTTCAGTCGAGCGTTAACCATGAACGAATATTTTTTTATGAAACCCTATTTTTTTAAATATCACTATTATGCAAAATGTTTATCACTGTTATATATAAAACTCTCATCATTCTGCACAAAATAATAATAGTAATTTTTATGCATTACAGTTATAAAATTGGATTCGAAGCTGGTTTCGATTGGAATAAGGTGATAGCCATGCACCAATCATATATATACTATGTGATGAAAGCTCATTTTATTTATAAAACAGTCTCATACAAATTTTTCCAAATAAATATAATCTTTGAACATTAATCACTTGACCTATTCCACTTTGATCAGCTATCAATCATATATATACTATGTGATGAAAGCTCGTTTTGTTTATAAAACAATCTCATACAAATTTCTCCCCAAACAAATATGATCTCCGCACATGTTGAAATTATCCTAGTCACTGATTTTTTCCTCAAATCCTCCTTCATAATGAGTGAGATCGTATATGTCTACTTATTATCATTGTTATTAAATAATTAAGATAATCAAGGAAACTTTAAAAATTCAAATTATGTATACCAAAATTTACAAACTCTCCTGTGAAATTTGTTTAATATTATTGCACGTATAACTGATAACACCACTTTTATAAAATAATACACATAACATTTAATGCTATAATCTCAACTTATAAATATAGTGGTATCAATTAATTTATAAATATAGTGATATCAATTAATTTATAAATATATTTGTAAAAATTTGATAGACAAAAACTCATATGAGACGGTCTCATACATGAGATGAGGTACAACCTAGCACAAATCACACCCACCCCCCTCAAAGTGTTAAAACGTCAATGCCCAAATTATGTTACTCTCACCGTGAGACCGTCTCATACAAGTATGACTCAATTTCATAATATGAACAAGTATGACAAAAGACTCATAAAAAATTTGTCTAAGAAGATGGATTCTAAGATTTCTCACAAATCCACACCAGATTCAAACAAGGTCTGGAATGAGATGAATTCAAATTAATAGAAAACAATTCAAACAATTCATTTGAAATAACTCGAAATTTCAAATCCCATTATGTATGTTAGAAAAATTAAATAAATGCATTAATTTTACATTTTTATATAAGTTCAAACTTTAAGATGAGATGAAAATTAATTTCACATCTCTTTATAAGTTTGAATTTTTAAATGATCAAATAAAATTCTTTCAATAACCATATCCAAATACCTTAAATTTCAAGGTCCTCTTTTGCGTGGAATGCATGTATGAAAATGCAATCCGATCCAGCTAATAGTTAATCGATTTGCTAGATCTGAACAAAATTAATTTAATTAATGATCAGCTTTATTAAAGCAGTAAAGTACTAAAGTTCATTTCCACAGATTCAGAAATATAATAAGTTCCTCATCTGGAAAAAAATATAATGGAGAAAAATAATTTAATCTTGAACGATGTACTGTTAGTTTGTGTTGTTTTGTTAAGTGGAAAAACCCATCGTCCTATGTTGCATCGGTGCGGGTGCGGGTGCGGGGATACGGGGGCGATAAGATACGGATACGGGGATATGAATTTTTAAAAACATAAAACTTAAGCATTTTTAATAATTCATTGTAATTAAGTAACAAAATAATTAATTCAAATAATATTAGCTCTATACATAAGTTATACTAAGGTATTCATTAAAAACAAGTTATATATTTTCAATTTAAATTATATAACATAATAATATTCAATTCAAATAACACATTTAGTACTTAATAACATGACCATATAGAGTTTTATTCTTAAAAATTGCAAAAAATAAACAAAAAAAAAAAAAAAAAAATGTTTTTTTCTAAAAAAAATAATCACTCACATACCATTCTCGTCTTTGGATTAAAAAAAATTATTAACGATTAATGCGTAAAATCCGGTCTTGTCTTGCGGATCGCACCCGCACCCGCACCCTAGAAGTATCCGATACGGTGCGGTGAATTTTTTAGAAGAATCCGTGCATCATAGACCAGTGTTTTTCAAATTTAGGAAGGATTAATAGATTTTTAAATTTCTAGGATACGATACGGCGAGGATACGTCAATTTTTTTTAATTTAATTATATATATCACCTGTAATAATATTAAAAAAATTACAACAATTATATATAACACATGTAATAATATCAAGAGTATTTAAAACACATTTATTAATATCAAGGAATTCATCCCATAAGTAAAAAAACAACAATTAAATCAAATATCATCAACCTACCCAAGTCATAAATCATAATAAAAGATTAATAAATTTTAATATTTAATAAGTTTTAGAGTGTGTCCTTCAAATTATTAGTAAGTTTTAATTTTTTACAAAAAAAAACCCCAAAATTTAATAAATTTTACAAAAAAAACTCCGATACGTATCCGATACGCGTACCCTCAAAACAGGATACACATATCCGAAAAAAAAATTGGGATTCACCACGTGGCGAATCGGGTGCGAATCTCACCCCAAGCGAATTCGATATTGCATACTATTAATTTTTGAAAAATCCGTGCATTAGAGCTTCCACCTAAATATATAAAAAAAAAGTTAGCGGGTTAATCTCATAGTATTAATTTATTTCCTCTTTAATTGCTCTAATTTTGGTACACGGTTTGTATTTTTCAATCCTAGATTTTTGACGCAAGGATGAAATTGTCTTAAAGAGGGCAAGAAAAGTGTTTGATGTGTGGCCGAAAAATTCATGTCGCAATTTGAGAGCTTATATAAAATTGAAACAACTAAAATGACGGTAATTTTATATATAAAAAATATTGAAGATCGCGATTAATGATAAAATTAACCTTTTTTAATTTTTTATTGGCAAGGTCTCATATACATTTGGTGCACGGATTCTAGATCCGTGCACTCACTTTGACCCTGTTCATTTTATTGTGGATCCTCATTTTCACTAATGGCCATGTCTCATTTTCTTAATGAGTCACTGCTATACCCGAGTGCACAGTGCGCATTTGGTGCACAGAAGACCCACTCTTTTTTATTATTACTATTATTGTTAGGAAAAATATCAATTCAAGGTCTGAAAGATGGCAAAATTATCAATTTAATGTCTTAAACTTTTTTCCTATCAATTCAAGACTTGGAAGATAGAAAACTATCAATTCCGAACCTGAAATAGAGAAACTATCAATTTGAGTCTCACACATTTTAAGGTTAATGTTGACACTTATAATATTTCATGTTCTTATTTTTTTATTTTTAGAATTTAGGGTTCAGAGTTAGGATTTAGGGTTTAATGTCTAACATAACCTTAAAATGTGTAAATCTCGAATTGATAGTTTCTATCTTTTAGGTCCTAAATTGATAGTTGTTTATCTTGGAGGCCTTAAATCGATAGGAAAAATCTTTAAGCCTTAAATTGATAACTTTACCATCTTTCAAGCCCTTAATTGATAAAATTCCTTATTATTATTATTATTATTATTTTATACTACGTCAATTTACTTGTCTAAATTGAGGTAAGATGTCTATGAACAATGTTTCCGTAGACAATTTATTTTGATGATTTGAAAATTTTGTAGGTAAGTCATATATAATTCTCACTATTTAAAGATAAAATTATTTTTATTAAAATTTATTTATTCACGTTAAAAATATTTTGTAGCAAAATTTTCACACTACAAGAAAATAGTGCATTGCCTATAAATTTTTTTAATATTTTTTCAATATGCCTACGAAAGTTTCAACGAAAATAATTTCGTTCTTAAATAGTAAGACTTGTCTACAAAAATTTCTAATTATATAGGTTATTTTTAAACTACAAATATAATTGTCTACAAAAATGTAAATTGTCTACGAAATTATTTGTGTAGGTAAGTTTGCCTACGGAAATTACAAATGCATAGATAGATTGCTCGTAGGTAATTTGTTTGTCTATAAAATTATTTTTGTAGGTATTTTTTTCAAAGATTATTCTAAAAATTGGTAGGCAAATCATAGACAATCCTCACTTTTTAAGGATCAAATTATTGTTAGTGTTAGTGTCCTAGAGACAATCCTTTGTAAGGACATAATACTCAGATAATATTCAGTATTGATTTAATATTATTATTTGTTTAATATTAAATGTATGGCGTTACACTCATTAGAATATTATGTTTGATTGTTTGCATTTATTCTTATATGTGTTCCCTTGAGTCACTGTTGTCATTGAGTGAGTGAGAACTCAGATGACTTAAACATGATTCTTAAATAGCCCAAATCGAGGATCATCAAGAAAGGGATATTGATGATGCAATGGAGATTGGTGTGCGATCTACATCATACTCTTAGAGAGTGTAGTAAGATCTCACTTACGAGATACTAAGTATCGCATGATGGATGCACAAATACCTTAGAGGGTATTGGTATACCCATTCGAGAAACCGTTTGATATAGTTCCACTATATGTGTCTACGGGTGTCTCGGTTAGTGGGAGCGATGCGATACTCCTTTGACTTGAGGTCAATACGCACGACATGTATGGAGTGATGAACTTTGACCATGACCAATGCTTGCCACCCTTCCATAGGTAGATACAACTTAAATTGAGTTCATCACGAAGTGCATGTGCGTGGTAGTTGAGCCAAGAAAAGAATTCATTTCTCAAAGTGGATTTAGAGAGAATACTCATATTCTCATCATAATTGGATCGAAGTCATTAACCAATGCACGTCAACTTAGACTTTGTGACTAAGTGTGACAATAATGATCAATTAGTGATTTGAGATAAATTGATTAAGTTATTTGAATAGACACTTCATCATGTTCAAGACTAATCTAGTATTCGTGAATGAAAGGAGGAAATCGCAATTGCCCACGTTTCAGTTACAGGTAGTTGCATGTTTCTCGCAACGTACTTCATATATTGAGAATGTCTGATTTATTGACTAAGGTTCAATTAAGACCTTTAATTTGACTAATCACTCGGTATATGAGGGCCTATGAGTCACATAACAAGTAATTCCTTTTTATGGATTATAGTTGGTTGATTAAATGTTAAATTGGATTTAATATTTAATTTATGGAGAAGTAATTAATAATAGATTAATTTGAAATTAATTATTATTAATATTTAATATTTAATTAAATTTGATTTAATTAAATAAGAATTCCCAATAATTATATTTGGAATATAATTGTAGGATTTAATGCATATGGAAATAAATCGTAGAGATTTTCATATAAGACATTTAAATCCATAGAGATTTATATTTAGGGAATTAAATTAAAAGAAATTAATTTAATTCAAGATTAGGGATTTTATTTCCCTAATTGGGCTAGCTTAGGTTTAAGCTGGGCCTCCCTATATATATAAGCTCTAGGGAATTCACAAATAATGTTACTTCATATTTTTTCCATAAGATCTAGAGTTTGGATTTTCCTAGCAAGTCTGTCTCGGGATTCAACACTGACAAATCCGTGCAAGTCTATAATCGGGGATTACGTGGATACCGTAGTAGAGAAATCTGCGCTCAACCTATTGTAAGATTGCTCGTTATGATTATTGTAATCTGTATGCAATTAAATTGTTCAGTGATGGTGAACCTTTATTTCCACTGCGCATGTGATTACGTGTTTTACGTGCCTCTATATTCCAACAGTGGTATTAGAGCTTCAGGATCTTGTTTAATTGCATTAAAACTGATTTTATTTTTTTTAAATTGGTTGGGGCACGGTATTAGATACCGCACCCCCTTTTGGTTTCTTTGTTGCGCTCGGTTATTTGTTTTCTTCATCCCCACCGATTCCTAGGGTTTTCCCTCGATAGGGATTCGCAGCCCACCTCACCTACGATTCAGGTCGTTCTCGACTGGTGGCGCTACGCCGCGTCGCTGAAGGCCGGTGCTAGGCATCGTACCTCGCATCACGCGCGGTAGCCCGCGGTTTGACTCACGCCTCCACCATCGTCTCCGACGCGACCCTGCTTCTAGACGAACGCCTCCACCTCGATTCTTGGTAGTTCACCGTCGATTCTCTCCGATTTCGACTCTCGCCGCTTGCTATCACTCGGGACTTGGCCTGTGTGCCTGTCTCGATGCGATTCAAGGCGGCGCGTCGCCAAATTCGGGAAGAGTCAGTGGCAACGCACCGCCATCTCGATTTCCTTGTCCCGTCGTTTTGCAATCTGGTTTTGAACCAGATTTTGCTCAAGCGGATGCGGCTCCGCGCGACCCCCTTTTGCCGCCTTGTTGTCGACGACGAGCACCCCGCACGCTGGGCGTGACATCGGCGGCTCACGTAGGCTCGATGGTGCGCCTCACTGTGTCGCTGATGGTCGATTTCATCGAACATGTTGCCCTATTTTTTTTGAATGACGAATCTGATTTTTTGGTTTCTGTTTCGAGAATATTGGGTTGATTAATTTGATTAATTATGATGAAATTAGATTCTGTAATTTTTGGTCGAATTGGGTGTTTGGAAATTTCGGATTGGATTCGATTTGGGAGGGTGATGATGTATTAGGGCTGTCGGATTGGATTCGATTTGGGAGGGTGATGATGTAGGAGGGCTGTCTTGCAAATTTGATTTGAGACAGGCCCTCCCGTGCAAAATTTGGAATTTGCACTTGAGCCCCCAAAACAAATGAAATTAAAACTTAAAATTTTAGAATTTTATTTGATTTAATTCTGAAATTGAAATTGGTTGGACCAATAAATAATTAATTGGATTAATTGTTTTCTTTAATGAAACTGAAAAACTTTAATTGGAATTAAAGCTTATTTTTTAAAAGGGTTTATTAAAAACCACTGTTAACTTGTTTAATCGCTTTAAATTAGTTAACCCGTTTTACAGTCCGCGTTATAACTGTTTGGGTAGGCGGCACCCAATAACTGTCGGACCGTATTTATTATTTGGGTAGACAGCGTCCATATAAGTGTTAGCCCGTGTAAAATCATGTTTGGGTAGGCGGCGCCCAATGATTGCTCAAATATGATATAGATTAACATGATGGATTTCGATTAAGCAATTAATACCCCGCCTTTAAAATGTTCCTCACTAAAATATGGTTTTCTCATTAACTTGATAAGATGTCTTCCATCGAAATTAAAAGTAAACCGGAGATTTTGTTCCAATGAGTACTTAAAGACCCTCATCTTTTGCTCGGATCTACATCTAACGGGACTTTTATAGGGACATGAAAATGTCACCGCTTGATGGTTGTAAACCAACTTAACTTTGTTTCGCTAGCCCTAGTGGGGAACAAAGGGTAAGTGACATCAGTTGAACTAGGTTCGACAACTAGGAGTTGCAATCTGACAATTGGTTTGGAGACCTACCAGTTATGCTGTCATAATGATCAGCCCTCGCTGGGATTATGATGGTAGTAATGTGGATCCTAGTCCATTATGATTTATATTAGATATAAATTCGTACTTTTCCGATGAGGTCGTTAAGTATGTGAAAATTATTGGGATTATACTGGAAAGTATGCTTTTACTTTGTATAATCAAACTGAATTTCGGACTTATTTACTGAATTAAATTGTTTATCACTAATGCTGTGAATATCATCGAATGTTACATATATTTACTGCATAACTGTTTAATAAATAGTACGTGTTACATTGTAGTTAATTTAGTGATACCAGATCACAGAAGATTAAATTAACAGTTCCTTGTAACCAAAAGTACACCATTCACGACCTAGATGGAAATGAACAATCCATCATGAAAGGTTGAAGTGTAACGCTCAGATTGGCTTGTCTTGACCAAAGAGATTACACTAGTGCATGTCTAGTGCACTGAAGAGGACCTACAAGAGGACAAATTCTTCAGAACTGAACTAGGAAGAATTAGACCTCAGTGGTTCGTTATTTCTTAATCTTCGTCCCTTAAATAGGATCACGTGTGGGAGTACGCTTGTTCAATTTGCCCCCTTGGGAGGTTCATAAGTTTTATCATACTAAATCTTGCAAGTGGAACTAGTTTACGGTATGAGTAATAATGTTGAACCGTTCTTTTACCAAGGATAAAAAGATATTAATTAATGGAAATCTTTTTCAGTGGCTTGAATTAATTAATGGGCTAGATAATCTTAAACACGGGAAATAATAACCGGGAGCCATATTGACTGTAATATGGGTTAAGATGGATAGTGCAATATTAATTATGTAGTGGGATTAATTAATATTTTATGGGCTTGAATAATATTGTGGCTCAATATTGATAATTCAAGATCCATTGAAAGGTCCAATCTTAATTCTCCTAAAGGCCCCCCAAGTAGCCCAACATAAAGTCCAATAACTGGAAATTGTGTTTAAAAATAAAATAAATATTTGTTGCTAATTTCCTCATATTTTTCGAAAATTATGAATAAAAGGGGAGAAAGATTTTCTTTGAATTTTGTTATGGAATGAAGATATGTATTCTTGAAATACAAGATTATCTCAATAAATTCAAGAAATCTCCCACTTGGTTATTCATATGTATATTTCGAATTTTTTGAATAATTAAGGGAAAGAAAGATTTTCTTGAAAAGATATTATGGAAGATATGTATTTCTAGGAATACAAGAATATCTCATAAATTCAAGAAGATCCAAATCTTGGAATCTTGTCCCTAAATTTTCGAAAATCTCCATAACATGATGAGGTGGGATTTTTGTGGAATATTTTAATTATGGGGAAAAGAATATAGGAGATATATTCAAGATTTCTTGGAGATCAAGAAAAGATTTTCCTACATTGGTTTTTCCCCAAATTTTCTACCACCACCCCATCTATAAATAGAGGATGATTCTTTCATTCCCAAGTACAATTTCATGTGCTGGAAAAATTAGTAAATCCACAAAAGTGGTGCAACAAATTTTATTTTTCCTTTTAGTTAATTGTTCGCGAGTGTCCTTCCACCGGATAGTCGAGCAAGGACTAGGGAATACTTGGGAAGGTTTTTTGGTGTGTTTTCATCAACAAGGCCATCGCCATTCCAAGAGGTAAGTTCACGTAAACTCGTAGTAATTCCGCATACGTAGGGTTTACGTGAATTGTTTATATGCATGATTTGTTATTATTTGAATTAATATGGGTTAATTCATGCTAGTAATAATTGTTAGAATTAAATTTATATTTAAATATTCATCCCGAATAGATTCAGACAATTCGTTCCCCAACAATTGGTATCAAAGCCTCGGTTTCGGGCTCTGATTTTTAAATTGTAATTTAATTCGCTTTCATTAAATTTGAAATTGGATAGTAGAATTGCTAGATCTTTTTTGCAGGTATCCAATTGTCATGGAATTTAATGTGTTTAATTTATGCATGCATATAAATTGATGTTTTTAATTCGATTCGTTTGAATTCGTTTTGCCTCGTGAGAAAATCCACGAGTAGATTAGAATTTATTTGATTTGATCAATGTAATAGACTAGTCTAAATCTAGGTTTATTTATTTTTGTAAAATAAATTGTAACCGGATCGGAAACGGAGGAGGAGACGAAGAATTAAAAGACGGGATCTAGAACCGGGCGTAGGCAGCGTGCGTCGCGCGAAGAATGCTAAGGAGGCACGACGCCGACGCGATGCTAATGCCAGTCTTGGGCGCGAGGTACTGGGCCGAAGCGCCGCGGATCGAGGTTTCGGCGAGGCGATCACAGGTGGACGCTTGGCGGCGCGACGGGCGAACGCTGGCGAGAGACAAGATTATCGGCCGTCCTGGCGCATACTGATGCGGGCGCTTTTCCGAGAATCGCCAAGCATGCCTTTGCCGAATGGGCGTATTATTCCGGGTGACGCGGTTCGGACGCTTATGGCGACGGACGCTTACTCGACACCAAATCTTTGGGAAGGTCCGCGGGGAACGATCCGCGAAATGGGTCGATGACATGGCTTGACAAGGCGTTTAAGACGGTCAAGTGAGAGCTTTTCGAGACGAACGATGAAGAAGGCTATGAAGACGATTTCTCAAGATCAAGACATGACAAAAATTAACCATGACAATTAGATATATTTGCCCAATATGTTTAATTTTTTGTTTTGATGTTATGCATTATTTTATGCTTATTTAAATTGTGTTTAAATTTGCAATGCATGAGAAAATGTTTTGAAAAATCTCACATTCGAAAATTTCTAAGTATGCTTAAACAATTAATTGATAATTTTATGAATAATAAAATTGAATTAATTTTGACCTCCATGATTTATTTATTTGTGAATTCTTTTGGAGAAATTCCCCTACCTGACGGTCAAAAGATAGCTTTTCACATGAATAAATTCCAAATGGATGATTGTGGATTATTACTAGTGGCGCGATTTATGACCCTCCCCACGGGCCTGCTCAAAAAGCGAAATAATAATTTCATATTTAATCATAGTTATTACTTAGGTATAAAATTGATATGCATAGACTTCCCAAAGTCCCTCATCAATTTTATATTGGTCAAGTGGGAGCCAACTATTAATCTAGTTATTAAAGGTTTGTAAATCGTTTCTTGTTTGTAACTTTGATTGAATGTGTTTAAATAATGACCTACCCACGTGGCTTATTTAAACTGTTTTGAGATGTTGGATGATGCATGTTCATATTTTTTTTTGAGATTTTAATATGAAACATGTGATCGAACCTTGTGATATATTTGTGCTTATGCATATTATTATTTATTTCAGTTCATCATGTCGCAACCTTTTAATCCACTGTTATATACACTCAAAAGAACATCAATTAACCGTGACAACTATGTTGTTTGGAAACGAAATATGAGTTTTGTCCTACTGCGCACAAGAACATCATTGGGTTCTTGATGTACCCAAGCCCCGTTTGCCTACTGATGGATCAACTGATGCGGAAAGACACTTGTATAATATTTGGGAGCAGGCCAATGAACCTATGAAACGTGTAATCTAGACTTCATTGTCTGATGATTTGAGACACATTCATGAAGGTATTGTATCTGCTGCAGAAATTATGCAAAGTCTTGAAGAAATGTTTTAAACAAAAGACCGCATGATTAATCAGTTAAAAAACGATGACGTGGCAAGGCTAAAAATGGCTGAGGGAACACCCGTAAGGGAGCATGTTCTCAGAATAAAACACCATTTTGAAAAACTGGCTTATCTCGGTACTAAGTATTGTGATGAGGCTCAAATCGAATTTCTTTTGCTAACTCTTCCAAGGTGCTTCGATATATTTTACTGTAGTTTTGTGATGAGTGATCACATGTTTACTATGGACATTCTACAAGAAGCCTTGGAGAAAATAGAGAAGCATTTAGAAAAGAAAGACGAAGCATTGGTGACCAAAAGTCTTTTCTCAAGGTCTAGGCCAATGGAAGGCAAGACTCAAGAAAAGGAAAGTGGTCAGGACCAAATCAAACTCATCACTAAGAAAAGTAAGAGAAAGACAACTAGCTGTATGGGTGTCAAGAAAGCACCAAAGGGAAAATGTTTTAACTGCGGTGAAAAGGGACATTGGAGGTTAGCCTGTTCTAGACCCAAAAGGAATGGAAAGAAAGGTAATTCTCACGCACTAGTTGTTGAAACTTGCTTAGTGGCGTATGCCTCCCATTCATGGGTGGTGGATACGGGATCCACTGATCATGTTTGTTTCACTTTATAGGGGTTTAAGCAGACCCGGCAACTAAGTGGGAGTAAGATCCTCATCACACTAGGCGATGCTACGAAAGTGGTAGCTGAAGCAGTGGGAGAAGTGCACCTGTCCTTTGAAGACAGAGTTTTAATTTTAAGAGATGTACTATACGTTCCGAATTTTATAAAGAACTTAATTTCTGTTTCAAAACTTTACCTTGATGGATATTTGGTTACTTTTGATAAAGTTGTTACCATTTCTCTTAATGATAAATTTATCTGTCATGGAACGTTGTCAAGTAATCTCTATACAATTAATCGGCACACCACTCACACGAAATGCATCCTATAACACATCAATTGTTTCCAACAAAAAGAAAACGTTCATCGACGTGAACGAAAACACTTCTATGGCATCTAAGATTGGGACATATTAATCCAAAGAGGATCCAAAGGTTGGTAGAAGACGCGGTTCACCTGAGTCTCTCCAAGTTGAACCAATTCCAACCTGCGAATCATGTTTGGAGGGTAAAATGACCAAGAGGGCATTCGGAGCCAAGGGGAATAGATCCAAAGAAGTGTTATAAATCGTTCACACAGATGTATGTGGTCCAATGTCAACTAAAGCGAGAGGAGGTTATGAGTATTTCGTCACTTTTATTGATGATTACTCGAGGTATGGTTATATTTTCCTTATGAAGCATAACCGAGACCTTTGAGAAATTCAAAGAATTTAAGGCTCAAGCAGAGAATCATAGGAAAACGTATCAAGTATCTACGATCCGATCGTGGAGGCGAAAGTACCTCGGCGATGAGTTTTTGAACTACTTGTTTGGATGAAGGGATCAAGATCCCGGTAATCGCATTCGGAACCCCTCAACAAAACGGGGTTGTAGAGCGAAGAAAAACAGAACTCTTTTGGAAATGGTTAG
Source organism: Stenogyne calaminthoides (assembly GCA_037126765.1). Taxonomy (NCBI): domain Eukaryota; kingdom Viridiplantae; phylum Streptophyta; class Magnoliopsida; order Lamiales; family Lamiaceae; genus Stenogyne; species Stenogyne calaminthoides. Next base: position 13,045,165 of record JBBCBC010000031.1, on the reverse strand, counting down.
ATCAATGATGAGTTATCGCGGATCTTCCCAAGTCGCTTCGGGGTCATGCCTTGGAAACAATGACTTACATTCTGAACTTGGTGCCATCCAAATTGGTTCCCAAAACTTCCAAAGATTGTGGATCAGGCAAGCCCGATTTTGAGACACATGAAAATTTGGGGTGTTAAAGCCTCGTGTTGGACAAGGAAGCCGAAATTGGATCCTCGATCGTAATTAAGGTTGTTTATAGGATCGTAGAGGAACAAAATGGTGTATGTTCTATGGTCCCGAAGATCAAAAGGTGGTAATAAGCACCCACTTTAGATTTTTGGAAGAAGACTATATGAACGAAAGAAGACCCGTGTGAGATTACCTTAAGTGAGCTAAGGAGGCTAACCTCATTGCCAACTGTACAAGATGACATACCAAACGACACACTTACACAACTAGAACCTCGTCGTAGTGGGAGGGTTGTGAAATAGCCCGAGAGATTCATGGGAATAGGAGAGTCCTCGGACTTGATTCCCTTCGAAGATTTAATCGGACCCCATGGACATATGATGAGGCAATCCAAGACAAGGATGCGCTTTCTTGGCAAAAAAAAGCAATGAAAGCGAAATGGGGTCTATGGATCATAACAGAGTGTGGGAGCTAGTCGAACCACTTAATGAGGTCAAACCTATTGGTTGCAAGTGGGTATACAAGAGAAAGAGGGGATCGGACGGGAAGGTGGAAACCTTTAAGGTAAGGCTTGTGGCGAAAGGTTATACTCAGAAAGAAGGGATCGACTATTAGGAAACCTTTTCACCAGAAGAATGCTCAAGTCCATCCGGATTCTCTTGTCGATTCTTTGCACATCTCGATTTTTGAAATCTGCAAATGGATGTCAAGATGGCTTTCCTTAACTAAAGTCTTGATGAGGAAATCTATATGCAACAACCCCAAGGCTTCATTGAAAAGGGCCAAGAACACCTAGTTTGTAAGCTCATGAAGTCCATTTACGGACTCAAACAGGCATCCAGAGCTTGGAACCAATGTTTTGATCATGTTATAAAGTCTTATGGGTTTGATCAAAACGAGTTCGAAAGTTGTGTGTATAAAAAGCGTGTCGGAACTGCATTGGTATTCTTAGTACTATACGTAGATGACATTCTGCTCATCGGGAACGATGTAAAGGTGTTATCGGATGTAAGGGCATGGCTTTCAAAACAGTTTGATATGAAGGACTTAGGGGAAGCCGGGCACATCCTTGGGATCAAGATCACTCGAGATTGTAAGAAAATGATGATAGGCTTATCGCAAGCTTCATACATAGACACTATCTTGAAACGATTCAGCATGCAGGATTCCAAGAAAGGCTTCGTACCTTTCAAACATGGAATCCATCTATCCAAGGAAATGTGGCCTAAGACACAAAGGGAGATAGATGACATGAAAGATATTCCTTATGCTTCGGCTGTCGGAAGCCTTATGTATGCAATGATGTGCACGAGACCAGATATCTGCTTTGTCGTTGGCATGGTGGCAAGATATCAAAGTAACCCGGGGAAAGAACATTGGACGACAGTTAAAAACATTCTGAAGTATCTGAAAAGAACTCGAGATAGAATGTTGGTTTATCAGTCAGATAGTCTAATCCCCATCGGCTACACGGACTCAGATTTCCAATCAGACATAGGTTCCAGAAACTATCTGCCTCAGTTATTGTTCTTTTATTTGGGAAGTGTAGCCATAAAATGGACGAGTGTGAAGCAGAAATGCATCACTGACTCAACCATGGAACCAGTTTGGCTCTAGACCTTCTTAGTGGACTTGGATGAAGTTCCGAATTTGTTTAGCAATATTTGCTAGGGGCAGTTGCAAATTCAAGGGAACCAAGAGTCCACGAGTCAAACAAGCACACCGAAGGAAAGAAATCTTAGACGAGAAACCGTTAAGAGAGGAGATGAAGAGGTGGCTAAAGACCGCATTGGAAAATAACCTAGTGTATACTTTCACAAAGTGTCTGCCTGAAACATTCAAAGAGACATGTGGGAGGAATGGTTGTCAAGTGCGTAGCCAATCTGCTTTGAGTATAAGTGGGAGACATTATTAGGTTCGTGTTGGTGACATTATATGTTACGGATCTACACGAGACATGTTGTAGTATACTTAAAAGCAGACTTTGAGTATAAGTGGGAGATTGTTGGGATTATACTGGAAAGTATGCTTTTACTTTGTATAATCAAACTGAATTTCAGACTTATTTACTGAATTAAATTGTTTATCACCTATGCTGTGAATATCATCGAATGTTACATATATTTACTGCATAGCTGTTCAATAAATAATACATGTTACATTGTAGTTAATTTAGTGATACCATATCACAGAAGATTAAATTAACAGTTCCTTGTAACCAAAAGTACACCATTCACGACCTAGATGGAAATGAACAATCCATCGTGAAAGGTTGAAGTGTAACACTCAGATTAGCTTGTCTTGACCAAAGAGATTACACTAGTGCATGTCTAGTGCACTGAAGAGGACCTACAAGAGGATAAATTCTTCAGAACTGAACTAGGAAGAATTAGACCTCAGTGGTTCGTTATTTCTTAATTTTCGTCCCTTAAATAGGATCATGTGTGGTTAGTAAGTATTGCTTTGACTTATTACGGGTAGAGAATCAACGAGATTCAATACTTTATATCTTGGGCAATATTATTGGTCACATGTGTAGCTAAGATTTAATACGAAGAATCGTGTGCAAGTACGCTTGTTCGATTTGCCCCCTTGGGAGGTTCATAAGTTTTATCATACCAAATCTTACAAGTGGAACTAGTTTCCGGTATGAGTAATAATGTTGAACCGTTCTTTTACCAATTATAAAAGATATTAATTAATGGAAAGCTATTTCAGTGTCTTGAATTAATTAATGGGCTAGATAATATTAAACACGGGAAATAATAACCGGGAGCCATATTGACTGTAATATGGGTTAAGATGGATAGTGCAATATTAATTATGTAGTGAGATTAATTAATATTTATGGGCTTGAATAATATTGTGGCTCAATATTGATAATTCAAGATCCATTGGAAGGTCCAATCTTAATTCTCCTAAAGGCCCCCCAAGTAGCCCAACATAAAGTCCAATAACGGGAAAATGTGTTTAAAAATAAAATAAATATTTGTTGCTAATTTCCTCATATTTTTCGAAAATTATGAATAAAAGGGGAGAAAGATTTTCTTTGAATTTTGTTATGAAATGAAGATATGTATTCTTGAAATACAAGATTATCTCATTAAATTCAAGAAATCTTCCACTTGGTTATTCATATGTATATTTCGAATTTTTTGAATAATTAAGGGAAATAAAGATTTTCTTGATTTTCTTGAAAAGATATTATGGAAGATATGTATTTCTTGGAATACAAGAATATCTCATAAATTCAAGAAGATCCAAATCTTGGAATCTTGTCCCTAAATTTTCGAAAATCTCCATAACATGATGAGGTGGGATTTTTGTGGAATATTTTAATTATGGGGAAAAGAATATAGGAGATATATTCAAGATTTCTTGGAGATCAAGAAAATATTTTTCCACATTGGTTTTTCCCCAAATTTTCGACCACCACCCCATCTATAAATAGGGGATGATTCTTTCATTCCCAAGTACAATTCTATGTGCTGAAAAAATTAGTAAATCCACAAAAGTGGTGCAACAAATTTTATTTTTCCTTTTAGTTAATTGTTCGCGAGTGTCCTTCCACCGGATAGTCGAGCAAGGACTAGGGAATACTTGGGAAGGTTTTTTGATGTGTTTTCATCAACAAGACCATCGCCATTCCAAGAGGTAAGTTCACGTAAACTCGTAGTAATCCGCATGCGTAGAATTTACGTGAATTGTTTATATGCATGATTTGTTATTATTTGAATTAATATGGGTTAATTCATGCTAGTAATAATTGTTAGAATTAAATTTGTATTTAAATATTCATCCCGAATAGATCCAGGCAATTCGTTCCCCAACAAAAATAATGGAGACAAAATAAATTGAAAGACCATGTTTATTTTGAATTGCTGAATATTGATCATATGAATTATGTGTTTTAATTCCCGTTTTATTTTATTTCTCTAGGATTGTTGAAATGAATAACTTGTCATTGAGAAGCGTTTTGGAAACGAACAAGTTGGCTGGGCCAAACTTTCTCGACTGGCACCGAAACCCGAAATGTTCGTTTGGTGCTCAGGCAAGAGAAGATTGAGTACGTGTTGGACACACTAATCCCTGCTACCCCTGAGGCTGGTACTGAAGAGGGTGAAGCGTTTGACGCTGCAACCCAAAAGAAGCATCAAGAGGATGCTTCCCAGGCTCAGTCTCGGAATGACTCCCGAGCTGCAAAGGCACCATGAGAAGATGCTTCCCTTCTAGATGATTAAGCATCTGAAGGATCTCTTTGATTCTGAATCTCGTTCTGAGATTTATGAAGTGATGAGAATTCTGTTTAGATGCCGATTGTCCGAGGGAGGAAAGGTTTCTCCTCATGTATTGAAGATGATAGGGCAGATCGAGAAACTTGGTCGTTTGGGCATTGAGCTCAAGACTGTTGGTCCCGATTGGGAAAACCTATTTTCTTGGCGTCTGAAGCAAGACGTTTGATTTGGTGCATATAAAAAAAGGGGGTGAGGCGAGTGCTCCAATTTTTTAAACTTTTGAGCTCATGTGTGTGCTTTGCTTATAAACGAATCGCATTATGACAAGTATAAACATAAAGCGAAAAACAACACAAAGAATATATAGTGGTTCGGACAACCATCCCTACATCCACTCTCCATCTCTAGGGAAATTCCTTCAAACGGGACTTATCACCCTCCACGGGATTGCCAATAGATATTTACCGAGCTCACACTCGAATCGACTTATAACCCTCTCTCGGGTTAAGCCTCGGGACTTATCACCCTCCACGGGATCTCCTCTGAATGTTTAACGAGTTCACACTCCATCGGGACTTATCACCCTCACTCGGGTTTACCTAACAACTACCTCACTTCACCACCGGGTTTGGGTTTTGGTGTTGTCTCCAACTATGGTGAGATTTTCCCTTACAATGGTTTAGCCTCAATCTTTAAGGTTGTGAAAATCTCTCTAAACTTATGATACATCGTGGGTTGCTTAGATTGGGTTCTAGAACACTCTTTTTGAATATATTCGTATATCTATAGGCTTGTGTTCTAGGGTGGGAATGCTTTATTATAACACTCTTTTTGGCTCTGAAGCATTGTTCTTTATCTTTTTTCACTTCCACACACTTTCGATAATGAAGGAAGAACTTGTATTTATAGTGTGGATTTGAATGTTACCGTTGGAGAGAGTCACATTCAAATCCATACTTATTCTTTGTAAGTTCTGCGGACTTTTCTGGTGGTTGTCTTCCTCTCGTTGGTCCACGTCCACCGGATTCCAATTCATTTATATTCCTTAACTTGATGCCTCGGAACATTAAGGGATATCTTGAGCATTGGTATATTCTTGAGTCTTGATAATCTTTGTGCCTTGATTTTTCTCGAGTCTTGAGTTCTCTGAACCTTCATTTTTCTCTGAGCCTTGATTTCTCGAAGTCTTGAGTTCCCGATATCCTCTTGAGTCTTGATATCTCGGTTTCTTCTTGAGTCTTGAGAAAAACTAACTTTGTTCTATATCTGCGGAAGCTATACAGTGTGCGATAATATCTGAACACTCTAAAAGCCGAATCTGATTCATCTATCAAGATTATCCTGAACATGTCATACTTTAGGGGTTTTGGGATCTAATCAAAATCATATAATCTTTTATTAAATTCATCTCCCAACAATTTCCCCTTTTTTGATGATGCCAAAACCTATCTTGTTTACAAACATATAACCTATACTCAGGTTTTGATTTTTCCTATTACAAGAAAGGTAAATCTCCAATCAATTTAAAAACATTCAACAAATTTCTTTAGTAATGAATCTTTTCTAAATAGATCATTACTAAATACTTAAGCAGTTTCTTATAGCATCATATAGTTTCCCTTATATATGAGCATATAATCAGATCAGAGACATTCAATCAGGCATATCTAAATAAAAGACAAAAAAAAAGATAATGAGGTATTATCTTTGAGCATAAAGATAAAAGTTTCATTGATTGTATGTTATCAGTTACAAATTACAATGAACTTTATTTGAAGAAAATAAAGACACAAACATAAAGAATTACAAGTCTTGATCTTGGTCTTCGGTCTTAAATTACGCTTTCGACTCCTCATTCCTCTTCTTCTCTACTTGACTTTGTGCGATCAGAGCATCTTGATACTCATGCCGACCGAGTTCGATTTCTTCGATTTGAACATCCCGACCCTCGGAGTCTCTTTTGCTTACTGACCCTCAGGTCACTTGACCTATACTGAGTCTCAGTCCACCTTATTTACTGATCCTTCAGTATTCCTTTTCACTCATGCTATCTGATTTCCTTCTTGATCGATCGATTCGGACCGATTAGATCAATCACTCTTTAGATCAACATATCGAGAATAGCATCGGTCATCATATCGAGTTAGCATATCGGGTTTATCATATCTGATCTCGATCACGCCCGATCTTGATCGATCTCTTTTAATTTTATCTTCTGATTTGCAACCTTTTCTTGATTTCTTTGGCTTTTAGCTTTTCTTCATTTCGATTACTGCAAGACTCATCGTCGGGTTCACTCGAACTCATCTACCTCATCCGATTTTGATCATCTTGTCTGCAACCTCCCCGATCTCAATCATTTACTTTTGATTCCGTGAGTTCCCCTCAAGTTGAAGTTCCTTTTCAACCGATATAGACCGATATATCTGATTCGGTGAAGTTTTCAAGCTCAGCTGATTTTCTTCATTTGATCAACTTTGTATGTAATCAGATTTTTGTTGACCTAATCTGATTCTTCTCAGATTAAGACAATTCTTGGAAAATGTTCTTTGCCCGAACTTAGTCTAGAGTAGTAGACTCTCTTCCCTAAGTTGGTGCAATTTGACATGCGTGAGATATCGTTTAATACACTCGATATGTCAATCCGTAAACTTTATCCAATTATCGGTCGCGTGATTTCTACACGCTGTCCTTGTGATGCAAATTTTTTTTAAAATAGGCTTTGAGAACTCAAATTTGCATCTGCACCCTTGCTTGGCCTCTATAAATTGGACCAATGTTTTACACAACATAACTCATTCACCATACATATCTTCTTCAGAGAATCATGTATCTGGTGAACCCTTGTTTCGCGAGACTTCCTAAGAAACACTTTTACCCCCTTTTTCCATGATTTCATCTACTCAAATCAACTATGTTCATCCCTTTATTGTTTCTTTTCGTCGCCGTCAACGATTTCACATATACGATCATTGCAAAACCTTCTTTTCACCATGGCGGCGATTACATTGTTATAACCGAGAAGACACTTCTCCTAACCGTATGCACCTTGTGTGTGTCTATCGTTATGACGTGACTACCATCAATGACTTAGTCCGAAAATGAACGTGAGTTTGATATCACGATCTTGATCGATAACGGTGATCTTCCTATATCAAACTCACCTTTTTAACAAATTGGAGCGCCTTTTGCTCCTCCTAGGGGCCTCTGGCTTAAAAATCCTATTAATGCCGCTCTCACTCCCTTGGAGAGTCCATCGGTTCTTGGCATAGGATTACCTTTCAAGCCTCCCTCACCTGTTAAGTGGGGAAAATGAGAAACATCGATTTAAAATTCTCTCTTTTCCTCCTCTTAATCACCCCCAGATCGGGTTTGGGTTTGGATGAAGGTTTAGGGATATGGCTTAAGGGTTTAGGGTTTAGAGTTATGTATTGACCTCCGTGTTTTCTTGCATTTGTAACTTGTAATGTAACGACCTTGGTCTTTATCAATGAAAAGTTCTATTATTCCATTGTTGTGTAAAACTTTACTTTTTCGTGGTACCGCTTGTTGATATCGGATCGGAGATAGGTTTTAAAAAGAAAGATCTCGCTCGGTAAAAACATTGAAAAAGTAATCTTTTGAGCACCGCTCGATACCACTTGTTGGTCCCGTGGGAAAACCTATTTTCTTGTCGTCTTGGAAGCAAGACGTTTGATTTGGTTGCATATAAAACAGCGAGGGCAGAGTGCTCCAATTTTTTTTTAAACTTTTGAGCTCATGTGTGTGCTTTGCTTATAAACGAATCGTGTATGACAAGTATAAACATAAAAGCGAAGAAACAACACAAAGAATATATAGTGGTTCGGACAACCACGATCCTACATCCACTCGCCCTCTCTAGGGAAATTCCTTCAAACGGGACTTATCACCCTCCACGGGATTGCCAATAGATATTTACCGAGCTCACACTCGAATCGGACTTATAACCCTCTCTCGGGTTCGCCTGGGACTTATCACCCTCCACGGGGATCGCCTCACGATGTTTAACGAGTTCACACTCCATCGGGACTTATCACCCTCACTCGGGTTTGCCTAACAACTACCTCACTTCACCACTTTGGGTTTGGGTTTTGGTGTTGTCTCCAACTATGGTGAGATTTTCCCTTACAATGGTTTAGCCTCAATGCTAAGGTTGGGAAAATCTCTCTAAGCTTATGATACATCGTGGGTTGCTTAGATTGAGTTCTAGAACACTCTTTGAATATATCCGTTATATCTATGGGCTTGTGTTCTAGGGTGGGAATGCTTTGGCTATAACACTCTTTTTGGCTCAGAGCATTGTTGCTATCTTTTTCGCACTTCCACACAATCGATAATGAAGTAAGAACTTGTATTTATAGTGTGGATTTGAATGTTACCGTTGGAGAGAGTCACATTCAAATCCATACTATTCTTTGTAAGTTCTGCACTTTTCCTGGGCCGGGTTGTCTTCCCTCTCGTTGGTCCACGTCACCGGATTCCAACGGCTATATTCCTTAACCCGTGCCTCGGAACATTCAGGATATCTTGAGCATTCAAGATATTCTTGAGTCTTGATAATTCTTGTGCCTTGAGTATTTCTCGAGTCTTGAGTTCTCTGAACCTTCCGATTTTCTCGAGCCTTGAAGTCTCTGTCTTGAGGTTCTCGATATCTCTTGAGTCTTGATATCTCGGTTTAACTGCGAGTCTTGAAAAAAACTAACATGTTCTATATCTCTCGACTATACAGTGCGAATAATATCCGAACACTCTAAAAACCGAATCTGATTCATCTATCAAGATTATCCCGAACATGTCATACTCGGGGTTTTGGGATCTAATCAAAATCATATAATCTTTTATTAAATTCATCTCCCAACATATAATCTTTTATTAAATTCATCTCCCAAAAAAACTAAACACGAGTATAGGTTATATGTTTGTAAACAAGATAGGTTTTGGCATCATCAAAAAAAGGGGAAATTGTTGGGAGATGAATTTAATAAAAGATTATATGATTTTGATTAAGATCCCAAAACCCCCGAGTATGACATGTTCAAGAATGATCTTGATAGTCGAGTCGATTCGGCCAGAAGATTCAGATGTTATCTACAAAATGTATAAGTCGTGAGATAAAGTTTCGAATAGTCTCAAGACTCAAGATGAAACCGAGAGATCAAGACTTCGGATGAAGACTCGAAAAAAGACAACAAGATAAATCAAGACTCGGAGACTCGAGAAGACTCACGAAGACACAAGATCAAGATCGAAAGTATCGAGATCAAGAAAACTAAGAACCGCAAGAATTATCAAGACTCGGTAATATCTTGAATGCTTAAATATGAACACAATGTTCCGAGGCAATTTGAATATATCTATCCGGAGGATGCAATCTTTGAGAGAAACGCGATGCCTTAAAAAGTTAGATATTGCCAAGACATTCAATCGCATGAAAAAAACTAAGTCGAAGTATTGTTAAGGTTATATCAAACTCGAGTTTGTGATCAAAAAAGCCGTTAAAGGTGTCTACCCTTAATCAAGACAAAAAGTCAAAAAAGAGGAAGATGACACTGTACCCATCATACCGACAATGATGGTGACAAGCGGTGAAAAAAGATGTCGGATGTCACGAAAAGTTCCGGACTACAAAAAGTGAAGACCCGGCTACATGAAAGTATGGCCTAAAACGTGTTAGGGAGTTTCAAACTCTAAATATAGCCGTTTTCTCTCACACACCATAAGAGGGAACTCACGGCTATCTCTCCAATCGGATAGTTTTCAAGAGTGACCTTGGTGTATGCCTATAAATCTTGGTGACCCTCTACATAGTAAGTGGTACGGGAAATTTATACATAACAAGAGCTCAAACTTATTCTTGCGAAAGTTAAAGCACTTTCGAAATACCTTGAATTTCCCAAGTGCTTTTATATTGAAGAGAGCTCAATTTACTAAGCCTAAGCGTGATAAGTTTTATCCAAAAGCTTAGTCGAGATATCCTAACCCTTTGCATTGTGCTTTATTGTAAAGGATATCTCATCCTAGTTGAAACCAACCAAGAAACCCCAAACCCTTGAGAAGGTAGTTGGAGTGTGTTTGTTGGTAAGTAGAGTTGTAAAGAGTTAGTAAACTACGCGGAGTAGTCGAAAAACTCTAGAGAAGTTAGTAAGTAAGCTGAGGTAGTCGAAAAGCTTGTGTGTGATTGAGTAAGTAAACTACGGAGGTAGTCGAAAAACTTCAAGGTCGGGTTGAGTAAGTAAACTACGTGGAGTAGTCGAGAAAACTCGAGGGCGAGTTGAGTAAGTAAACTACTGAGGTAGTCGAAGCTTCGGTTTGATAGTGAATTTCTCTAAAGAGTCGCGGAGAGTGGATGTAGGAGCTTGAGTCTCTCGAACCACTATAATCGCTTCTTGGTTCTTTATCGCTTTCCTTATCTCGTGCTTAATTGTTGCATCAACTTGATTTTGAAAGCATACTTTTCATTGATATTCAGGTTGGAATCAATCCAATCGAAAGTTGCATAAGTAATTCACGGACTAATCACTATTTCATAAGGGGAAGGCTTTCAAAGAAAGCTTAAAACGAGTATAATCTAAGGGCCAACCATTCAAGACGATCGAGTAAATTTAGAACAGATAGTTACCAAACCGAACTCTCATCCGAGGATTCAAGAAGTTAGTTATCCGATCCAAGCAACTCAGATCTCTCGACACTCGGGACTTCGGTTGGGATTATCCGAGGTATCCGAAAGCGGCTTCGGGATCACCGTCTCGATGAACTTTGACTCGGAGCAATCTGTGCTTCTCGAACCTAATCTTGAGATTTTCTCACCCAAAAGTGACCTCGAAGAAGAAAAAGTTTTAAAATCACTGAACACGTGTATTCCCCCCCCCATACACGTGTAAGACTCGTTCTCACCGGGACCAACAAGACCAACGTTGATGTTTATGCCATTCTTCAATCGCTTCCCGATTCATATTCGAGTTTCGTAGTAAACTTTAATATGAATAAGATGGAATCGACCATGCCCGAGCTGCATAACATGCTCAAGACTTTTGAGTCCTCCACTACTAAAGAGAAGCCCGTACTCATGGTGAGTGCCTCTATTTCTTCTGGTCCGAAAGGAAAGAAAAGACGGAGAGGCAAGGCAAAGAAAGGCTCTAAGCCTAGCTTCCTTAAGCCCAAAGGTGGAATTCAAAAGAAGGATAAAGTGGACAAGGATGTATGCCTCCACTGTAAGTAGAAGGGGCATTGGAAAAAGGACTGTAAGGTTCTAGCAGCTGAAAAGAAGACACAAGGTGTCTCAGCCACTGGAACAGGTATGTTTGTTATTGAGATAAACATGTCCACAAATGATACTAACTGCTGGGTATTGGATACCGGTTGTGGCTCACACATTTGTACTAATGCGTATGGAAATGCTCCTTTGGAAATGGATCAAGAGTTGCTGCTGAACGTGTTGGTGTTTATGTTTTAGACTTACCTTCTGGTTTTAGACTTGAACTGAATAATTGTTATTTTGTTCCTTCTATTATCCGCAACATTATTTCTATTCTGATGTTGGATATTGAAGGTTTTTCCTTCCATTTTGCAAATCATAATTGTTATTTTTCGCTTAATGGTAATGCGTATGGAAATGCTCCTTTATCTAATGGTTTATATTTGTTGCATTGTGGACATAACATTCTTAATATACAAAACAAACGACTCAAACTTAGTAATCATGAAAACCCGACTTACTTATGACATTGTAGGCTTGGTCATGCAAATGAGAATAGGATAGCAAGGTTAAGAAAGTTAGACTACTTAACCCCATTCGACTTTGAGTCTTATGGTAATTGTGAATCCTGTCTCAAGGGCAAGATGATCAACAAACCCTTTTCTGGGAAAGGGGTTCGTGCCAAAGAAGTTCTAGAGTTGATCCACAGTGACGTCTGTGGACCACTGCCCACTCTAGCTAGAGGTCAATTCGGCTACTTCATTACTCTTACTTACGATTTCTCTAGGTTCGAGTACGTGTATCTGATGAAACACAAATCCGAATCGTTTGAGAAGTTCAAGGAGTACAAATCTGAAGTAGAGAAACATCTTGGTAAGAGTATTAAGACTCTTCGATTAGATCAAGGAGGAGAATATCTTAGCCATGAATTCATTGATTATCTGAAGTTGCATGGAATCCAATCACAGTGGACTCCTCCCGGTACACCCCAAATGAATGGAGTGTCCGAGAGGAGAAACCGAACCCTGTTAGACATGGTGAGGTCCATTATGAGTTTCTCCTCCCTTCCAACATTCTTATGGGGATACGCACTCCAAACCTCAATCTACATTTTGAATATGATTCCATCCAAATAAGTTGAGCATACGCCATACGAGTTATGGCATGGCAAGAAGCCAAATTTCTCTCACATTAGAACATGGGGTTGCCCCGCATTTGTGAAGAAAATGCTCACTGATAAGTTGGAAGCAAAAGGTGAAAAGGGTTATTTTGTGGGATATCATAAGGAAACTAGAGGATATTATTTCTATCTACCTCAGTAACAAACAGTGATTGTTTCAAGGCAGGCTAAATTCCTTGTAGAAGACTACGTCTTCAAGGAACAAAGCTGTAAGACGATAGAACTTGAAGAAATTCAAGAACCACAACTTAACAAGGAGACTGATGTCTTGTCAAAGCAACATGACAAAGAATCAGTGGGAGCATTCAGCAGCTCACATGGTGGAAGTTTATCACTAAGTGATCCTCTTTCAGCCAGTGGGAGCGTAATTGGAGTTGCATTGCCCGAGCAATGAACTCCAGATGGGCTGAATGAGAACAACATAGTTCAAACTCTCGCCCAAGAGGCATCCGAAAGTGCTCAAGGAGCATCCGAAAGTGTCGCTCTTGAGGCCTCCCCGGTCGACGATGAAATCGCTGCACAACAAAATTTTCACGATCAGAATGTGCAGTCTGAGCAACCACAACTCCGTAAGTCCACTAGAGTTCGTAATCCACCCACAAGATATTATGGCTTCCTCGTAGAGGAGCATGATGACGTGGAGATCTCGGATAAGGACGAACCTAGAACTTACATTGAGGCAACATTAGATGTTGACTCAAAGAAGTGGCATGAAGCCATGAAATCCGAGATGGACTCGATGTACGTCAATCAAGTTTGGGACTTGGTTGAATTGCCGAAAGGGGTTAGACCCATAGGTTGCAAGTGGGTCTTCAAACAGAAAACTGATGCAAATGGCAAAGTACAAACCTACAAGGTTAGGTTGGTGGCGAAAGGTTACAGTCAACGCAAATGCATTGACTATGACGAAACTTTCTCACCAGTTGCTAAGATCAAGTCCATTCGAATTTTACTTGCGATAGCAGCACATCTAGATTAAGAGATTTGGCAGATGGATGTCAAAACAACTTTCCTCAATGACAATATTGATAAGGAAGTGTTTATGACTCAACCTGAAGGTTTCATATCAAAGCCAAAATCTAATCTCGTGTGCAAGCTTAAACGATCCATTTATGTATTGAAGCAAGCTTCTAGGAGTTGGAATATTTGATTTGATGAAGCTGTCAAATCATTTGACTTCGTCAGAAACTCGGAAGATCCGTGCGTCTATCTAAAATGCTGTGGGAAGAATATTGTGTTCATAGTTGTGTATATCGATGACATACTCATTATGGGAAACAATATCCCGCTCATGCAGTTCGTGAAAGAATGGCTGTCAAGACCTTCATGATGAAGGACCTTGGAGAAGCCTGCTACATCTTAGGGATCAAGATCCATAGGGATAGATCCAAGAGGATGTTGGGATTGACACAGTCCACCTACGTAGACAAGGCGTTGAGGCGGTTTGCGATGGAGAACTCTAAGAGAGGTTCTCTACCAACATGTCATGAGATAAAGCTGTCTAAGAAGGATTGTCCTTCTACAGAAGCTGACATCCAGCGCATGAAGAATATACCATATGCATCTGCAATTGGATCCATCATGTAAACCATGACTTGCACTAGGCCAGATGTGGCCTTCGCTGTCAGCACTACTGATAAATACCAACAGAATCCGGGTGAACCAAATTGGATTGTTGTCAAGAACATTCTTAAGTACCTCAGACGTACTAAAGATTGCTTTCTAGTCTACGGAGGTCAGTCAGAGCTAGTCGCGACCGGCTTGTTGGGGAATAAGTTGCACAGATTTATTCGGGGTGAATATTTAAATACAAATTTAATTCTTATAATTATTACTAGCATGAATTAATCCTATATTAATTCAAATAATAATCCAACAACAAATCATGCATATAATTAAATCACGTAAATCCTACGCATGCGAAATTCTACGAGTTTACGTGAACGTACCTCTTGTGACGACAATGATCTGGCTGATTAGACTAACCAAAAGAACTTCCCAAGTATTCCCTTAATCCTTGTTCGACTATCAGGTGGTAGGACACGTGTGAACAATTAACAAAAGGAAAATAAATTATGTTGCACCACCTTTGTGGATTTACTAATTTTTCCAGCACATGGAATTGTACTTGGGAATGAAAGAGTCATCCCCTATTTATAGAGCATAGGTGGTCGAAATTTTGGGTAGAAAATAATGTGGGAAAATCTTTTCTTGATCTCCAAGAAATCTTGAATATATCTCCTATATTATTTTTCCCATAATTATAATATTCCACAAAATCCCACATACTCTTTGTTATGGGATATTTTCGATAATAATAGGCAAGATTCCAATATTTGGATCTTCTTGAATTTATGATATATTCTTGTATTTAAAGAAATACATATCTTCCATAATATCTTTTCAAGAAAATCAAGAAAAGCTTTCTTGCCCTTTATATTTCAAAAATTTCGAAATTATCTTCATGAATAACCAAGTGGGAGATTTCTTGAATTTAATGAGATAATCTTGTATTCCAAGAATACATATCTTCATTCCATAACAAAATTCAAATAAAATCTTTCTCCACTTTTATCCATAAATTTCGAAAATATTGAGGAAAAATAAGCAACAATATTTATTTTATTTTAAACACCCTTTTCAGTTATTGGACTATATGTTGGGCTACTCAGGGGGCCTTTAGGAGAATTAAGATTGAACCTTCCAATGGATCTTGAATTATCAATATTGAGCCACAATATTATTCAAGCCCATAAATATTAATTAATCCCAGTACATAATTAATATTGCACTATCCATCTTAACCCATATTACGATCAATATGGCTCCGGTTATTATTTCGCATGTTTAAGATTATCTAGCCCATTAATTCATTCAAGCCACTTTGAATAGCTTTCATCAATTAATATCTTTTGTCCTTGGTCAAGGAACGGTTCAACATTATTATCCATACCGGAAACTAATTCCACTTGCAAGATTTGGTATGATAAATCTTATGAACCTCCCAAGAAAATCGAACAAGCGTGCTTGCACACGATTCTCCGTGATAAAATCTTAGCAATCACATGTGACCAATAATATTGCCCAAGATAAAAAGTTTTGAATCTCGTTGATTCTCTACCCATGATAAGTCAAAGCAATAATTACCAACCACACGTGATCCTATTTAAGGAACGAAGATTAAGAAATAACGAACCACTGAGGTCTAATTCTTTCTTGTTCAGTTCTGAAGAATTTGTCCTCCTGTAGGTCCTATTCAGTGCATCAATCATGCACTAGTGTAATCTCTTGGTCAAGACAAGCCAATTTGAGCCTTACACTTCAACCTTTCACGATGGATTGTTCATTTCCATCTAGGTCGTGAATGGTGTACTTTTAGTTACAAGGGACTGTTAATTTAATCTTCTGTGATCTGGTATCACTAAATTAACTACAATGTAACACGTACGACTTATTGAACAGTTATGCAGTAAATATATGTAACATTCGATAATATTGTTGATTGGTGCATGTGATCGAACCTAGTGATATATTTGTGCTTATGCATGTTATTATTTATTTCAGTTCATCATGTCGCAACCTTTTAATCCACTATTCAATATACTAAAAGATAATTTGCTCACTGGAGAAAATTTTGTTGATTGGAATCGAAAACTCACTATTGTCCTCACTGCACAAAGCCGTAACTGGGTTCTGACCACACCTAAACCGGATAAACCATCAGATGAGTCCACTAAAACGGTTAAGAAAGAGTATGCTGACTGGGAGCGGTCTAACAAAATGGCAAAGTGTACCATCTTGGCTTCTATGTCAGATGTGTTGCAACACCAACACCAGAACGTTGAGACCGTTGCAGAAATCATGACTAGTCTTAAAGCGATGTTTCAACATCAGAACCATGTGGCTCGTCAGATCACCATGAGGGACTTGCTCTCTATGAAAATGGTGAAGGGAATGCCCGTAAGGGAGCACATTCTCCAGATGATGGCTCACTTTAATAAACTTGAGGTACTTGGCACTGAATACGATATCGAGACTCAAATCAATTTTGTGCTCCATTCTTTGCCGAAAAGCTTTGAATAGTTCAGGTTGAACTACCAGATGAATAATCAGAATTTCTCGATGCCTGATATGTTGCAAGCTTTAGTCTCAGCAGAGGCGATATTGGGGCAGAAGAGCCAAGCCTTGGTGGCAAACAGACTTTCATCTTCTTCTAGACCAAGAGGTGGTAAGAACAAGAAAAGGAACAAAAGCCACAAGCAAGTGAACTCAAGTGTTGCCAATGGCAAAGATAAGGTGAAGAAGGGTGGTGGAGTGAACAAGCCAGCTAAGGGGAAGTGCTTCAACTGCGGTGAGAAAGGACATTGAAGGTCAGCCTGTTCCAGACCCAAAAGGGATGGAAAGAAAGGTAATTTTCACGCACTAGATGTTGAAACTTGTTTAGCGGCGTATGCCTCCCATTTTGTGGGTGGTGGATACGGGATCCACTAATCATGTTTGTTTTACATTACAGGGGTTCAAGCGGACCCAGCAACTTAGTGGGAGTGAGGTCCTCATCACACTGGGCGATGCTACGAGAGTGGCAGCTGAAGCAGTGGGAGAAGTGCACCTGTCTTTTGAAGACAGAGTTTTAATTTTGAGATGTTCTTTACGTTCCGGATTTTAGAAAGAATTTGTTTTCAGTTTCTAAACCTTTTATGATGGATATTCGGTTACTTTTTTAATAAAGTTGTTACCATTTTTCTTTTTGATAAATTTATCTGTCATGGAACGTTGTTGAATGATCTTTATACAATTAACTTTGCACACCACTCACGAAATGTATCCTATAACACATCAACTATTTTCAAGTAAAGAAAACGTTCATCAGACGTGAACGAGACACTTCTTTGGCATCTAAGATTGGGTCATATAAATCCAAAGAGGATCCAAAGGTTGGTGAGAGACGGTTCACTAGGACTTCTCCAAGTTGAACTGATTCCAAACCTGCGAATCATGTTTGGAGGGTAATATGACCAAGAGGGCATTTGGAGCCAATGGGGAATAGGGCCAAAGAAGTGTTAGAGATCGTTCACATAGATGTATGTGGTCCAATGTCAACCAAAGCAAGAGGAGGTTATGAGTATTCTTATTGATGATTACTCAAGGTACGGTTACATTTTCCTTATGAAGCATAAATCTGAGACCTTTGAGAAATTCAAAGAATTTAAGGCTGAAACAGAGAATCATAGGGAAAAACGTATCAAGTCTCTACGATCTGATCGTGGAGGCGAATACCTCAGCGATGAGTTTTTGAACCACTTATCTGATGAAGGGATTGTATCCCAGCTCACTGCACCCGGAACCCCTCAACGAAACGGGGTTGCAGAGCGAAGAAACTGAATTCTTTTGGAAATGGTTAGATCAATGATGAGTTATGCGGATCTTCCCGAGTCGTTCTGGGGTTATGCCTTGGAAACAACGGCTTACATTCTGAACTTGGTGCTATCCAAATCGATTCCCGAAACTCCCAAAGAATTGTGGACCGGGCGCAAGCCTAGTATGATACACATGGGAATTTGGGGGTGTCCGGCTTACGTGTTGGACAAGGAAGCCGATAAATTGGATCCTCGATCAGAATTAAGGTTGTTTGTAGGATACCCCGAGGGAACAAAAGGGTGTATGTTCTATGGTCCCGAAGATCAAAAAGTGGTCATGAGCACCTACTTTAGATTTTTGGAAGAAGACTATATGAATCAAAGAAAACCCAGAAGTGAGATTACCTTAAATGAGCTTAGAGGGAAAACCTCAGTGCCAACTGTACTAGATGATATACCAAACGATACGCTTTCACAACCGGAGCCTCGTCGTAGTTGGAGGGTTGTTAGACAGCCCGAGAGATTCATGGGAATAGGAGAGTCCTCGGACTTGATTCCCGGACAAGACGAATCAGACCCATGGACATATGACGAGGCACTCCAAGATAAGGATGCAGATTCTTGGCAAACAACAATGAAAGCTGAAATGGGGTCTATGTTTCATAATAGAGTGTGGGAGCTAGTCGAACCACTTAATGGGGGCAAACCCATTGGATGTAAGTGGGTATATAAGAGGAAAACAGGACCGAACGGGAAGGTTGAAACCTTTAAAGCAAGACTAGTGGCGAAAGGTTATACTCAGAAAGAAGGGATCGATTATGAGGAAACTTTGTCGCCCGTAGCCATGCTTAAAGTCCATCTGTATTCTATTATCGATTGCTGCGCATTTCGACTTTGAAATCTGGCAAATGGATGTCAAGACAACTTTCCTTAACGGAAGTCTTGATGAAGAGATCTATATGCAACAACCCCAAGGTTTCATTGAAACAGACCAAGAATACCTAGTTTGTAAGCTCAAGAGGTCCATTTACGGACTCAAACAGGCATCCAGAGCTTGAAACCAATGTTTTGATCATGTTATAAAGTCTTATGGGTTTGATCAAAATGAGTTTGAAAGTTGTGTGTATAAAAAGCGTGTCGAATCGCATTGGTATTCTTAGTACTATCGTAGATGACATTCTCGATCGCCGGGAACGATGTGAAGGTGTGATCGAGCGTAAGAGACATGGTTTTCAAAAGCAGTTTGATATGAAAGACTTAGGGAAAGTTCGAACATATCCTTGGGATCAAGATAACTCGAGATCGTCGGAAAAGGATGATCGGGTTATCGCAAGTTTCATACATAGACGCCGGTTTTGAAACGATTCAAATCTGCAAGATTCCAAGAAAGGATTCGTACCTTTCGGACTTGGAATCCATCTATCCAAGAAAATGTTCCCTAAGGCGAAAAAAGGAGATAGATGACATGAAAGGTATTCCTTGTGCTTCTACCGCCGGAAACCTTATGTATGCATTCTTTGTGTCTGCGAGATCGGATATCTGCTTTCCGTAGGCATGGTGACAAGATATCAAAGTAACCCGAGGAAAGAACATTGGGCGGCGCTTAAAAAATATTACGAAGTGTCTAAAAAGAACTCGGGATAGAATGTTGATTTATCGATCGGATACTCGAATCCCCATCGGCCACGGACTCGGATTTCCAATCGGACTTAGATTCAAGAAATTATCTCCGCCTCGATTAGTGTGTTTCCATTTTAGAAGTGTAGCCTTCAAATGGACGAGTGTGAAGGCAAATGCATCAACGACTCAACCATGGAAGTCGGGTAAGTAGGCTGCTTGTGAAGCGGTGAAAAGAACCGATTGGGCTCTAGATCTTCTTAGTGGACTTGGATGGTGTTACGAATTTGTCTAGCAATATCTGTCTAGGGGCGGGTGCAAAATTCAAGAGAACCAAGAGTCCACGAGCCAAACAAGCACACTAAAGGAAAGACATCTTATACGAGAAATCGTTAAGAGAGGAGATATAGATGTGGCAAAGATAGCGTCTGAGGATAGCCTAGCAGATCCATTCACAAAGAGTCTGCCTCAGATTACATTCGAGAGACATGTGGGTGGAATGGGTGTCAAGACCGTTGCCAATCTGCTTTGAGTATAAGTGGGAGAAATTATTAGGTTCGTGTAGGTGACATTAGATATCACGGACTACGCGAGACATGTTGTAGTATACTTAAAAGCAGACTTTGAGTATAAGTGGGAGATTGTTGGGATTATACTGGAAAGTATGCTTTTACTTTGTATAATCGAAACTGAATTTTCAAACTTATTTACTGAAATAAATTGTTTATCACTGATGCTTTAAATATTATCGAATGTTACATATATTTACTGCATAACTGTTCAATAAGTCGTACGTGTTACATTGTAGTTAATTTAGTGATACCAGATCACAGAAGATTAAATTAACAGTCCATTATAACTAAAAGTACACTATTCACGACCTAGATGGAAATGAACAACCCATCTTGAAAGGTTGAAGTGTAAGGCTCAGATTGGTTTGTCTTGACCAAGAGATTACACTAGTGCATGACTGATGCACTGAATAGGACCTACAGGAGGATAAATTCTTCAGAACTGAACAAGGAAGAATTAGACCTCAGTGGTTCGTTATTTCTTAATCTTCGTCCCTTAAATAGGATCACGTGGGATTGGTAACTATTGCTTTGACTTATCATGGGTAGCGAATCAACGAGATTCAATACTTTTTATCTTGGGCAATATTATTGGTCACATGTGATTGCTAAGATTTAATACGAAGAATCGTGTGCAAGTACGCTTGTTTGATTTGCCCCCTTGAGAGGTTCATAAGCTTTATCATATCAAATCTTGCAAGTGGAATTAGTTTTTACGGTATGAATAATAATGTTGAACCGTTCCTTGACCAAGGATAAAAGATATTAATTAATGGAAAGCTATTTCAGTGGCTTGAATTAATTAATGGGCTAGATAATCTTAAACACGGGAAATAATGACCGGGAGCCACATTGACTGTAATATGGGTTAAGATGGATAGTGCAACATTAATTATGTAGTGGGATTAATTAATATTTATGGGCTTGAATTATATTGTGGCTCAATATTAGATATTCAAGATCCATTAGAAGGTCCAATCTTAATTCTCCTAAAGGCCCCCTGAGTAGCCCAACAAATAGTCCAATAACTGAAAAATGTGATTAAAATAAAATAAATATTGTTGCTTATTTTTCCATGTAAATTTTGAATTTTATAGATAAGTTGGGAGAAAAATTTTCTTTGAATTTTGTTATGGAACGAAGATATGTATTCTTGGAATACAAGATTATCTCATTAAATTCAAGAAATCTCCCACTTGGTCATCTATAATAAGATTTCAAAAATTTGGAAATATAATGGGCAAGAAAGATTTTCTTGATTTTCTTGAAAAGATATTATGGAAGATATGTATTTCTTGAAATACAAGAATATCTCATAAATTCAAGAAGATCCAAATCTTGGAATCTTGCACATCATATTTTCGAAAATTCCATATATTGAGGAGGTGGGATTTTTGTGGAATATTTTAAATATGGGAAAAAGAATATATGAGATATATTCAAGATTTCTTGGTGATCAAGAAAAGTCTTTTCCCACATTGTTTTTTCACTGGAAAAATCGACCACTCCTCTTCTATAAATAGGGGATGATTCTTTCATTTCCAAGTACAATTCTATGTGCTGAAAAAATTAGTAAATCCACAAAGGTGGTGCAACATATTTTATTTTCCTTTTGTTAAATCGTTCACAAGAATCCTTCCACCGGATAGTCGAACGAGGGCTAAGGGAATACTTGGGAAGTCCTTACGGTTAGTCTATTCAGCCACACCGTTGTCATCCCAAGAGGTACGTTCACGTAAACTCGTAGAATTCCGCATGCGTAGGTTTTACGTGAATTATTATATGCATGATATGTTGTTGGATTATTATTTGAATTAATATAGGATTAATTCATGCTAGTAATAATTAAAGAATTAAATTTGTATTTAAATATTCATCCCCAATAGATTTGTGGAACTTATTCCCCAACAGACACTTCATCATGTTCAAGACTAATCGAGTATTCGTGAATGAAAGGAGGAAATCGCAATTGCCCACATTTCAGTTACAGGTAGTTGCATGTTTCTCGCAACGTACCTCATATATTGAGAATGTCTGATTTACTGACTAGGGTTCAATTAAGACTGTTAGTTTGACTAATCGCTCGGTATATGAGGGTCTATGAGTCACACAACAAGTAGTTCCCTTTTATGGATTATAGTTGGTTGATTAAATGTTAAATTGGATTTTAATATTTAATTTATGGAGAAGTAATTAATAATAAATTAATTTGGAATTAATTATTATTAATATTTAATATTTAATTAAATTGAATTTAATTAAATAAGAATTTTCCCAATAATTATATTTGGAATATAATTGTAGGATTTAATGCATATGGAAATAAATCGTAGAGATTTTCATATAAGGCATTTAAATCCGTAGAGATTTATATTTAGGGAATTAAATTAAAAGGAATTAATTTAATTCAAGATTAGGATTTTATTTCCCTAATTGGGCTAGCTTAGGGTTTAAGTTGGGTCTCCCTATATATACAAGCTCTATGGAATTCACAAATAACGTTACTTCATATTTTCTCCATAAGATCTAGAGTTTGGATTTTTCTAGCAAGTCTGTCTCAGGATTCAACGCTGGCAAATCCGTGCAATTCTATAATCGGGGATTACGTGGATATCGTAGTAGAGAAATCTGCGCTCAACCTACTGTAAGATTTCTCGTTATGATTATTGTAATTTGTATGCAATTAAATTGTTCAGTGTTGGTGAACCTTTATTTTCTGCGCATGTGATTACGTGTTTTACGTGCCTCTATATTCCAACAATTATTTTTGTAGGAAAATTTCGTAGCCACTAAAAAATTTTCGTAGGCAATTCTTCATTTTCTTGTAGTGTTAATTTTTTTTTTTAGTGCTCATATGTAAAGGAACTAAACTTCAATATTTTGACATCATGCCTTTGCTTTCAATCATTTTTGGACTAAAACCATATGTCCATGATCATAATATATATACACACACATTAATAGATTGAGAGTCCGTCTTATGTATGATTCATATTTGACAAAAACTCATATAAAACGGTCTCATGTATAAGATGTGGTACAACCTAGCACAAATCACACACATCATTCTCAAAGTGTTAAAACATCAATGTTCAATTTATATCCCGTCTCATCGTCTCATTTGTAATGTGCCTTTTCATATATTTTTTTCGACCTCTTCATATTGTGTTGCTAATTTCATAAATGTAACACATCTGCGATATGGTTGGGCGACCCAAATGTGGTGGGCCAAGTCGGATCAACCATAAAATTAAAGATGATTTAATCCGTATAAAATTTAACAATGAAAGAAGCTTTACAGTTTTTCGTTTAACAAATTTAGAAATAAAATTTTGGCTGCTGTACTACTACCATATTGTTCTCAAAAAAAAAAGTTACTACTATATTTAACAAAAATGTTATTATTAGATATCTATAGATAGATAGATCTTTAAATAAAAAAAATTCTACATATAAAGTGATTTTTTTCAATCCCCTTAAAGTGATTAGATATAAAGAGATCAATATTCAAACTACATGCACCAAAGCAAAGAATTGAAGTTAATAAGCCCATGTGAAGGTTCTTTATTTACTCGCATGAACCATGTGTTTTTTTTTTATCAAAATAATTGGGGGATTGGGGTATGTGTGTATATATATATTCTATGATTTAATTATGCCTCTATATATATTTCATTGCAGTTGTGAGAAAATCCTTGTGCATTCCACAAACTATGGCTTCTTCTTCTCTCCTGCAGTTGTATGTGTTACAATTTTCTTTCATTATCATTTGTTGCATGGCAAACAATCCAACCCCTCAGGCAAGCACACATCTCTGCATGCTCGCTAAGTGTCTGTTTGCAAACTCAACCAAATTGGGTAGCACTATTTTTAAAAGTTATTAGACTCAGTTTTTTTTTAAAAAAAAAACAGTGTTTCTACCCCTCCACTTGGGTTTGCAAATAGACACTAAGTTTATAATTAAGCTAGTCCACTTTCCTCCCATAATTCTATGTGTGCGACTCATACGAGTCTATTGTATATTTGGATTCAAACTGTGCTATTCAATTAAAAATGCACTATAGACTCATATGAGTCTATGTGCACAGCACGGTGTTGTACAACACACGATCCAAATTCTATTCTATAATGAACAAATTTGAAAAAAATAATGGAACTTTCTTATGTTAATACTTTGATCTTTGCAGCCTTACATCGTTTATATGGGGAGATCTTCGGACGCCATTGGAGGTGATGATGAATTATCACATATGCACCTCTTGTCCTCCTTAATTCCAAGGTGATAATTTTAATTTTTTGTTTTTTTCATGAATTTCTTGTACAATAAAGTATTTTTATTGACAATTCTTCGTTTAATGTTGACTTGTTGGCAGTGTTGAGAGAGAGGGATTGTTGTTGCATTCGTACAATCACGCTTTCAAGGGCTTCTCTGCTATGCTTACACAAAATCAAGCACCTCTTTTATCTGGTAACTCAATCTTACAGTATATTAACAATCTTATCTTGATGATGTTTTTACACTTTTCTTTATCACTAAATTAGTGTCGGAACACACTGTCAAAATGAAAAAAAGTTTCTTTTTATTATACTACTAAATAATAAAAATTATACCCATTTTTTTATCAATTAATTATAATATTAATATTTAATTTGAATGTTATGTATCTTATATGAATGTTATGTACCATATATATTTTTTGAATCTAATGGTATGTCTTTAATACTAAATAATATTTTATTAATTATTCTGCAAAGTTTTAAGATCCTGGTCTGTTGCTAGAGCTTGGAATTAAAAAACAATAAAGTTTTATTATAAATATAAAAGAAAATAATAAGACAAAAAGACAGTTGGTTAAAAAGTGACCAAATATAGAAGGGGTAGTTGCGGGGTACAATTTAGGGAGACTTACTGCATTGGGGTACAAAGAAATTTTAGAATTTCAATTCACTACAAATTGACCAAAAATGCCCTCAAGTCTTTTTCCCTCTGCAAAATTGCAAAAAAATTGACACAATGAACAGTAATTTAACCACTTTGCACTTGTTTGCTAATGGTTTGCACTTATGTATAACACTTTGCACTTGTTTGTAAATAGTTTGCACTATTTTGTGAATGGTTTGCACTACAGCATGAATTTCGCCCAGCCTAAAACCTTTTAATAAAACAACTAATACATTTTAATAAAACACCTAATACTATTCAATGAACCAACTAATACCTTTCAAAGAAACAAAGTGGGAAATTCAATTTTTCCCCAAATGAACAAACTAATATATTTCAATAAAACCAACTAATACTATTCAATGAACCAAATAATACTTTTCATTGAAACAACACTTACATTTCAATAAATTGTAAGAACCCACGAATTATCATCTAACAACGCCCCGAAAAATCGGTCAAAACAAATTGAAAAATTAAAAAAAATTACAAAATATGTTTAAATATGTGTGGCGTTATTCGGCACATATTGTAGAATATTACTTCAAAAATATTAACAAACCGTTTCTAAAAATATTATTTTCCAGTTTCGTCAATCGGTCGCCGTCTCCACGCCGCCGCGCTCAAATCTGGGGTTTCTTCTTCACGTTCCACAGATTAGATTTGGGATTTCTTCATTTTCCAAAACAAAACAACCCAAAAACGTCTCTTTTCGAAGAAAATACTCATCTGAAACAAAAGGGGACAAAATTTATAAATTCAAACACTGTAAAAATTGACGTCGCACCATTATATATATATACTCATCTGAAAATTTTGTACTACCATCCCTACTTTTAATTCAAGCTTGAAAAAAGAAAATCAAAATTTTGCATAAAACACCCATCACACAAAATCTGCACAAAGAGGAATCTGCTTGCAAACACCCATCACATAAAACACTCACCGCTGGTTCCTTCGAATCGGCCGCGGAATTTCCCCAAAAATCTCCTCAAAATTGCCAAAATCTGAATCGCTTTCCGCCATGGCGCCGCCGTACAACTTCTTCTCCGGATCGATTTGTTCGTCTCACCACCACCACCAGCTTCCTAATCTCCTCCCACACGAGCCGCCGCATAACTCCGTCTCCATCGATCCTCCGGTTGTAAGCGCTAGAGAGAGTGAGAGAACCGGTCAAATTTAGAGTGAGAGATAAAGATGGGATTTGAAAATTGGAGAGAGAAATTGTGATATTAAAAAAGTGAAAGAGAAAGAGATTTGACCGGTGGGTGAGGGAGAAAGGTAAGGGAGGGTATTATTGTCCCAATTGTGTACCTTTTGTATTAAATTGAAAGAGGATATATGGATTGTAGTGGAAGATAATTAATGGTAGGGCTTGTGTATCAAAATGCAATTATCCCAATATAGATAAGGGGTGCAGAATTCGGAAAACGCTAGTCGAGTTCTTGTCCGCCTATCTCCTAGGCCGTTTAGGCGCCGCCTAAAATTTCTGCCTATATTTTTTTTTTTTAATTTGAAATTTTTACAAGGGTGCAAAAAAAGGTCAATAAAAGTATATGCATACTGTATTTCAATTTTCAATTTTAAAGTCATAGTCATAATTCATAAATGAGTTATCTACTACCAGAAATAGAAATAGAAATACAACTAGCAGTTACCACATCATAAATATTAAACAAATGATACTAAAAAGATGAATTACTACTCTACCAGATGTAGAAGATGGCGACGGGCCATGAGATCTGCGTAGGGGCGCGCGAATCCATGGCAAGCGAGTGGCGCAGTGGCACCTGGCGGGCGTCATGTGAGGGTCGTCAAGGAGTCTTGGCGGGCGGTGGGCGACGTGAGTCTAGCGCAGCGCAGCAGAGCTTTTAGGGATTTAGGGTTCGTGAGTCATGGTGACTGATTCTTTGATTTCTTTCTGAAGTGAAGTCTGAACGCGTTCTCATGTTTTAAATTTTTAATTAAAAATTTAAAATGAATTTTTAAAAAAAAGGACCGCCTATCCGCCTAACCCGATTTGGCCGCGTAGGCGGCGCCTAGACCCCAAACCGATTTTTTTTGCCGTTTCAGTACAACTCGCGGTGGCTGACGGTCGCCTGGCCTAGGTGGCCGCCTAGCCCATTTTTTACACCCTTGATATAGATATAGAAATATGCATGTTAGTGGACCAAAATTGATCAAATCAGTCTTGATGGGTTCCATCTAGAGATGGCAACATGATGGATACTAGAAATACCGGTATACCGTACTTATACCGAAAAATATCGATTTTATTGAAATTTTTGGTATACCGAAATTTTTGATACGATATCGGTATGAAAATATAAAAAATTTTGATTTTTGGTATATTGAAATATTTTTGAAATGCCGAATTTTTTTTTCGGTATATACCAAAAATACCGTGTTGAATTCATTCCGAAAATACCGTATTGATACGGTATATGCCAAAAAAATTGGTACGTGCGGTATACCGAAATAGCGGTACGCTATCGATATGTAATATTGACATACCAAAAATTTCGATATGACATCGATATTCATTTTTCGGTATCGAAAATTTCGATACGGTATATGGTATGACGAAATATTTCGGTATGCCGTACCGATCCACTCCTAATCCGGCTTGTTAGAAAATTTGTGGACCCAGGACCCTCCAGTGACACCGACCGGCCCAACCTGCACTCCTTAACCCGCTTTTATAAAAATTAATCTTAAAATACAAAAAATTCAAATTAGAGCATATACGTGATTAAAATAATGTTTAATATTCATTTAATACTTTAAAACAAAACTTTAAATTTATGTACAAACAAATATATATACAATAATATAAATTTATATTTAAAGAATACATATTTATACATAAAAATATTAATATATAAAAGCGTGTTCGCGGGGCAGGGTCTATGAAAACCATGACCTATCAGATACTTGCTTAGGCGGGTCCAAACCCATCAAGACGGAGTGGGTTCAATGTGGATCCCTATTCGAACACGCACCATTGCCATGTCTAGTTGTATCAAAACTTGCATCTAAAGACTCCTAGTGCTTCGAATCATATATTCAAGTTATGGAGTTAAATTACTTTATTATATCGAGTCGAGTTTGAGTTCGAAATTTAAGCTCGATGTTATGTATGAACCTGATTCAATTTATTACGCTCTTACTCATGGCCAAATGAAAACAGGTCACGATGAGGTTGTATCAGTGTTTCCTGACCCGGTTTTAGAGCTCCATACGACTCGTTCGTGGGATTTTCTTGAAGTTGTAGATGCTAAATTCAGATCAAGACACTACTTTCATAACCGAAAATCAGGGGATGTGATAATTGGAATTATAGACACAGGTTTATGCCGATAACTTCATTATATATGTCATCATATAAAAAAATAGCACAAGTTAACATCCTCTTCACCCAAAGTGTTCAAAGTGTCATTCTCAAATTATGTTATGTCACCATGAGATGGTCTTACTCAAAATCTACGCTAAAGAAACATATGAATGTAAAGTTATATCGATTGAGTTATGTCAGGTATATGGCCCGAGTCGCCTAGCTTCAATGATGATCATATGGGCAAGATTCCATCAAAGTGGAAAGGAGTTTGTATGGAAGGTCCAGATTTTAAAAAACCCAATTGCAATAGGTATAAAAACGTCTTCTTCCTTTTCAAGCTTGGATGGAATTAATGCTTGTTTTATTAGCAGGATAGAGTAATATTTTAGTCTTAACATTATAAGAAAATAACAATTGTTGTATGTATTCAGGTGCACCGTGTACTCATAGTTTATTTTAGAACAATGCAACTTGTTATATTGAAAGATTCAACTTGTTTACACTGAACCGTGCAACTATTTTTCCATATTAATAGTTACACGATTCAGTATCAACTCTTAAGATGAGTCAGTCCATACAGAGTTTAGCTCTGGCTTGAAGTGGGGCCCCCGCTAGTGGACGATGAGTTCTGGTCCCCCGGATTAGTCGGTCCTTGGGCCGGATACCGAGTTATCAAAAAAATAAATACATAAATTGCATGGTTCTAAAATGCACACGGTGCACCTGAATGCACATGAGACCCGCTCTAAAAAAATTGAGTCGATTAACTTTTAATGACAACCGTCTTGTCACTATAGCTTCTCTAGCTAAAAGTCTCAAATGATAGAAAACGATGACAAAACTGTTGTTATTAAAGGTCAATTTTCTTATAGTGTTACTTTTACCCATTATGTAAAGTAATAAAATCTGAAAAACTTCTCTAATTTTGTGTAGGAAGTTGATCGGCGCGAGATTTTATTCCGATGGAGCTAAATCAACGCGGGGCAGCCCAAGAGACTTTAACAGCCATGGAACTCACACTGCCTCGACTGCAGGTGGCGCGTTGGTAGCTAAGGCCGACTACTATGGCCTTGCCCAGGGCACAGCACGCGGTGGCTTGCCCTCGGCTAGGATAGCAAGCTATAAAGCATGCTCATTGGACGGGTGTTCTGGTTCTGCGATGCTCAAGGCAATCGATGATGCTGTTAAAGATGGTGTTGACATAATCTCGGTTTCAATTGGAACCAGCATGGCTTTCCAGTCTGGTTTCCTCAATGATCCGATTGCTATCGGAGCATTCCATGCAGAGGAAAAGGGTATCATGGGCGGGAAATGATGGACCTGATCCTTACACTGTTGTCAACTCTGCTCCTTGGATGTTCACCGTTGCGGCGTCGACTATTGACCGGAGTTTTCAATCGACTATAGTGCTGGGGAACAATAAATCCTACAAGGTACAATATCGACTGCACAATATGCTCAAGTGGTGTTTCCGAACTCTACAGAACTATTCTTCGAGTAATTTGAAAATAAGTGATTTTAAAAGTTGTCTGTAGAGTTTGCTTACACACCCTTAAACTTGGAAAGACAGAGCTCAATCTCAAGAATTTATTCGGAAAAAATAATAATTAGAAGTTAGTTGTTGCATATATTAAATAATATTAGAGTTTCGGTTATTAATTTTTTAGGCCAGAATTTCTATGAACTCTAATTTAGGTGAAATGTATTTCTTCAAGTATCACTTTTATACATACGAAGTGTCACTGTTGTACATACGCACCATCAATGATGTGCATATAAAGTGTCATCGTTTAAAAATCAATCACTTTTCAAACTGCAGTAATACTTCGTATTCACAATAGTAACACTTCGTATGTATAATAGTGACACTCGAAAAAGAGCGTGTGAATTTGAATTTACAGGAGACCTACTCATTTTTTTGGCAACTCTGCTGTACAATTTCGACCATAGCAAAATTTCTCTGGCGTCCGTAGTTTTTCCGTAACGGGTTTTCCACGTAAATCCGTGTGCTCCTATTTTTTTTTTGTGTGTGTTCTTGCCAACATTTTGCATAATTTTCTATTTGTATGGAGAGTAGGGAACTGCAATCAATTTCTCTCCTCTCACACTTGGCAAAAGATATCCTCTTGCATTTGGAGAAAAAGTTGCAGCAGAGTCCTCTGCATCTGAAGCAAGGTAATTCTTATCAAACTCCCTCTTTAAATTTTATTTTTTTGTTTAAAAAAGAATGTCTTTGCAATAAAAAATACTGTGATTTCACCTACAATGCAGGAACTGCATACCAGGATCTTTGGATCCAAAGAAAGTAGCAGGCAAGATAATAGTGTGTATGAATGAGGATGCAAATATTCCTAAAAGGATGAAGCTATTAGTTGTAAAAGATGCTAAAGGAAAAGGAGTTATCCTAATCCATGGAAAAGGCGAAGCATTGGCCATTGATTCAGGAACATTTCCGTTTTCAGAAGTTGGAGAAGACATAGGCTTCCATATCCTCCATTACATCAACTCAAATAAGTAAGTACATGTATAACTTGAAATAATATGATACCAAAATTACCCTTATTTTTTATTTCAGTCATGTCACTTTTACAAAATTGAAAATAGTTCAATAATTTTCAATTGAACAATTATTTAGTACGATAACTGATTGTAGGAGGTGAAACATCTGGTTGACCTATCAGACTCTGCCACGTCAATGTGAACTGATGTTTCACCTCCTAATGTCAATATCATATTAGAGAATTATACTCTCTACAAGTTCGAACTTTTAGATGAGATAAAATTCTTTCATGGTATCAGAGTTTTTTGCTTACGCTCAAGTCTTGGGTTCAAACCCCGCTTAAAGCAACTATATTAGAGTATACACTTGTTGGGTCTCCACAGTCCTCTCTATGATGGAGTTGCAGCCCACAAGTGAGGGAGAGTATTAGGGATCTATATAAATAAATTAATTTCACACCTCTCTATAACTATAGAATTTTAGATGAGGATGAATTCTTTCATATCAGACTAAGAAGTAAAAAAAGTGAGTTACATGGCTATTTTCGATTCTTGTAAAGTTGATAGGATTTGAAACTAAAACCTAAGTAACTTATAGGACTAGAAAAACAACGTTCCCAATCGTACAATCTTGATCAAAACGGACAATATCATTTTAATATTTAACGCAGGAAACCTACTGCGACTATACTTGGATCGAAGGAACTCCGAGGCTACAAGCCAGATCCAATTGTTGCATCTTTCTCCTCAAGAGGCCCCGGAAGTCTCACTGAAAATATACTCAAGGTTAGACGATACGTTCACCGTTTTCTAACATGATATGCCTCGATTCAAATGACGTGTTGTCTTGATACTAATCTGAATATTGCAGCCGGACATTGCAGCTCCAGGGTAAACATTTTGGCAGCAATCGTTCCGACAATTAGACAAGGGTATAGCGCCCAGGGGAATAAGACATCGGCATTTGGCCTTAATTCCAGCACTTCAATGGCTTGTCCTCACGTCTCCGGTACTGTCGCTTTTGTCAAATCCGTTCATCCTCACTGGATTTCTTCTGTGATCAAATCAGCTTTGATTACAACAGGTATGTTTTAAGACAGAGTGGTAAAGAATATGATGGAACTAATTAATCCTGAATAAAAATGCTAATAGACAACGGATGTAATAAAAAAACCGTTGTTGTTGGAGGAAGAAAGACGATCATGCTGTCGTTTAGATTGAAAGGATGCTATAAGAAAAACACTAATAGACAATATATATATGAGACACACTTCCGTGAGACAAAGTATAATTTGGAACACTTTAAAATGAATGAATCTTAATATGTGCTAATTTACACATGTCAGCAGGGCAAAAGCGACGTCGTTTGCATTTCGGTCAGAGCCAAAACTAATTTGTGTGTCAATTGCAATTGAGATGTTAGAGTCACTGATATTTTTTTGCAATTATCTAAAAGTTCAGTTAAAATTATAATTAAGTCAAAAGTAACTATGCCGATTAACTAAATATTGTTGTCATTGAGGGAAAATGCGCTCATACTCTGATTTTCTCTCTGTTCTGCTCTGTTCTTGCAGCATCCATCTCGAACAACATTGGAAGAACACTGACAAACGCCACGTATTTCCGCGCAAATCCTCACGAAGTTGGAGCAGGTGAAATCGGGCCCATCAGAGCTCTTGATCCCGGCTTAGTCTTTGAGACCACTTTCAATGATCATCTCATTTTCCTCTGTCACTACGGCTACAAACAAAAGGTAATAAGATCATTGTCCAAGACCAAATTCACTTGCCCAAAAACGACGAGCGAAAAACTCATATCGGATATCAATTATCCCTCCATCTCCATTAATAAGCTAAAGGGACCAAGAAAGGTGAAAAGGGTTGTAACTAATATGGGATTATCGGCGAATGCTACATATGTTTCGTCGGTGAATGCTCCTGGTGGCTTGCGAGTTAAGGTTGTTCCTAAGAGAATTGTGTTTGAAGAAGGCGCGAGGAAGAAATCTTTCGAAGTTGTGTTTGATGGCAAGAAAGCGTCAAAGGGTTACAAATATGGAGATGTAACTTGGTTTGATGGATTTCACCATGTTCGTGTAGTGTTTGCAGTGAATGTTGTGTGATTTGTGTTGTAGATGGGTTTGGTAAGTGGCTTTGGTGTGTGTTTAATGTAATAATAATATTTTTCTCTATCAAAGAAAAAAATATGAGACGGTCTCATAAGAGATTTGTTGTTGTAATAATGTTGAATATCAAGAGAGAAGCAATTGTATGATTAACATAAATCTACTTTTTATTAGTCTTGTGTTTTTTTTAATAACTCGATATTCAGCTCCAAGACATTTTAAGAATTGGTCGCACTTTAAGAGTTCGATAGGTCAACACTTGGGTTACTTTTAGTCTTGTAATTTTTTAATTTTTTAATTTTAGTCCTGAAGGTGTCAATTAAAGTATCTTTTGCCTCGGAAAACTTGAATTTTCCCCGAAATCAGTATGTGAAGTGCACACGATCTCTAAATTTTGGTGGTGGGGTGGGGGGTTTTACTTTGCTGGCCTATTCTCACAAATGCAGTGTCTCTTGATTTGTGTGAATATTTGCGATATTTTTTGTGCCTGCATTTAGTGTTATTTTATTGCGATAATTAATAACATTACATGCATTATTCACACATTTTTGCTGATAAAAATTGAGGGAGAAATGGTTTATTTCATTTACTTTAAAAAAATATAGGAATTTTGGAGGTAAAACATGTACCAATTGTTCATAGGAGCTAATGATAAAGAGTATATTGCAAGGGCTCCTTGAGTGAAATGAGCTTCAATAGAAAAGAAAATGAGTGGGATTAAGTTTTTTATAGTCATGTAACTTTGAATCGTTTTGAAATTGGTCCCGTATGTTTTGACTTTTTTATTTTTGTCATGTAATTTTAAAAAAAAAAAAATTAAATTGGTCCTTTCACCTGCTATAGCAGGTCACCAATCAGGTAACAACTATCTATGTAATTATTTTATTTTGTATTTTAATTTTGAAATATCATCTAAACTTTTTTAATCCTAATGATTTTATGTCGAGATTTTTTGCGTGTTTTTTAGGCAGGAATAGTGATTTTCTGCGTAATTTGGTTTATTTTTTTATTTTTTGATTAGTTTAGACCCAATAAACTGACCTGATTTGCTTTGTCTTTTAATGTACAAATTGTTTTTAAACCCGATAAAAAATCTGGCTAAGATTATTATGATTAAAAAAGTTCAAATGACGCTTCGAAATTAAATAGAATAACAAAATAATTACATATGTAATAAGCATAACTTAAAACTTATCTTAAATTGAAAATGACCAATTTAAAAAATTTTAAAAACTTATAGGACCAAAATCAAAAAGTCAAAACGTACGGAACCAATTTCAAAATGAAATAAAGTTACATGACTACAAAAAATTTAATCCTAAAATGAAATGGGCTCTTCATAATTTTGAAGTCATTTTGGAAGCCCATTTTAACAACCGCTTTTCGGCCAATTATTTTGAGCCCATTACAGCGAGAAAAGAAGTAAACGGCAGAAGGCCATTTTTTAAAGTCGCATGTTGCTGTAAGAAGTTGCTATTCCAATTTGACACTTTTTCAGCGCAAATCCTGTTGGAGAAGAATGCAGATCATCCGCTTATTCATTTTCATCTATATTATTACACGAAAAATCTATGATTTTATTTCAAGGGCGAAACAAATTGTAGTATAATATCATGTGCAGTAAAAAAAAAAAAAAAAAAAAAAAAGGAAGCAAACTCTTATAAATTAGTAAAATTTTAAATAAAATATTTCTTACATATATAGTGTAAAATTTTAAAAAATCCAAGGGAAAATCTTTCCCCGTCTCTATAGAATTTAACATAAATTATTTACACTATATTATAAAATGCAAATTAAATTATACTATTGAAGTCGAGCTTTTAAAGAAATCAAATATATCATGGTTGGTGGAAAATGTGAAAAAAGAACAAAAATAAAACTTAAAGCAACTTTAAAAAGCGTGGTTTCAAGGCTGTCATAATCAATCAAAACACGCAATGTATCATATAGAGGGATAAGAAGAGGTCTGTGGATAAAAGAACAAATAAGAACAAAGCAATAGCATGAGATACCCAAAAAATAGTAGTAGTAAAAAACAAAAGAATATTGCACATGGCTTTGAGGATTATATGCTGCAGCCAATAATATTTTAACCAAGAAACAATGATTTTTCTTAAGTTGATAACACTTCAATCATTCAATAAGTAGCTTTTGTAGCTTAAACAATAAAATATACTACTCCCTTCGTCCCAAACTTAACCCTACAGTTTCCATTTTGGGCGTCCCATACTTATCTGAACACTTCCTTAAATGGAAATATTCACTTTATCACTTTATCACATAAAATACTAATAAACAACTATTTCTACCCCTAACTATGTTGGGGAATGAGTTGCACAGATCTATTTGGGGTGAATATTTAAATACAAATTTAATTATTTAATTATTACTAGCATGAATTAATTCTATATTAATTCAAATAATAATTGCAACAACATATCATGCATATAAAAAAGCCACGTAAAACCTCCATCACGCAGAATCTACGGGTTTACGTGAACGTCTTCTCTCGGGATAGCGATGACTTGGTCGGACGGACTAACCAAAAAGGACTTCCCAAGTATTCCCTTAGCCCTTTTGCTCAACTATCCCCGTGGAAGGACACTTGTCGAACAATTAACAAAAGGAAAAAAAAAACTTTGTTGCACCACCTTTGTGGATTTGCTAATTTTTCCAAAGACATGGAATTGTCTTTGGAATGAACTAATCATCCCTATTTATAGGAGAGGGGTGGTCGAAATTTTCGATTGAAAAATCTATGTGGGAAAAGACTTTTTCTTGGTCCAAGAAATCTTGAATATATCTCCTATATTCTTTTTCCCATAATTAAAATATTCCACAAAAATCCCACCTCAATCAATTATGGATATTTTTCGAAAATTTTAGAGTCAAAGATTCCAAGATTTGGATCTTCTTGAATTTATGAGATATTCTTGTATTTCAAGAAATACATATCTTCCATAATATATTTTCAAGAAAATCAAGAAAATCTTTCTTGCCCACTATATTTCCAAAATTTCGAAATTTCCTTCATGAATAACCAAGTGGGAGATTTCTTGAATTTAATGAGATAATCTTGTATTCCAAGAATATATATCTTCATTTCATAACAAAATTCAAAGAAAATCTTTCTCCCTCTTTTATCCATAAATTTCGAAAAAATGGAGGAAAAATAAATAAGCAAAAGATTTTATTTTATTTTAATCACATTTTTTCATTATTGACTATTTGTTGGGCTACTTTAGGGGGCCTTTAGGAGAATTAAGATTGGACATTCTAATGGATCTTGAATATCTAATATTGAGCCACAATATAATTCAAGCCCATAAATATTAATTAATCCCACTACATAATTAATATTACACTATCCATCTTAACCCATATTACAGTCAATATGGCTCCGAGTCATTATTTCTCGTGTTTAAGATTATCTAGCCCATTAATTAATTCAAGCCACTTGAAATAGCTTTCCGTTAATTAATATCTTTTTGTCCTTGGTCGAGAAACGGTTCAACATTATTATCCATACCTAAAACTAATTCCACTTACAAGATTTGGTATGATAAAGCTTATGAACCTCCCAAGGGGGCAAATCAAACAAGCGCGTGCTTTACGCGATTCTTCAGATTAAATCTTAAAGAATCACACGTGACCAATAATATTGCCCAAGATAAAAAATATTGAATCTTTCTCGATTAAGCTACCCATGATAAGTCAAAGCAATAGTTACCAATCCCACGTGATCCTATTTAAGGGACAAAGGTTAAGAAACAATGAACCACCGAGGTCTAATTCTTCCTTGTTCGATTTAGAAGAATTTATCCTCCTCAGAGGTCCTATTCAAATCGATCAATAATGCACTAGTGTAATCTCTTGGTCAAGACAAACCAATCTGAGCCTTACACCTCAACCTTTAAATGATGGGTTGTTCATTTCCATCTAGGTCGTGAATTGCGTACTTTTTAGTTACA
Source organism: Stenogyne calaminthoides (assembly GCA_037126765.1). NCBI lineage: Eukaryota > Viridiplantae > Streptophyta > Magnoliopsida > Lamiales > Lamiaceae > Stenogyne > Stenogyne calaminthoides. The sequence goes on along the minus strand of JBBCBC010000031.1, from coordinate 13,007,958 downwards.
AGGGATTAAATTTAATCTTCGTGATCCGGTATCACTAAATTAACTACAATGTAACACGCGTTTAATTATTGAATAGTTATCGCAAGAAATATATGTAACATTCAATCATATTTAAAGCATCGATGATAAACAATTTATTTCAAAAATAAGTCCGAAAAATTGGTTTCGATTATACAAAGTAAAAAGCATACTTTTCAGTATAATCCCAACAATCTCCCACTTATACTCAAAGTCTGCTTTTAAGTATACTACAACATGTCTCGCGTAGTCCGTGACATCTAATGTCACCTACACGAACCTAATAATTTCTCTCACTTATACTCAAAGCAGATTGGCAACGGTCTTGACACCCATCCCTTCCACATTTCTCTCGAATGTATTCAGAGGCAGACTCTTTGTGAATGGATCTGCTAGGTTGTCCTCAGACGTTATCTTTGCCACATCTATATCTCCTCTCTTAACGATATCTCGTATAAGATGGTATTTCCTTTCTATGTGTTTGCTGGCTTTGTGGCTCTTGGTTCCCTTGAATTTGCAACTGCTCCAGCATTGTCACAATAAATAGTGATTCTGCTAGGCAAATTCGAAACCACATCTAAGTCCACTAGGAAGTGCTTGAGCCAAACCGCTTTTTTCATTTGCCTCATTAATAGCCTACATATTAAACTTCCATGGTAGAATCTGCGACGCATTTACGCTGACGATTCTCCATGTCACGGCTCCTTCCCCCATGCAAAACACACTACCCGAGGTAGATTTTTTGGAGTCTACGTCTGATTGTAAATCCGAGTCCGTGTAACCGATGGGGATTGGACTACCTGACTGATAAACCAACATTTTATCCCGAGTTCTTTTCAGATACTTCAGAATATTTTTAACTGTCGTCCAATGCTCTTTCCCGGGGTTACTTTGATATCTTGCCACCATGCCTACGGCAAAGCAAATATCGATCCGTGCATAACATTGCATACATAAGGCTTCCGAAGCGGTAAGCATAAGAATGCCTTTCATGTCATCTATCTCCTCTTTGCGTCTTAGGGGACATTTTCTTGGATAGATGGATTCCATGCACGAAAGGTATTTAATCATTTCTTGAAATCTTGCATCTTTGAAGCGTTTCAAGACGGTGTCTATGTATGAAGCTTGCGATAAGCTATCATCATTTTCTTGCGATCTCGAAAGATCTTGATCCCAAGGATGTGTCCGAAACCCCTAAGTCCTTCATATCAAACTATTTTGAAAGCCATGCCCTTACGTCTGATAACACCTTCACATCGTTCCCGATGATCAGAATGTCGTCTACGTATAGTACTAAGAATACCAATGCAGTTCCGACACGCTTTTTATACACACAACTTTCAAACTCGTTTTGATCAAACCCATAAGACTTTATAACATGATCAAAACATTGGTTCCAAGCTCGGATTCTGTTTGAGTTAAGTAAATGGACTTCTTGAGCTTACAAACAAGATGTTCTTGGCCTGTTTCAATGAAACCTTGGGGTTGTTGCATATAGATCTCTTCATCAAGACTTCCGTTAAGGAAAGCTGTCTTGACATCCATTTGCCAGATTTCAAAGTTGAAATGCGCAGCAATCGATAAGAGAATACGGATGGACTTAAGCATGGCTAAAAAAAAAAAGTTTCCTCATAATCGATCCTTCTTTCGAGTATAACCTTTTTCGCCACTAGTCTTTGCTTTAAAGGTTTCAACCTTCCCGTCCGGTCCTCTTTTCCTCTTATATACCCACTTGCATCCAATGGGTTTGACCCCATTAAGTGGTTCGACTAGCTCCCACACTCTATTATGAAACATAGAACCCATTTCGGCTTTCATTGCTGTTTGCCAAGAATCTGCATCCTTATCTTGGAGTGCCTCGTCATATGTCCATGGGTCTGATTCGTCTTGTCCGGGAATCAAGTCCGAGGACTCTCCTATTCCCATGAATCTCTCGGGCTGTCTAACAACCCTCCCACTACAACGAGGCTCCGGTTGTGAAAGTGTATCGTTTGGTATATCATCTAGAGTAATTGGCACTGAGGTTTGCCCTCTAAGCTCATTTAAGGTAATCTCACTTCTGGGTTTTCTTTGGTTCATATAGTCTTCTTCCAAAAATCTAAAGTGGGTGATTATGACCACCTTTTTGATCTTGGGGACCATAGAACATACACCCTTTTTTGTTCCGCGGGGTATCCTACAAAATTGACCTTTAATTACGATCGAGGATCCAATTTACCGGCTTCCTTGTCCAACACGTAGGCGGACACCCCCAAATTCTCATGTGTCTCATGCTGGGCTTGCGCCCGCTCCACAATTGTTTGGGAGTTTTGGGAACCGATTTGGATGGCACCAAGTTCAGAATGTAAGCCGTTGTTTCCAAAGCATGACCCCAGAACGACTTGGGAAGATCCGCATAACTCATCATTGATCTAACCATTTCCAAAAGAGTTCGTTTCTTTTCTCTGCAACCCCGTTTTGTTGAGGGTTCCGGTGCATGGTTGGGATACAATCCCTTCATCAGATAAGTAGTTCAAAAACTCATCGCTGAGGTATTCGCCTCCACGATCAGATCGTAGAGACTTGATACGTTTTTCCATATGATTCTCTGCTTGAGCCTTAAATTCTTTGAATTTCTCAAAGGTCTCAGATTTATGCTTCATAAGGAAAATGTAACCGTACCTTGAGTAATCATCAATAAAGGTGACAAAATACTCATAACCTCCTCTTGCTTTGGTTGACATTGGACCACATACATCTGTGTGAACGATCTCTAACACTTCTTTGGCCCTATTCCCCTTGGCTCCAAATGACCTCGTGGTCATTTTACCCTCCAAACATGATTCACAGGTTGGAAACGGTTCAACTTGAAGAAGCTCTAGTAAACCGTCTTTCACCAACCTTTGGATCCTGTTTGGATTTATATGACCCAATCTTAGATGCCAAAGAAGTGTCTCGCTTCACGCCGATGAACGTTTTCTTTTTCGGAAATTGATTGATGTGTTATAGGATGCATTTAAGTGAGTGGTGTGCCGCGATTAATTGTATAGAGATTATTCGACAAACTTTCCATGACAGATAAATTTATCATAAAGAGAAATGGTAACAACTTTATTAAAAGTAACTGAATATCCATCATGAAAAAGTTTAGAAACTGAAATCAAATTCTTTCTAAAACTAGGAACGTCTGAGAATATCTCTTAAAATTAAAACCTCGTCTTCAAAAGACAAGGCAGTGCACTTCTCCCATCGCTTCACCGCCACTCTCGTAGAAGACGCCCGATGTGATGAGGATCTCACTTCCACTTAGTTGTTCGGGTCCTTTTGAACCCCTCAGAATGTGAAACAAACATGATCGATGGATCCTCATCCACCACCCATAAATGGGAGGCATACGCCGCTAAACAAGTTTCAACAACTAGTGAGTGAGGATTACCTTTCTTTCCTTTCCTTTTGGGATTGGAACAGTGACCTCCAATGTCCTTTCTCCCATAATTAAAACATATTCCATTTGGTTCTTTCTTGACACCCAACCAAATTAACCGCCTTTTTTCTCACTTTTCTTAGTGATGAGTCCGCTTTGGTTTCGACCACTTTCCTTTTCTTGAGACTTGCCGCCAACTGCCTAGATCTCGAGAAAAGACTTTTTGTCACCAATGCTTCGTCTTTCTTTCCTAAATGCTTCTCTACTATCTCCAAGGCTTCTTGTAGATTATCCATAGTAAACATGTGATCACTCATCACAAAACCACAAGATAAAATCCATCAAGCTCCTTGGCGAGTAAAGCAATAGAAATTCAATTTGGGCCTCATCACAATACTTAGTTCCGAGATAAGCTAGTTTTAGAAAATGGTGTTTGACTCGAGAACATGCTCCCTTACACAGTGTTCCTCACCCATTTTCGGCCCTAGCCCGTCGTCGTCGTTTTAAACCGATCGATCATGCGGTCTTTTGTTGAAAACATTTCTTCAAGACTTTGCATAATTTCGCTTGTGGACTCAACACCTTCATGAATGTGTTTCAAATCATCGAACAGTGAAGTCAAGATTACACGTTTCATGGGTTCATTGGCTGCTCCCAAATATTATACTCATGTCTTGCCGCGTCGTTGATTCATCAAGAGGGCTTACGTGGCTTGGGTACATCAAGAATCCAATAATGTTTTTTGTGCGGGTAGAACAAAGTTCATATTTCATTTCCAAACGTTATAGTTTTCTCCAGGTTAATTGGTGTTCTTTGGGTGTATATAACGATGGATTAAAAGGTTGCGACATGATGAATCGAAATAAATAATAACATGCATAAGCACAAATATATCACAAGGTTCGATCACATGCATCATATTAAAATCTCAAAAAAAAAATATGAACATGCATCGACTGACAACATCTCAAAAATGTTTAAATAAGCCACGTTGGGTGGGTCATTATTTAAACACATTCAAGCGAGTTACAAACAAGAACGATTTACAAACCTTTAATATCCAGATAATAGTTGGCTCTCACTTGACCAATATAAAATTGACAGGACTTGAGAAATATATGCATATCAATTTTATACCTAAGTAATAACCATGATTAAATCTGAGGATTATTATTTCGCTTTGATCGAGCCTCGTTGGGAGGGTCATCTTCGCGCCACTAGTAATAACCCACAATCATCCGTTTGGAATTCATTCATGTGAAACCTATCTTTTGACCGTCTCCGTTGGGGGAATTCTCCAAAAGAATTCACAAATAAATAAATCATGGAGGTCAAAAATTAATTCAATTTTATTATCCGAATAAAATTGTCAATTAATTATTTAAACATACATAGTAATTTTGAAGGTGAGATTTTTCCATTTGGCAACCCTCATGCAAACACATTTAAACAAATTAAATAAAGCATAAGATAGCACAAATAAATCAAGCAAAAAGCAGAAAAATAAACATATTGGGCACAAATTATCCAATTATGGTGGTTTGATTTTTTCTTGGCGATCTTGAAAAAGCTGCGTCTCACAATTTCTCCCCGTTAAATCTTTCGAAAAATACTCCTCGAAAAATCACCTTGTACATGGCGGGCTAAATGCCGCCTCCAAACCCGGCCACTTAACTTTAGAACAGCCTCGGCACCGCCCGTGAGCCCGCGCCCGCCAGTGCCACGGCATGCCTCGGCGGGCCTCGGCAGTGTCGGCTTCAGCCAGATCTCGGCTGGCCGCACGCCTCGGCGGCGCCTAATTATCACCCGTGGCGCTTTTAGCGTATCCCGTCAGCTTGGCGATACATCCGCCCGATGCTGCAGTACCCGCGTCGCCTAGCTCCACTTGGAAATGGTGGCCTGCTCATAATGGCAGCTCGGTGCCCGACCTGCGCCACTGCCAATCGCACGTGCAATGGCGCCCGTCTGCGCCCTACGCTGGATTCTAGAGTTCGTCCTTTAATTCGCCGTCTCTTACGTTCCCGATCCGGTTACAATTTATTTACAAAAAATAAATAAACCTAGATCTGAACTAGTCTATTACATTGATCAAATCAAACAAATTCTAGTCTACTGCGTGGATTTTCTCACGAGGCAAAAAACAAATCGAACGAATCGAATTAAAAAACACAGTTTATATGCATGCATAAATAAACACATTAAAATTCATGACAATTGGATACCTGCAAAACAGATCTAACAGTTCTACTATCCAATTTCAAATTTAATGTCCACGAATTAAATTACAATTTAAAAAATTGAGCGAAACCGTGGCTCGATACGGTTGTTGGGGAATGAGTTGCCTGAGATCTATTCGGGGTGAATATTTAAATACAAATTTAATTCTTTAATTATTACTAGCATGAATTAATCCTATATTAATTCAAATAATAATTGCAACAACATATCATGCATATAAAAAGCCACGTAAAACCTCCACGACGCGAATCTACGGGTTTACGTGAACGTACCTCTCGGGATGACAGTGACTTTGGTCGGACGGACTAACCAAAAGGACTTCCCAAGTAATCCCTTAGCCCTTGCTCAACTATCCGGTGGAAGGACACTTGTCGAACAATTAACAAAAGGAAAAAATAAACTTTGTTGCACCACCTTTGTAGATTTGCTAATTTTTCCAGCACATGGAATTGTACTTGGGAATGAACTAATCATCCCCTATTTATAGGAGAGGGGTGGTCGAAATTTTCAGTGAAAAATCAATGTGAGGAAAGACTTTTCTTGGTCACCAAAAAATCTTGAATATATCTCCTATATTCTTTTTCCCATAATTAAAATATTCCACAAAAATCCCACCTCCTCAATTATGGATATTTTCAAAAATTTTAGAGTGCAAGATTCCAAGATTTGGATCTTCTTGAATTTATGAGATATTCTTGTATTTCAAGAAATACATATCTTCCATAATATCTTTTCAAGAAAATCAAGAAAATCTTTCTTGCCCACTATATTTCCAAAATTTCGAAATTTCCTTCATGAATAACCAAGTGGGAGATTTCTTGAATTTAATGAGATAATCTTGTATTCCAAGAATACATATCTTCATTCCATAACAAAATTCAAAGAAAATATTTCTCCCTCTTTTATCCATAAATTTTGAAAAAATAGAGGAAAAATAAGCAACAATATTTATTTTATTTTAATCACCTTTTTTTAGGTTATTGACTATTTGTTGGGCTACTCTTTCGGGGGCCTTTAGGACAATTAAGATTGGACATTCTAATGGATCTTGAATATCTAATATTGAGCCACAATATAATTCAAGCCCATAAATATTAATTAATCCCACTACATAATTAATATTGCACTATCCATCTTAACCCATATTACACCAATATGGCTCCCTCATTATTTCCGTGTTTAAGATTATCTAGCCCATTAATTAATTCAAGCCACTTTGAAATAGCTTTCCGTTAATTAATATCTTTTGTCCTTGGTCGAGAACGGTTCAACATTATTATCCATACCGGGAAACTAATTCTACTTGCAAGATTTGGTATGATAAAGTTTATGAACCTCCCAAGGGGGCAAATCAAACAAGCGTGCTTTGCACACACGATTTTTTTCGTATTAAATCTTAGCAATCACATGTGACCAATAATATTGCCCAAGATAAAAAGTATTGAATCTCTCTCGATTAAGCTACCCATGATAAGTCAAAGCAATAGTTATCAATCCCACGTGATCCTATTTAATGGGCGAAGGTTAAGAAACAACGAACCACTGAGGTCTAATTCTTCCTTGTTCAGTTCTGAAGAATTTATCCTCCTGTGAGGTCCTATTCAACATCGATCATGCACTAGTGTAATCTCTTGGTCAAGACAAACCAATCTGAGCCTTACACCTCAACCTTTAAGTGATGGGTTGTTCATTTCCATCTAGGTCGTGAATGGCGTACTTTTTTTTAGTTACAATGGATCGTTAATTTAATCTTACGTGATCCGGTATCACTAAATTAACTACAATGTAACACGCATCTAATTATTGAACAGTTATGCGAAAAATATATGTAACATTCAATCATATTTAAAGCATCGATGATAAACAATTTATTTCAGTAAATAAGTCTGAAAATTCAGTTTCGATTATACAAAGTAAAAAACATATTTTTCAGTATAATCCCAACAAACTATTCATCACTTTATCACTTTATCAAATAAAATACTAATAAACAATTCTTTCTATCCCCAACACTTTATCACTTTTTCTTAAAACCCGCGATATAGTAACCGTAGTGTTGAGTTCGGGACGAAGGTAGTACTATTCACTACAGGAAATTCGAGATTTCGCGACGAAAATATTCGTCACTAAAACATCATTTTTCGTCACAATTGATAATGTGTGACGATTTTTTTTTTTGTAGAGATCGTCATTTATAGTCGTGGTATTTTGAAAAATGTGACGGATATTAATTAAATCATGAAAGGGCATCATTTGGTGACGAAAAAAGTTCATCGTCCCTAAATGTGTCCATCTATTGTGACACATAAATTGTCACCTTAGGCATCAAAAATTAAATCACTTAATATGACATTTAATTCACTAAAAGTTCAACTCTATGTGACGATTTAAATAAGTGTCACAAAAAAGTTACTTTAGTGACATTAATTTTGTCACAATTAAGCTTGATTATTTAAATCACATTTTCTATATTAGTCACGAAAGAGTTGTTATTCGGTGACGAAATATTGATCGTCGTTATATGCGTACATATAAAATGACAATAAAAATTGTCACTAAATAGTTTGATTTAGTGACAAAATTTTTATTGTCGCAAAATGATGTGGAAATTGTGACGAACTATTGTTGTCACTATAATGTATTATTCAATGTCGAAAATAATATTCATCACTAGAAGTTTAGATTTAGTGACAATATATTGTTCGTCATATTTGACATTTTTTCGTCATGAAAGAATTGCCAAAAATGACGAAAAAAAAATCGTGGTTATATATATATAGGTAAAGTGACAACTGATTTTCGTCTCAAAAAATTGGACTTTAGTGACTTAATTACTAGTCGTCGTTAAAAGACGTAAAAATGGTGACAAAATATTTTTTTTGTCATTAACAAATATTATTCAAATTGGCGATGATGATGAGAGTCACTAAAAGAAAATTGATATAGTGACAACATGTATAAATCATGATTAATTAACATACAAGGACTATTATTTAAATCATAAAAATGATACATATTGTGACTCATTTATTTCATCGTGAAATAATTATTCCTATTATCAATTTTTTTAATTTTTATATATATTAAATCAGTAATCAATACTAAATAATAAATATTACAATAAAAACTAAATTAATTAAAGATAAAAAAAAATTGCATTAACAAAAAAAACTCCGTCAAACAATTAAGAATCAATCAACAATATTTGTTATGAAAACTACATGAAAACAATAAACTAAAAAAAAACAATGTCTTATATGTCTTCAAAAATAAATTCCATGCACTTCAAACGCGAATCAGAAATCTTCTCCTCCTTAGATATCACCTATAAAAAGGATATCATATCAAAAGATGAATTTATAAGAAAGCATAACTCCGTAAAGTATCACTCTCTCATACTGGCACATTAAAAAAATAAACGTGTTTTCACAAATACATCATTTGATCAACTTCAAATATAGTCATGCCTACTTAACAAGTTAAATAAATTGAGAAAGCATCATGAGAATTTGCTATTACAATTGCTTGCTAATATAAGTCAAAACGATGTTTCACCAACAAACAAGAACATCTAGATGAATAGCAACTCCATTCATTCGAACTAGCAAGGAAAGAAATCAAGTTAATTGGAGACATATTCACTTTATTTCCAAGTCCATTGCATTTAATTACTCTGTATTCAATAAAACCATCTCTGAAACCTCAAGTAATTAACACAGAATGTCATATTAACAATCACAAAAACCCAATCTCATATAAGCATTTCTACACAACAAGTTATCATACATACAGTTTTATCAGTTTAGCTATTTAGATCAGAATCTTTCTGCAATAGAAAAGAATTTGATATTTCTCTAACGCAGGGACATATATGAATAAGAACGCTACTTTATCCCAAAAAAAACCCCCAGAAAGAGTTGCTACCATCAACATATTAAATTATCCAAGACTAATCCACAAAATTCAGGGTGTGTCTACTTTACCAAATCAATAACACAATAAATGTGCAACTTCTTGTCCAAAAAAAAAAAAGAAAACAAAATATTCTCAAAGCAGCACGGTAACACATCCAGGTTCAATAATTCAAAAATTCATAAACCTTAACCACAATCAGATCTAAAATTCCAGAACCCCCCAAATTTAGCAAGATCGAATTCAATTCTCCAAATCCAGAGCAAGTCACACAAGCATGAAACAATTTCAGCTATACTAAATCTCGGATCTCAAATTAATTCCTTAACACAATCAAAATCTAAGAATGAGTATAGCAAAATTACACTAACTTGTTTTAATCATTACATCCACGAACTAAAATGCAGCAATATTTACTTCACACACCGTAACTAGCACAATTTGGTAGTGAAATATACAAAATACAAGATTACCATTATCTATATACATGCAATACACATATAACCTAGATAAAAATTAATTTGTATCACACACATATTATGTTTGAATCAAATCGGCGATTCTTGATGCTTTCTAAAAAATCAGCAATTACAAAGATCTACAAGACCTAATTGCACTTCAAATAAAGATCAACAAGACCTAATCTCGAGAGTGAGAAACTAGTAGTTATCACATTCCCTTATTTGTTACACATGTTGAACACAAATAAATCATAATATCTGCCCTCTTCTAACACATCCAGGTTTAAAGCTACACATATGAGTAGTACTACTAAAAGAAAAATGAAAATAATAAAGTAAAGGCTAAAGAGAAAAATAGAACCTAACCTTAATTATATGTCAATCCCTTTGTCCCTCATGAAAGCCATTACTTTGTTCATAGTTTGCATTTGCTCGAGAGAGAGTTTTGCAAAGGAGAATCTCATTTTGCTTTCGAGAGAGTTTGGCAGTCAGATTATCATTTTGTGTAGCCAGGTCCTCTTTCAAGCTAGTTACTTGAGCTTGTAGTTCTTCCACTTGAGCTCTAGAGTGCAACTCTTATGTTGTTTCTCTTAGCTCATCTTCATATTCAGCAGAAGAATTGTACAATGAACTCCGTCTACTCTCGGAGGCTTTGAACCATAACCATACCCTTTGGTATATCCAAATTTCATGGCCCAACACCTCCAAGACTATCTCGGGTTCAATCCTCTATTCCGAGCTCAACATATTCATCTCGCTTCGTTTCATTGTTTCCTAGTATTTAAGCATAAATAAAGTAAATCAAATGCTCAACCTGAATTGAAAAAAGTAAGTAAATTAACCTCAATAATAACATAATCAAATATCATAAATGTCTACACGACTTACCCAATTTTCTTTTGCCTTTGCCTGATATCCACTCATTATTCTTTTTGTCTTTGTGGGTTTTCTCATACAAGTAAATCCTATCGCATTTTCTTTAAGTTCAAGAGACTACAAAAAAATATTAAAAATCAGCTACTTCATCACCATACCCATGATTGAAATAAAATATTCAAAAACTCATAATTACCTTCTTTTTAATGTTTATATGATTTAATTATTGACATATCATTCAAGATTGCATATAAAAACAAAAAGGGGAGCTCAACATCAACGTTGATATCATTAGCCATATTCTTTTTTTTTATTGTTGTAAATTTGTAATATAGCATTTTAGTTGATTAAGGTACCAACAAATATGACGAAAACCAACACATACTTAAGGAAATGATAGTAAAGCAAACACATACTTAAGGAACTGACAGTATACTTGAAAACATATACTTACAAGTTCATGCGATCGGACTGAGAAAGGCTTTTCGCCGGCCGAAGATATGCTTGCATAGCATTTTATCCCTGTTGCTTTTATTGATTTCACTTAAACGCTGCAAGAGCATTATAATTGTAACAAAACAAATCAGAATTTTTGCATTTAAAAGTGTTAGCCATTAAAATTGTAAAATTATGTGCATTAAAATTAGCAAAGTTAACGTTACCTTGAATTCAGGTGAGGCAAAATAATCACAGAGTTTTTCCCAGTTATCTTGGTTGGGACAGGCCTTTGGTTTGTGATCCTTAGCCTCCTGTAGATCTGGATACTTAAGAAAGTGCAGATGCAACTTATAACGTTGTTGCCTAGAACTTTCTCTCACCCGATCGACCAAGCTCCGCTTCACTCCAGCCTTATCAACATTCAAATCCATATGCATCTACAACTCGCATAGAACATGCAAATTAGAATAAAAGAAGGTCAAAATAATATATTAAACAATAATATATTAAAAGAAGGTCAAAATAAAATGCTCAACTGAATTGAAAAAGAAGTAAATAACCTCAATAATAACATAATCAAATATCATAAATGTCTACACGACTTACCCAATTTTCTTTTGCCTTGTCGGATTTCCACCCATTTTTCTCTGTACTGTGGGTTTGCTCATACAAGTAAATTCGATCGCATGGTTCTTTAAGGTCAAGAGACTACAAAAAATTATAAAAAATCAGCTACTTCATCACCGTACCCAAGATTGAAATAAGGAAATCATAAAACCCATAATTACCTTCTTTTAATGTTTATATGATTTAATTATTGACAAATCATCAGGTCTTATGTTCAATTATCTGGGAAATAGGGGCTGTGAATACTCTATGAGAATCAAAAAGATGACAAGTAAACAAATAATCAGATATAGGATACTGCTTACCCTTTGAAATGGACATATTTACATAATTATTATGTTGTAAAGAACTAGCCAGATAAGTTTTATAAAGAGTTTTTTGCACTTTTGGTCCCATGGGACACACCATGTTTTTTTCAATGAGTCCCAAGTCCGCGTAAACTAGTCCCATACTTTCGGACTTGGTCCCACCGTGGAAACCATTAACTTTACTCAGATTTTGGTCTCAAACGTTATGCAACATATTTAATACACATTTAACGCTTAATCACCTTTCAACCACTTGCAGATTTGGCCCCAACAGTTATCCAACAAAATTAATACACATTTAACAATTTAACAAACTTTCAACCACTTGCACACATGGTCCCATAAATTCAAATAACCGAAATTACTGACCTCCAAATTTTCGGTGCCAAATTTCACCCACTCCACAAATTTGGGGCCAATTTACTTGCAGAACTAGTCCCAACATAATGAAATTGGGAAAATAATGGTGCAAAAACCTTGATTTTTCCCACCAATTTTTTTCCAACCCTAGTTTCAACACTAATATATAAACCACATTCAACACAAAAAAGCTCATCAAAAATCCAAATCCAAAAACACCTAAACACCATGTCTTTTGCATCTTCCACTCGAATCCAAAAACACCTAAACACCTAAAGCATTGAGCCTATAAAGCCTCCAATAGCATATTGTACACTAAGTTCACATAAAGATACTCATAAAATCTGAGTTATTCTCTGATAGAACCTAGTATAGAACCAACCACGCAGAAACTAGCAAAGCTGTTATCACATGGAATAACTTATAACATAAAGAACTAATGTGTGGTTGTATTAAATTCTTGCCAACATTCTCTCTTTTGCAGTAGTAGAAACTAGAAGGACAATATTCTAATAATGGTTAAGTTATGCTAATAATAATATATTTTTTCATGATTAGACATTGTTCAAACAAGAGAAATCATCACATAACTCCATAATATTCTGCCAAATCATGGCCATAAAATGCATTCCAAGATATATCAGTAAAGCCATAAAGATTACTTAGAATACATGATAACTATACTGGCTAGGTTTAACTGCACTTAATTGATAACTCAAGAGATGACAACAAGCTAATGTTTTTAATTGTTAATTTCATATTGACAGAAAATGTAAACATAACAAGGCATGATCAATGTACTATCTCATATGAGTCATAGTATTACTTAGTACACCATTTCTAACAAAAACCATGAGCACAAATTCATAAGAAAAACAAGGACACAAGATAACTGAAATTTTTGAGAATTACCTCATCAAAGATGTCAAGAATCCAGAAGTCAAACCAAATATCATTCATATAATTTAGACGTAATCCGCATAAATAATTTTATTAGCATTAGAAACTAGAAAGGGACGATCATTACAAACTTCAGTTTTTCTACAAAGAATAACTCATCTCAAATATAAACAATAACTATAATTTACATGAATACACAGTGCAACTTCATTCTACATGTAGATTAGCGAATTAGGTGTCAATCTTTGTTTTTAATTTCAGGAAAATATTTGATAGGCTGATTCTTGTATGTACTAATTTATTTATTTTCCTAATTTGATTGATCGATATATGTATAAACTCTATAGAGTGTATTGACAATGAAAACCGAAAATACCCAAAACATCTTCTTTTTCAATGCTAAGATATTAATATTACTACAACTTCTATGAATTAGCTGATCTTATGAGAATCACTGGTATTAAAAAGGGAAGTAGACTATGAAATAGGCATATGCTCAGATGATTTAGAACAACCAGAAACTTCGGGATTTATATAAAAAAAAAAAACTCGCTTTCCATTTGCTATTGATTCATAATTAGGTACTACACAGTTCAGTGAATCCAATCGAACTTTTTGCAGCATAAATTATGGATAAAGCATCATAAATAACTCAATTTTGCACAACTAACTCATTAGGCAACCAGAACATGCTCCGAAACCATCGAAAAAACAGGGGATTCAAATGGTAATACAAAATAGTACCAAGGGTTATTTGAGGAATGGGATCGGCTCCACTACCGGCGGCTTTGTAGCGCTCCTCAGCCTCGTATACAAGACGCTGAACCTCAGCCAAGCGCGCAAGAGACTTTTTATCCTCGCCAAAACCAATTTTCAAAAATTCCAAAGTTTCCAAAATTAATCAAACGAATTTAACCCTAATTTTCTCAGCCAAATTAATCATATTCTTATAATTTATCAAGATCAAAATAAGTTAATTCTATCCAATTCGATGAATGAATACCTAATTTCTGGAGATACTAGTCTTTCGAAGCAGATTCGCTTGTGATAATCATCACCATGGCTACTGCTCGTAGTCTTCATTTCACCGCGGCTGATGACGGTCCGGGATGAAGTCCCACTGCTAGGATGACCGAACGTGTGATTTAGAGATGCAGGATATTTGGATTTGAACGTTGTGGTGTGAATTGGGGATGAATTGGGGATGATGGAGTCAAAATCGCGAGGATTTGGGGACGATGGAGTCGAAATGGCGAGGAATTTGGGATTTCGCAGATCGATTTGTTGATTTGGGATTTCGCAGTTGGGTCTCTGAATTAAGGGTTTTATGGTATATTTTTTATTTTTCAGTGCCCAATTGAATTAATACTGAATAGATGTTAAACATAAATATAAAATGAGGTTTGTCCTAGTGGTGTAGTGTATCTCGAGTTCAAATAACCTGTTTATTTATTAACATTTTTAAGGGTTTTTTATTTTTAAATGAGGTTTGTCTCGATGGTGTAGTGTATCTCAATTCAAATAACATGTTCAAATGAGGTTCCCTTTATTTTATCTCGAGTTCGAACCCCAATCTCTGCATTTTCTATTTTTATTTATTAACATTTTTAAGGGGTTTTTTTTTTAATTTCAGTATTATCATGTTCATTATTTGTTTGATTATTGTGTAAATTTTCATTACTTATACATGCTACATTTATATTATAAGTGAATTTAAAATAACTATTATAATTTGTTGTTTTGGTTTGTAAATTATTCTTTTATATAGAAGGGTGAATTTCAAAAAATATTGATTATAAAAGATTTCGATTATAATGTTATAGACCACTTCAAATAAATGAAGTCTAGATAGACTTAACTGTAATTATAATTTAACTTGAATGCTATATATACACCTTCTTTATTTTGTTTGCACCGAGTTATATGACGTTTTAAGTATTAAATATTTTATTAATTATTATCTGTCTCCCCAAATCTAAAATCCTAGTTCCTTCTTTCTGAAACATTCTTCACATTGAAACTTTCAACTTGATCCGTGTAAGACATGTTGAATGTTTCAGTTTAAACAAGCTTAACGTTTCAAGAAAAAAAAAAAGTTGCGTTTAAAAATTACTTTGATCAATTGCATTGTGCACTTGGTGCATACAAGACTTTATCAATTAGAGAAATCAGGGGAAGTTGTTTAGACCGCTTGTAACTTTTTATTTCAAATGAAGGTTTACTTTTAGTAGTTTAAATACTTCAATTCATATTTTTATTTATTTAATTATTGAATTAATTTTTATTATTTATCATGTTTATTATTTGTTTGATTGTTGGGTAAATTTTCATTATTTAAACATTTTAAAGGTTTTTTATATTTCAGTATATATTTTAGATTAATTTTTATTATTCATGCTACGTATATTTTTATATTATAAGTGATTTTAAAATTAATAACTATTATTATTTGTTGTTTTAGGTTTAAATTATTCTTTTTATCAAGAAGGATGCATTTCTAAAAATATTATTATAAAGGATTTCGATTCTTTGGGTTATAGACCGCTTTAAATAAATAAAGTCTCGATAGACTTAACTGTAATTATAATTTAACTTGAATGCTCTATACACCTTTATTTGGTTTGCACCGAGTTATATAACGTTTTAAGTATTAAATATTTTATTAATTATTACCTGTCTCCCCAAATCTAAAATACTAGTTAAAATCTTTTCTAAAACATTCTTGATCACATTGAAACTTTCAACTTGATCCGTGTAAGACAAGTTGAATGTTTCGGTTTAAGCAAAATTTGAACGTTTCAAGTAAAAAAAAGTTGCGTTTAAAAAATTACTTTGATAAATTGCATTGTGCACTTGGTGCATCAAGACTTTACCAATTAGAGAAATCGGGGAAGTTGTTTAGACCAAACAGAACTTTTTATTTCAAATGAAGGTTTATTTTTAGTAGTTTAAATACTTCAATTCATATTTTTATTTATTTAATTATTGAATTAATTTTTATTATTTATTATGTTTATTATTTGTTTGATTGTTGGGTAAATTTTCATTATTTAAACATTTTTAAGGTTTTTTTTATTTTTCAAAGATATATTTTAGATTGATTTTTATTATTCATGCTACATTTATATTATAAGTGAATTTAAAATTAATAACTATTATTATTTGTTGTTTTAGGTTTGTAAATTATTGTTTTATCAAGAATGATGCATTTCTAAAAATACTGATTATAAATGATTTATATTATAATGTTATAGACCGCTTTAAATAAATGAAGACTCGATAGACTTAACTGTAATTATCTGTATCCCCAAATCTAAAATCCTAGTTACATCTTTCTGAAACATTCTTCACATTGAAACTTTCAACTTGATCCGTGTAAAGATATGAGATTGTCTCAATTTTTTTTTTTTTAAAGTAAATATAAAATTCAAGGACTAAAAGCGTCTAATTTTTTTTCAAATGTTACGTTTAGTAGATGCTACAATTTTAGACTTTCACAATCTACAAATCAATACATTCTTTTGTTTGAACTAATACTTTTCATTATATGAACTAATACTTTTCATTGTATGAACTAATACTTTTTCTCTTTCTTTTTTTTGTAAATGAGTCAAAACTTTTTGTAAAGTGCAACCGCAACATAAAAAATTTTAGACTTCAATCAAAACCACATGGGTGAACAAACCCTTCTCAATAACCCTCCCATATCATAAACATGAGTTATATGTATATAAACATGGTTGTAAAAAGAGTACATCATTTTTATGTACAAACCCCATAAATTGGTTGAGCTTTGGCGGCAACACTATGAAACAACAACATACCACTATTCAAATGCAAAGCTATACAATCTTCTCATTCAGCGACATGAAGATCATCAAACTAGCTAACGAAAACAAAATAAACGAAAAAAATGAAAGCGTAATCACATTCGATTTCTTCACTATATCATAATTTGTTCAAGATCCTTAAGTAGCCCCACCAAGAGTATAAAAATGTGCTAAGAAAACCGAAAAAGAGGGAACAGAGGAACAAGAAACTAAACCCGAATAAAGCTAATGAATCAACAAAGCAGTCTTCGATGGCTTCCCTCTGCCGCAGAATTTGAACTTAATTTGTCGATGAAGTCAGAAGAATAAATTACCATTTTTTCTCAAATAAAAAGCTAAAATGAGCAAGACATAGCATTGACACGACAGAAGCTGCCAAATAATTCAATTAATTGCAATCATAACCATAAAACTTCTTGCATTAGATTTTTCTAAAATGTTCTTTTTTTCCCAGCACTAAGTCCAAACATACTGGTAATTCATTTAGCCATTAACACTAATCTTTGTGTAAAAGGCAAAATCTTCAACCTTTACATAGAAAGCCAACAATGAAGTTGATTGAATAATTACACCAAAACTACATAGCAACCAGGTGGCTTAGCCCACCTGGCCACTGGGCTCCTCAATTGAGTGGGAGACCCAGGTTCGATTCCCTTTGGGAACGAATTGGAGTATGGGAGTTATAAGGTGGCTTGGTGAATTTGTGGAGTGTTTGGGTGCTTGGTGTACTAACTACTAACAACTAACTTTGTCCGATCAAAAAAACAAAAAAAAAAAAACACCAAAACTACATAGCATAAAGTGATACTATTTAAGCATTACAACACTGCATACAACAGAGAAAGTAAAAAAAATTCACTGACTAGTATTACATTAACTAGCAACAGACTTGCATCAAGGATGTAGAACTCACCAGAATAGTATCGCCTTCGAGCTTCAAAATGGCATCTTCTGATAAATTAATACAAAGATGTATCTAAACTAGAGCCCCTGCATTTATATAGTAAATGCTATCAGCGGAGGAATTATCAAACCAAAAAAAGCAATGTACACAAACTACTCTACAAACTAGGCAAGGTGGTACCATTTTCTGAACTTTCAAGTAACAAATGATACCAAAACAATGCATCAAGAAAAGTCTAACTTGAATTATGGAGACTCTAGTTCATATGTCCATGGTGAAAACCTAATAACTTAAACACCCATATAACAAGCAATTTCACCAAGAGTTTCAGTTAACAGAAATTCACAAGATGAAAATAAACAGCTGGTGAAAGAAATTATGCTGGTACAACCGTCATCCTCACGAAACACCAAATACAACTGAAATTGACAAATACTCCAACAGAACAGCAGTAAAAAACATCCCGAGGACACAGCCAATGCCCAAAAGAACATCCGAGAATATTATATTTTAAGTGCATCCAACAGCAACCCTAAAAAAATATTATATTTTCAGTGCATGGACAACAAGGGAGAGTTAAGATATTAGACAAAAACTATATAATCAATTAAAGAAAAGATCTAGAAGTGAAAATTGTTGAGATTATAAGATAGCTTACAAAATCAACACCCGTCTGTGGAATTGTCCCTTGCTAGTAAAATGCAAACAGATGTATATTCCTCGGCCTAAGGCGATCATAAAACATAACGTAAGTCTTGAAATAATAACAACGAAACCATGACGATTGTATAACAATATACACACACAAAAAGGCAAGTCTTTATTCTTCTCGAAATCAATTCAACTAACACAATTTACCAATTTATACACCACGCCCACAACTTTTCGAAAAAAAAGAGGTCATTTTCGAAGGCTGTTTTGGGGGGGTATTAAGAGGTGAATCTGGGCAGATTGAGCCTCTGTTTGTCTCTCTTTAAATAATGGTGATACTATAGTGTCTTTGTGTTTGTGTTTGTGTTTGTGTTTTTTTTGTGGTGCATTGAATCAAATGGCAAGTGTTGAAGCAAACAACAAAGGGCTTTATTCCCTTATGTTCGGGTTTCTTTTTGTTGCCATTTTTTCAAAAGAATGTGAAGTTTTTTCAACCTTTTTAAACTACACTAAAAACACACAAGTTAGCGACTTGAGGCTTGCCCACTTCCTAGGAAAAAACTTAGTCAATGAACCTTAACTTTTCGTAAATCAAATAAGTGAGAGATAGTTCTAAAATAGAAAACACAACTAAATAAATTGTGCGAGAATGCATCAGTTGCCATTAGAGTTGATATACTAGAATGCATCAGTTGTGATTGGACTTAAAGTTTTTAACATTAGATTCCCGTGTTATTTAGCATTCTACATTTATTATATCACATACATTCATCTAATACTATCAATCAAACAAAGATATACATATAATAAAATTAAAAGATAAAACAAAACAAAAAAATCAAGAATTTGAAACGCAGCTTCAAAACATATTACTTCACCTTTCTCAATTTGAATCTTCTCTCAAACTAGCCTTTATCAATGTTCCTTTCACATCTGTTCGTTTGCCTGATGTAGTGCTTCTCCCACCTCTTTAGCTCCTCCAAAGGCCTCAATCATGTGCCAACAATATGGTTATATTAAATTAAGCTAAAAAAAAAAAAACACCATGTTTCTTTATTAAACTCGTCTGAGAATCATAGGGAGTTGATGCACCTATTTTTCTAAATCATGTAGAACTCTTTTGAGATGGTGAGTAAGATGTAAATCCACCACCATATTAAAGTATGTTGCATCTACACTACAACGTCGATTGAATTTCAATGAAGCACCCTCCCATTGTATTATATAGCGAGAATGGGTACTCATTCTTTGGAAACATTGTATTATACGATGGATGACATTACCTCAAATCCTACAATGATTAAATGAATAAAAGTGAGATTGATGCCCCAGGGATTTCTCAATGTGAAGAAATCCCTGGGGCATCGTATACCTCAAATCCTATATAATCATTTAGACCTATATGATGGATAACTGAAAATTCACCTATTCCTCAGCTTCATACAATTCAAAACGTCTTGCAGAACACTTGTCTCCATAGTTATACTAGTATAGTTCTAGGAATTAACAGTATCTACCGAGAAACAAGTGAAAATTTGTGGTCAATCTTATAGATGGAAACAAGAAGAATAGTAATGAATTTCACTTTTTTTAACAAACTTCTTGGACATATGTATGATAAAAGACTTCAATTTCTAAACACCTGCATCTCGGATCTCCCTTTAGTAAGCTACTGACTACTCAGGGCTAGAATGATTTAATGAGAATTTGTAGATTACTGGAATTTTTTAAGCAATCATTTGGATGGGCCTTTTGTTATTTATAGTCCACAGATAAATTTGCTTATTTCATCCATGTTTCCTATTAGCATTGCAGCTTGAATTTTTCGACTCTTCACGATTAGGCATAGCACATTTAACAAAAATGGAGGTAACATCAGAAAACACTCCTTAAAATTCCGAAATATTAGTATCATTACCAAATTAATCTGCACACATACTGCCAAAACCTCAGCTAAAGATGAAGCTATCTACAACAAAAGGCCCATTCCAAATGGTTACTTAAAGATTTCTAGTAATCTATTGAATTAAACTACTAAGTAAACTGTTCTAATTGGTCTCTCATCACATCAATTATACGAAAGGCTGTGAGAAATCAAGTTTGTGAAATAGCAGACCAATTCCTGTGTATGGACGTTAGTTATGACTACTTTTATATGGTTTAGATGATAAAATGGAAGAATGGGTACTCATTACTGGAAATGATGAGCTATTTACTACTACAGGAAAATTGAATGTTTTTATTTCAGATATTGATCTGTTTGACATTCAACAATGGAACAATCTGCACAAAACCCCATAACACCCCTTTTTATATCCAATGAGCGAGAGATACAAAGATTTAGGGCAAGACTTTCTATTTATCCATAGAAGATCCAAATGAAACAATTCAAGGTTAAATTGATGTGAGTAGCTAGGGTGAAGACAAGAAACGAGGGACGTACCAATTGGGTAAAATGTAAGAACACAATTGGGTAAAGGGGCGTACCAATTCGTTGAGAAGACAAAAACAACGACGAACCAATTCGTTGAGAAGACAAGAAACGAGGACGAACCAATTAATTTTCTTTTTCGCCCGAGATTCATTCATGTGAATTGGGGACGAAATTGTGATGAAGCCGTTTATGGAGAAGAAGATTGAAGACGGAATTGATTCGCCTAAATTTGTTAATTGAATTGAATTGTTGAATCTGGAAGGAACAATGTGTTGGAGGAACAATGTGTTGATTTCATTGAAATACTTTTATAAATATTCTTGAATAATGAATACAAAGGTTCCCCGTGGCCTAGTGGTGTGGTTGTCTATATTCTCACAAGGGATCCCGTGTTCGATCCTTGAGGGATACAATTTTTATAAAATTTTATTTTGAGGTCCTTTGTTCGAAAAATTAATGAATCCTTTTATAAAAATAACAAAATGCAATGTTATGTTCGGTCTAGCGGTATATTTATCTTCATGTAATGGGTCCTGTGTTCGAACCTTAATGGATCAAACTCTTTATTAAATTTTATTTTGCGATTTTATTTAATAAAACTTATATGGCAAAGTATAGTGTGGACAATTTTCACGGTGAAACTGGTTAAGAAGTGTGACTTATATTACTAAAGAGAGTGACTTTTTACTGTAAAGGGTGTGACTTTTTACTGTAAAGGGTGTGACTTTTTACAATAAAGAGTATTACTCATAAAAGTGAAGGGTGTAACTTATATTTATAGCAAAGAGTGTCGTAGTGATAACTGAAGGGTGCGACTTATATTACTAAAGGGTGTGACTTATATTACTAAAGAGCATGTCTGTAAAAAAAAAAAATCAATTTCACAGTGAACAAGTTTTTCACAGCATACCAACTCAACTTATATTTTATATGGAAAAACTAATAGTTAACAAATAATAAACAATAAATTTCAACGTAAAAATTAAAAAGTATCTAGCTTTCTTGGTGGTTGTGTTAAGTTTAGTTTAGAGGTCTTGTGTTCAAACGTTAATGGATAAATTTTTTTAATAAATTTTATATATATTTGCAATTTAATTTAATAAAATTTATATTTTATATGAAAAGCTAATAGTCAAAAGATAATAAATGATAAATTTTAAATATGGTCATCAAAATTTTATATTATATGACCAATATGATCGTCATTAATTACAATAAAATCGTCACAAAATAATATTGTGAGAAATAAGTTTGTCACTAACAAGTGATTATTAATCGTCACCATATATAAATATTGGTGACGAAAAGAATATCCGTTAATTACTATGAACAATTAATGACGAAGCATAAAAGCTGTCATGAAAATTTTTATATCATATGACCAATATTGATCGTCACTAATTACAATGAAGATCGTCACCGAATAATATCGTGACGAAATAAGTTTGTCATTAAAAAATAATTATTAATCGTCACTATACATAAATATTGGTGACGAAAGAATATGTCACTAATTACTATGAACAATTAACGACGAAACATAAAATTGTCATGAAAATTTTATATTATATGACCAATATTGATAGTCACTAATTAAAATGAAGATCGTCACCGAATAATATTGTGACGAAATAAGTGCGTCATTAAAAAATGATTATTAATCGTCACTATATATCAATATTGGTGACGAAAGAATTTGTCGTTAATTACTATGAACAATTAGCGACGAAACATAAAATTGTCATGAAAAATTTATATTATATGACGACTATGATTGTCACTAATTACAATGACGATCGTCGCCAAATAAAATTGTGACGAATTAAGTGCGTCACCAATTCTTTTGAATAATTAATGACAAAACATATAGTTGTCACAAAAATACTATTTTTCATGACGTTGAATATCGTCACTAAATATTATGAATATCGTCACCAAAGTTAATTGTGACGAATTTCTTGTTTTTGTCATGAAAATTTCAAATTAGTGACGAAAAAAACATCAGTGGTGACAAAAATAAAATTTGTCACGAATTCTCACTTTTTGGTGACGAAAATTAAATTTGTCACCTTTAGGTAATATATTGTGACGAATTTTGTGTCGTCACATAAAATTTCGTCACGGAATGTGTGATTTCCTGTAGTGATTATTGTATGTTAATATTAAAGGGAATTCTTACTTAATTTGCAATTTTTTTGGGTTTATGGTATGCGCGAGGTTAGTATTGTTAAACGGGTCGGCCCTAACCCATTAGGGTCAGCCCTACAGGGCTACGGGCCAAACGGTCCCGGGCCTTAAGCGGTTCATTTTAAACGGGCCTCTAATAGTTGAGACCTAACCCTAACCTTAGCGGGTTGCGGGCTAAACGGGCCACCTAACTGGCTCCCAAAAAAATTTAAAAAAAAATTGTTCAAACATTAACATTACATAATGACAAAAATTTCGATTCAGACTGCCCCATCATCTTTAATAACAAATGTTCAAAATATAAAATTAGTTTACATCATCTTTAATAACATAATTGAGCAAAGTTCCCATGAAATTAGTTAATAATATAAAATTTGTATCATCACATTTATAAATTAATACCATAATATTAATTTATAATTATAATGATATCAGTTTCATATTATGAACAAATTTCATAATAGAATTTATAAAAATATTATATTATTATTTTATATTGGATTAATATTTTACTTATTTATTCAATTCAATAGAAATTCAAAACTGTTAAAAAATATTGAATTGGAGAGGATTAATTATTAATTGACTAAATCAAATAGAAATATTTAATTTGTAATTGATGGGCCATAATTGATTTTTGCCTTATTTAAATTTGTGAAAAAACTTTAAAAAAAATTAATTAAAAATAAAAAATAAAAAATTGAGTATATATAAATATAAACGGGCTAAACGGTTGGCCTTGGGTTAACCCATGAGCTAGCCCGTTTAGCCCTTAGCCCAGGCTAATCGGTCCGGGCCAAAAAGGCCCGATTTTAAACGGGCCTCCCATTGCTCGGCCCTAACCCTGCATATAATAGGTTTAAACGGGCCGGCCCGGATTAACAATGCTACGCGAGGTGATCATTTAGTATCAATAACTTTGTACAATTTGAGGGCAAATTGTATTTTTTTTTTTACAAAAACTTGTGTGAACCCGAATTTACGGTGAACTCAGTTTTTTTAGTATCACTGTTATGCATAAAAATTATTACTGTTATGTACAAAAACTCTCACGGTTTAAAAAATACTCTATATTTTTAAACAATAATTTTTTTTGTGCATAACAATAATAATTTTTATATATAACAATGATAGAGTTTATGTATAGACCGTGTTAACAATGATTGAGTTCATGTATAGATCGTGTTAATTTGAGTGTTATTTTTTTTTTCCAGAAATTGCATGAAATCAGTTACAAACTCTTGAGATTTCAGCAAAATTTGAGACTTGGTGATCTTAAGTATTACAAATTGAGAGTTGACACTTGTTAATACTAAATTGACACCTAGTGAATACAATGATTTCAGGCTTACAATTTTTTATTTCTTTTTTAAGTTTTCAGAATTCTACTCTTTGAAGGATTTGTACTCAACGTCTCTTGAGATATTTTAAAATATGCAAAATTAAAAAAATTACTCATTTAGATATACTTTCTTTTCATTTTCGTCCTTTGAATATAGTCCATTTTACTTATAGGAAGCATTATTCAACACACTTAAGTTCATTTAAGAATTAAGATAAGATACCCACTAGGCTGAGGGGCCAACAGTATGGGTGGGGAAATTTTTCTTCTCTTCCTTACCAAAAAAAATAAATTAAAGTAAGACATAATTGGAATACTAAAAAGTAAAGGAGACATTTTACTATGCGCGAAGCTAAAATGAGAAAATGTAATAAATATTATAATTTCAACCACATTACACCTTGTGGTTTTGATTTATATCAAAATCTCTATGTTTTATTTATCATAAATCTACCTAATCATGGAACTAAAAGCAAATGAAACAATTATAACCAGATTCTGCAGTGATGATACCTTGTTACCAAAGCAAAGAATTGTTGTTATTGTCAAAGTTTCTTTATTTCCATATATGAAACATGTTTCATCAAAAGATAATCTTGTTCAAGAAAAAAGCTACACATACACATATACTAAATAAAATGCAGTATATATTCTATACATGATCTTAGACTCCCCTATCTTAATATTTGAGCAGATGATCACACACACTTAAACACACACTGATGGTCCCGTTTTGAAAACTCATTTGCACGTGCGGAAGCAAAACGTTTCAGTTCGGTGCATATAAAAACAGGGGTGAGGGCAGAGTGATTCAATTTTTTTTTTGCTTTTAAGAACGATGTGTGTTATGCTTATAAACGAATGCATAAGGCAAGTATAAACATAAAGCAGTAAAGAACACACAATTTTATAGTGGTTCGGAGTCCAACTCCTACATCCACTCTTCCCTTCATGGGGCACCGACTTAACCAACTGGACTTAGTTTACCGTGTTAGTCCAACACCCAACAGATGTTTACCGAGTTCACACTCAAACGGGACTTATCACCCTCACGGGATTGCCTACCCTCCCTTTCGGGATTGCTAGATGTTTACCGAGTTCACACTCAACCTACAAACTTAACCTACCAACTGGTTTGGGTATAAGGTTGTTTGGTTTCCAACTAGGGTGAGATTTTCCCTTACATTTGTTTAGCCTCAATGCTAAGGTTGGGAAAATCTCTCTAAGCTTAGGATATGGCATTTTGTGCTTAGATCTAGGGTAGAACACTTTTGGATATATGCGTGTATTTCTTGCTCTGTGTTCTATGGTGGGAATGCTTGAATATAAGGCTCTTGGCTCTGTAGCATCTTTTGCATCTTCTCCACACTTGATAATGAAGGAAGATCTTGTATTTATAGTGTGGATTTGAATGTTACCGTTGGATGGAGTCACATTCAAATCCATACTATTCTGTAGCTTCTTCTTGACTTTTCGGTTGTTGTCTTCCTCTCATTGGTCCACGTCGGTGATTCTAATTGGTATATTCCTCGATTCCTGCATACGGAATCATTGAGGATTCTCTGAGTCTTGGTGCATGTCGAGCCTTGGTTTTCATCTTCTCTTGATTGGACCTTATACGTCGGGTATCTTGACACTCAGGTTGATTAAGTTCAGTTCTTCTTTTCTTCAGACAATCGACCCTCGAATTCGAAACTTAAGCGATCATCGATGGCGTTACATTTCTTAGTGCACATGACTTCAGATGACTTCTCTTACGTCTGGTATCTGATTTCCGTTTTTACGATGTCGATTTCTTCTACTTTGATCGATCATTTCACATGATCGGATCGATATAACTTTATCAGTCGACATATCGGTTTATCTGCATCGGATCGGATTAGCATATTTAGGTTAAGCATATCGGTTTAAGCGCGTCTGGTCTCAATCCGCGTCGATCTTGACCATCTGCTCATCTTCATATCGATCTCGATCGCGTCGATCTCGTCGATCTCATCTCTTTCTCTTACGATTTGCAACCTTCTCTTACGATCTTACGGTCATCTTTTTTACGATCGGTTTATGCGCTCTTCGATCATTAGATCGGCTCGTCTGCATTACGGTCTATCGATCGAGTCATCCGTCGTCGATCGGTGGCTTAGCTTTTCTTCTCTTCCTGATTTTGCCGGCTCATCGATTAACTTCGAACTCATCTAACTCATCGATCTCGTCGGTCTAAATCTGCGACCTCGTCGATCTCGATCATCTACTTACGATTCCGTGAGTTTCCCCTCAATTTGTTCTCTGCGTTCCCCCTCAACTTGTTATCGTAGATTAGCTTCAAAAACACAAGTTGATAATGTTTTGGCATAATTAATCAAAACTAAAATATCCCAACAATTTCCCCCTTTTTTTGATAATGGCGCCAAAACATTAAAATATATACCTTTTTACGGAGATCGGGTTTTTGTTTTAAAAAGATCGATTCGGTGGTCACTTTGAAAAGTTGTGAACGTTTGAACTCCCTGCTCGATACCAATTGATGGTATCGGTTAAATCCACATTGAAAAACAAAGACCTTTTGAACAACCCGCTCGATACCAATTGATGGTCCCGTTTGAAAACCCATTTGCACGCGAAAGCAAAAACGCGTTTGATTCGGTGCATATAAAAACGAGGGTGAGGGCAGAGTGATTCAATTTTTTTTTGCTTTTAAGAACGATGTGTGTTATGCTTATAAACGAATGCATAAAGGCAAGTATAAACATAAAGCGATAAAGAACACATTTTTATAGTGGTTGAGTCCAACTCCTACATCCACTCTTCCCTTCATGGGGCACCGACTTAACCAACCGGACTTAGTTTACCGTGTTAGTCCAACACCCAACAGATGTTTACTGAAGTTCACACTCAAACGGGACTTATCACCCTCACGGGATTGCCTACCCTCCCTTTCCGGGATTGCTAGATGTTTACTGGAGTTCACACTCAACCTACAACTTAACCTACCAACCGGGTTTGGGTATAAGGTTGTTTGGTTTCCAACTAGGGTGAAATTTTCCCTTACATTTGTTTAGCCTCAATGCTAAGGTTGGGAAAATCTCTCTAAAAATTAGATATGGCATTTTGTGCTTAGATCTAGGGTAGAACACTTTTTGGATATATCGTGTATTTCTTGCTCTTCATGTTCTATGGTGGGAATGCTTGAATATAAGGCTCTTGGCTCTGTGGCATCTTTTGCATCTTCTCCACACTTGATAATGAAGGAAGATCTTGTATTTATAGTGTGGATTTGAATGTTACCGTTGGATGGAGTCACATTCAAATCCATACTATTCTAATAACTTCTTCGCGACTTTTCGGTGGTTGTCTTCCTCTCTCATTGGTCCACGCGTCCGATTCTATTCTAACTATATTCCTCGAGATTCCCATACGGAATCATTCAGATTTCTCTGAGTCTTGGTCATCAGAGCCTTGGTTGTCTTCTCTTGATTGGACCTTGTCGTCGGGTATCTTGACACTCGGGTTGATTAAGTTCGATTCTTCTTTTCTTGGACAATCGACCCTCGGTCGGGCTTAGCGATCATCGATGGCGTTACTGTTTCTTAGTGCACATGACTTGGATGACTTCTCTTACGATCTGGTATCTGATTTCCGGTTTTCGATATCGATTTCTTCTCCACGATCGATCATTTCACATGATCGGTCGATTATAACTTATCAGTCGGCATATCAGTTTATCTGCATCAGATCAGATTAGCATATTTAGGTTAGCATATCGGTTTAAGCGCGATCCCAGTCTCAATCCGTCGATCTTGACCATCTGCTCATCTTCATATCGATCTCGATCACGTCGATCTCGTCGGTCTCATCTAACTTCTCTTCTGATTTGCAACCTTCTCTTACGATCTTACGGTCATCTTTTTTTTTCGATCGGTTTATGCGCTCTTGATCATTAGATCGGCTAAAATGCATTACAGTCTATCTCGATCGGGTCATCAATTCGTCGATCGGTGACTTAGCTTTTCTTCTCTTACGATTTTGCCTGACTCATCGATTAACTTTCGGAACTCATCTAACTCATCGATCTCGATCGGTCTAAATCTATGACCTCGTCGATCTCGATCATCTACTTCTGATTCCGTGAGTTCCCCCTCAATTTGTTCTCTCGTTCCCCCTCAACTTGTTATCTGTAGATTAGCTTCAAAAACACAAGTTGATAATGTTTTGGCATAATTAATCAAAACTAAAATATCCCAACACACACTATGGCTTCTGTGTTGCACTTGTTCTTCATGCTACAATTTGCCTTCATTTTCATGTCATGTGTGGCTCTAAAACCAGGCCCCAAGGTAAATACAAAAGCTACGACGAATTTATCAAATTCGCCTTTCTGTCTTTCGACTAAGACATTTGTTAATGTATTGCAGCCTTACATTGTTTACATGGGGAGTTCTTCGAATGCAAAACGAGGCGGTGACTTACTGTTATCATCCTTGATTCCCAGGTGATAAAATAGAGTTGCACTGGCACATAATTAATCATGATCATAATGTACTTATTATCTTTCTTGAATTTTGTTTAGCAGTGCAATAGAAATTCTTTGTTGAACTCATATGATCATGCTTTCAAGGGCTTCTCTGCTATGCTTACAGAGACTGAAGCCTCTGCCTTATCTGGTATTTAACAAATTTTCAGGAACTAATACTATAACTTGTTGGAACTAATACTTTTACTTGTAAAAACTAAACTTATTGCTAGTGGTGTACGGTGCACAAGGTGTACATGATTCCTCCTCTTTAGGAAAATCATGGAACACAATAAGTTGTAATTAAATGAATTTGTCATTTATACAATTGTGTTAAAATTGGTGCTAAAGTGCAATTTTGAAGTACATCAGATTGTTCAATTAATGAAAAGCAGGTTATGATGATGTTATATCGGTCTTTCCTGATCCGATTCTGAAGCTCCACACGACGCGTTCATGGGATTTTCTCGAAGCTACAAAGTCCAAATTCGAACCAAAATACCCTTACGAGCGAAAATCAGTTGATGTCATAATCGGAATCATAGACACAGGTCCATGCAAGCTACTTTTCTATCCTTTCTACACATATAAAGTAGTGATCTTATCTTGCAAAACTGATGCCCATTTCTTTCGTTTGATTCGTTTCAGGTGTATGGCCCGAGTCGCCTAGTTTCAACGACGATGGTATCGGAGAAATCCCATCAAGATGGAAAGGAGTGTGCATGGAAGGTTCAAATTTCCACAAGTCCAATTGCAATAGGTAGTCTAATCTCTTACACATTCTTTCATTTTCTTATCATTTGCTCCTTATTTATATATACTAGTTTAGTGCACGCGCTGCATTAAACGCGTTATTCGCCTAATCCAGGAAGTTGATAGGCGCCCGTTTCTATTCAAACCAATGGGTCTCAACAACTCCAACTGCAGCCCGTGGCTCACCATGGGACTCCATAGGCCACGGAACGCACACTGCATCAACAGCAGGGGGAGCAAACGTAGAGAATGCAAGTTACTACGGCCTTGCACGTGGCACGGCCCGTGGGGGCTTACCCTCCGCACGAATCGCAAGCTACAAGGCATGCAGGCAGGATGTCTGCTCTGGTTCCGTTATCCTAAAAGCGATTGATGATGCTGTTAAAGATGGTGTTGACATAATATCGATATCAATTGGCTTGAGCTCCATTTTCCAGTCGGATTACCTTAATGACCCTATTGCCCTCGGCGCCTTCCATGCAGAGGAGAAAGGTATTATGGTCATTTGCTCAGGTGGAAATGATGGACCTGATCCTTACACCATTGTCAACTCCGCTCCTTGGATATTCACCGTCACTGCAAGCACTATCGATCGCGTTTTTCAGTCGAGGATACTGCTCGGAAACAATCAGTCCTTGCAGGTAGTAAATCGACACGAAAATTGTTTTAAAAAAAACACGAAATCAGTCTAACTCTGTTTTTGAAAACAGGGGAATGCAATCAACTTCTCTCCTTTGAGACTTGGTGAGAGATATCCTCTTGCATTTGGAGACAAAGTTGCAGCTAAATTCATTGCAGCTTCTGATGCTAGGTGCTAAATCAGACACAAATATTACTAAAAACAAGAAATGTACGTAGAAAAGGCGAACAATTTAACCTAGTTTGATGCTCTAAATGTAGGAACTGCATACCTGGATCACTGGACACAACCAAATTAGCTGGAAAGATTGTAGTCTGCTTGAACGATGAGCGGGACGTTTCACGTAAGATAAAGAAACTCGTCGTCGAAGATGCTAAAGCGATAGGGGTGATCATCATAGATGGAGAAATGGAAACCTCACCATTTGATTCAGACACTTATCCTTATGCAGAAGTTGGAGACAGAATAGGCTCACAGATCCTTCATTACATCAACTCCACTCGGTACTCTCAGATCCCCTCCTGTACAGCACGGTCCTGTGAATAACGCCTTTTCTCATTTATTTACAAAATAAATTGAAGAAACACGCACTACAAGGAAATTGACCTTTGTTCACAGAACTCCTGTTATTACAGCTTCTCCAGCTAAAAGCCTTTGAAGACAGGAAATGATCTTTAACAAAATTTCTGTCAATAAAGATTAATTTTCTTGTAGTAACGAAGTGTTTCATGCATAAACTTATTAATAATTGAAATTTGGTGCTTAATTTTAAGCAGGAATCCTACTGCAACTATACTTCCAGCAAGGGAAATCAGGCACTCCAAACCTGCACCGGTTGTTGCATCTTTCTCTTCAAGGGGTCCCGGAGGACTCACCGAAAACATTCTCAAGGTACGATTTTTTACAGCAACGACGAGCATTCAGACGTCGTATTAGTTTTATTTTTGTTAACATGAAGATGGTTGTTTTCAGCCGGATATCATGGCGCCTGGGGTGGCAATTCTAGCAGCAACTGTCCCGGAGGTTGAGTCGTTTTACGGGGCGCCTGGGAATAAGTCATCACCATTTGGTATCAAATCCGGAACTTCAATGGCTTGTCCTCATGTCACTGGTGCTATGGCTTTCATCAAATCCGTTCGTCCCGATTGGAGCTTCTCCGTGATCAAATCAGCACTGATGACCACAGGTCCCGATTCTGGACCTCTACTGTGCACTGCAGGTGCTGCGCAGCTTTTGTGCTGTGAAAATTGCGCAACACCTGCAGTGCCCAATGAAAGATAGATAATATCCGTTTTTATGACTATATATTTATAATTTCATTATTCATGGCATCATGTCTCGTTTTTATTGGGTCCTCTGCTGTGAACGACAAACAAATGTACAGTTTTTACAGCACGCGGTGTAACGTGCTGTAAAAACTGTGCAGTACCTGTTGTGCACAAAAAATGATGCATAAACACGCGTTTATACATAATGCCTTGTCTTTCTTGCACTCTATTGTGCAAAGCAGACGCAGTGCAGTTTCTACAACACGTAGGCGTAATTTGCACTGTAAAAGCTGCACTGCATCTGCTGTGCACAACAGATGATAGATAAACATGCGAATTCAACTCCACATATACACTAAGAACCTCATTAAAAATTATCAAGTCCGATTTTTCCTGCAGCTTCCATCTCCGACAACACGGGGGAAACCATGACAAACACCTCAAAATCCGCTGCGAATCCTCACGAAGTTGGAGTCGGAGAAATCAACCCGATAAAAGCCCTTGATCCGGGCCTAGCATTCGAGACAACCACCATTGATCACCTCTACTTCCTCTGTTACTATGGCTACAAACAGAGAACAATAAGATCAATGTCCAATACCAACTTCACATGCCCGAAAAGGTCGAGCGACGAGCTCGTTTCGAGCATCAACTACCCCACCATTTCCATTGGTAGATTGAGCCAAGATGAGGGGCCAAGAAAAGAATTGTGACAAATGTGGGGTCATCACCAAATGCTACATATGTTTCATCAGTGAATGCTCCTCATGGTTTGCATGTTAATGTTGTTCCTAACAAGATTTTATGTACTCAAGATTTGAGGAAAGCATCTTTTAAAGTTTTCTTTGATGGAAAGAAAGCATCTAAGGGGTATAATTTTGGGGACATCACATGGTTTGATGGATCACATATAGTTCTTGTGGTATTTGCAGTCAATGTTAAGTGATTTTTTTAGGGGTCACATATAGTTCGTGTGGTATTTGCATTTAATGTTAAGTGATTTTTTTGTAATTTATTTATATGTGTTGTGTTATATGTATGTTCGTGTGTGAAATTTGATGTGTCTGTTCTTTTGTTTATTCGAAATTAAAGTTGGATTATTTGATATTTTAGAAAGTGATTTTTGTTAAAATAATAAAATCATCAATAATAAAAAAGTTATTTTTCTATTCCTTCCATTTATAATCAGGACTTAGCTAAAATGTTAGGCTAGGTCTTGTATGCACTCGGGTGCACCGTGCACTTATAGTGCATTTCAGAAGTGTAACTTTTTATGTTGAAAAGTGCGACTTTTTTACACAGAAAAATGCAATTGTTAATATGTGAACATAGTTGCATGCTTCTGTTTGGAATAGTTGCACGTTTCTGTTTTTTTTTTTAATTGTATGCTTCTAAAATGCACTATGAGTGCACGGTGCACCCGGGTGCACATGAGACTCACTCAAAATGTTATGCGCAAATATTGTCTTGTCTCATCCTAAGAGTCTCATGTAAGTTTATCTCTTTATTTATTTTACCAGTGATTTTAAACATGTTTACATTTTAATTTAGACAAAGTTTTGTGTGCACCAGATATACCGTGCAATTCAATTGTATTTTTGAAACATGCAACTTATTTCATTGAAACGTTCAACTTTTTCAATGCAAACAAGGTGAGCGTGTTAATGTAAAAGAGTTCAATGTTTCAATGAAACAACTTGCACGTTTCAAAAGTACACTTAAATTGCACGAGTGCACTTGCTGCACAAAAATCTACTCTTTTATTTAATACACACTCTGTGAATGGCCTATTTTACCCCTTCCACTAAAATCGTAATATCCATAGGGAGACTTACTAATAAGTACATTTCAGGATTGCAACTTTTAATCTTATATTATGAAAGTAGAGTGTATCTCACCAAATGCTGCCAAATGTCATATTTAAAATGCTGCCATGTGTAATTTTATATTTTAATGCTATTCTTTTTTTTTAATTGAAAAAATACATTTTGATATTACCAATTATTAAGAAATGAATTGTCTTGGACCTTTGGCATAGATCAACCTGTTGGTATGGAAGAAACGCAAAAAAAACGTCTCTCTTTTCCTGTTTGAGTTCCAAAAATGTCTTCCTGAATCTCCCCATCAATGTGTCAAAATTTCCAAACCGTCATCTATGGGGATGGTGGACGCTCAAGGATAATCAACATCAAAATTTAGGGAAAAACTAAGAACGGAGGCATTGATTTTTTAAATTGACGAACACATTGAGGCGAACCCCAATGATTCATGCATGAGAGATGGCTGGGACTAAAGCTGGCGGGTTTAGGGTTTAAGAATCCATCTTCAGAGCGCAACCTGCATCAGATTTAATCCTGTGATTTGCATAATGCAGATCTACATATAGGTCTATAGATATTGCATGGACTTGGGTATTGTTTGTTGCACAGATTCATCTGGTTATATGTAGAGAATTGAAATCAACATTATGAAATGTATTGAAAGAAGATGAAGATCTGTTTACAAGAGGATGGAATGGTTACAACAAAACTTGATGAAAAATATAACAAGGGTGTAAGGTCCTATTTATAGGCTATGCATAACTAACAGTATTAGTTCTGCGGACTAAAAGTATTAGTATGAAATTAACCTATTCTATAGCTTTAGATCCCCCCTCAAAATGGGAGTGGATGTTTAATAATCCCATTTTGGCCTTGTTGTTGTTGAAGACTGCAGGAGGAAGTGGTTTGGTCAAAGAATCTGCTAGATTTTCAGTAGTTGGTACTTGTATGAGCTTGACAATGCCTTCCTTGATCTTGTCCCTTGTGAAGTGCATGTCAATTTGAATATGCTTTGATTTTTCATGTATAATAGGATTGTGAGCTATACCATATGCTGATTTGTTGTCTGTGTAGATAATGGCAGGCTGAGGATGAGGAATTTGCAAGTCCTTCAAGATGTAAAGTATCCATTGAAGCTCACATGTTGTTGCGCAAAGTGCTCTATATTCTGCCTCAGCTGAGGATCTGCTTACAGTTGTTTGTTTCTTGGACTTCCAGGAGATTAAAGAGTCACCTAAGTAAACTGTGAAACCTGTAATGCTTCTTCTACTCTGTTCACATCTGGCCCAATCTGAGTCAGAGAAAGCTTGCAATTTAAAGTTAGTATTGACAGGATAGAAAAGGCCTTGGCCAATAGTTGTTTTCAGATATCTGAGTAGCCTATGTACAGCAGCCATATGAAAAGTGTTTGGCTTACTCATGTATTGACTCAATGTCATCACTGTATATGAAATGTCAGGTCTGGTCACAGTTAAATATAAGAGCTTTCCCACAATTCTTCTACACTCAGAAGGATTTTCAAGTAAAGGTGCATCTGTGTGAGTGTGTTTTGGATCCATTGGTGTCAAACAAGGTTTGCTACCTAACAAACCACAATCATTGATAAGATCCAACACATATTTCCTTTGACATAATTGAATTCCAGAATCATTCCTTGCAACTTCTATACCCAGCATGTATTTTAAGGAACCAAGATCTTTAATGGTAAATTTATCATGTAAATGAGCTTTGACATTGAGTATATCATCTAACACATTACCAGCTATAATGATATCATCCACATAGCAGACAAAAACAGTGAAAGAAGAAGAAGTAGTTTTTGTAAAAAGTGAAGTATCAGCTTTAGATTGAATATATCCAAAAGTTGTCAAAGTTTCATTCAATCTGTTAAACCATTGTCTAGATGCTTGTTTTAAACCATAGAGACTCTTATTTAACTTGCAGACTCTATCATCATTAGGGGAACAATAACCAGGGGGTGGAATCATGTATACTTCCTCATCAAGATCACCATGCAAAAAAGCTGTATTGACATCACATTGATGTATGAACCATTGTTTTGCTACAGCTATAGAAAGAAGGATTCTTACAGTGGTAATCTTTGCAACGGGTGAGAATGTGTCAAAATAGTCTATACCTTCTTCTTGTGTGTATCCTTTGGCCACCAACCTTGCTTTGTATCTTTCAATGCTCCCATCTGAGTGATATTTCACCTTGAACACCCATTTGCATCCAATGGTATGTTTTCCCTGTGGCAAAGGAACAAGAGACCATGTTTTTGTCTTTTCCAATGCTTCAATCTCTTTATTCATGGCTAAGATCCAATTTTCATCTTTTATTGCTTGGTTATAAGTTTTGGGTTCTATGATTTGAGAGATTGAAGCAGTGAAAGCTTTGTGAGCAGAAGAAAAGCATATCAGTTGAAAGGAAATCAGAAATAGGATACTTACAGAGAATGTTTGCCTTCTTGGAGTCATGATTGATTGAATTTGGCAAATTAGTTCTGTAAATATCTAAATAAGCAGGGATATGTTTTACTCTATCTGATCTTCTGAGTTCATTAGTTACAACATTCTCAGATTCTATATTTTGTTGAGGAACAAAAGGGAAATGATCACCATGGATGATAGAATGATTCTCAATAATAGACATATCAACTGTACCATTATCAGTAGAAGTATTAACATCAGTAGGACTGTCAATAGAAATATGATCATGAGCATCATTAACTTGTGAATGATGTGGTGTGTGAGATTCTTCATAAAAGATGGATTCATTGTGAGATTGAATAATATTTTTATCAAACTCAGAAACTTGTTGTTCAATAAACTTGGCAATTGACAATTTATCAGAATAAGGGAAGATTTGTTCAAAAAACTTCACATCCCTAGAAATGAAAATTTTACCAGTACTGATGTCATAACACTTATATCCCTTTGTACCAAAAGGATAACCCAAAAAAATGCATTTTGTAGACCTTGGATCAAATTTACTTCTGTGGACAGACAATGTCCTAGCAAAGCATAAACAACCAAAGCATCTCATGTAAGAGTAATCAGGTATCTTGTTATACAACATTTCAAATGGTGTTTTGTTTTGTAAAACAGCTGACGACAATCTATTAATGATATGAGCAGCAGTTTGAATAAAAAAACTCCAGAAGTTTGATTTTAATGTTAGATGGTTCTGGTACTGATGAAAATAATGTCAGATCACAAGTCATTGATCTGTGGCACCAGTATCAAGAATCCAGCTATACTTATCTGAAGAAATAGTATGAAAACAAGAATGTATACCTGTGGGATTACCTGAAACATCATCACTAGTGACAAAAGCTCCAGCCACAGTGTGTGAATTGTCATTCCCTTTTTGTAGCTTTGCATAACTCAAGAACTGTGTAAACATATCTTGAGTGAAAAGTGGATTTGTCAACTCAGCAGTATCATCACTCTTAACCATAGCATTGGCATTGGCTGTAGAGTCAGGCTTTCCACCAGAAATAGGGCCCCTGGGCCCCTTCCACCAGGGGGATATCCTATTAATTGAAAACACCTATCCACTGTGTGCCCAGGGCCCCCACAGTGGCTACACTTCATAGGTTTCTTTTTGTCTTTGAAAAATTTTGCATTCTTAGTTAACATGGCAATGGACTCAACTTGAGAATAATGAACATCGCATTTAAGGGCTCTCTGAGACTCTTCTTGAACAAGGATGGAAAAAACTTTGGACAAAGTGTAAGAAGCAGACTGCATCAATATGTGACTCCTAATAGCAGAGTAACTATCATCCAATCCTACCAAAAATTTAATCATAGCATCCTTTTCTTGAGTCCTAGCCACAATCTGTGGTATTTCACAAGTACACTGAGCCATAGCACCACAATTACAATGCAAAGCTGGCCTAAAGCTCAACCACTCATCCCATAGAGATTTAAAGGTATTGTAATAAACTACCATCGACTGAGACCCTTTAGAAATAGCACTCAAAGATTTTTCTAATTTATAAACCCTAGTATCGTCAGATTTTGTATACCTGACATGAAGTTCTTCCCAAACTTCTCGGGCAGAGGTGAAATACTCTAGCGTGTGTTTGATATCTGGCTTAATGGAGTTCAGCATCCACATCAGAACAAGGTCATTAGCGCGAGTCCAGGCCGCACGAATCACCGGATCAGCATCTTCCGACGGAGGAAGCAAAATTCCATCAACAAGTGGAGCCTTGTTCTTCACTTTGAGTGCACGTTTAATGGCATGACTCCATGATACGAAATTTGTGCCATCGAGCGGTTCCAAGACAATGGCAATAGCCGGATTGTCCTGCGGATGTAGAGCCAACGGAGACAGAGGATTCTCCAAGGGATTGAGCGATGTACCGTTAACCGCCATTTCAAGCAGACGAAGACCGAACAAGAAATTGCAAATCACAGATCGTGATAGACACGAAATCGAACAATTAGGTCGTGATAGACACGAAACCAACCAATATTTGAGCGAAAAACTCAAAGAATCGGTCGAATTGATCGAAGATGCAGCGGAAAAACAAGATCAATTGATTCCCCCAAATAGGAAATCGAAGAGAGATACAAAACCTAGCGTATCTGCAATGAATGTGATGAATCAATCAACCAAAATGTTAACTGATACCATGTAGAGAATTGAAATCAACATTATGAAATGTATTGAAAGAAGATGAAGATCTGTTTATAAGAGGATGGAATGGTTACAACAAAACTTGATGAAAAATATAACAAGGGTGTAAGGTCCTGTTTATAGGCTATGCATAACTAACAATATTAGTTCTGCGGACTAAAAGTATTAGTATGAAATTAACGTATTCTATAGCTTTAGATTATATGTGAAATTTTGCATAGATAATTTTGGGACTTAGTCAATAGAGAATAGGCATTGGAGACAGGGAAGTGTGTTTTCTCCCTTCTCTTATTAAATATATTTTGATTGAAATACTGGCAGCTGCTCATAAGGATCGAAGACACTTAGGCGATCCTTTGAGTTTGGGATTTTACAATATGCCAAAAAATCTTACGTAACACCGATGGTGGGATGGCTTCTTCGCCCCTTTGAGGAGCATAGTCCGTCTTCTCTTTGCCGCCATCAATTTCTTAAAGGTAAGTCAATCTTTTTGTTATGGTTCTTCCTTTTTTTCTAATTCCCTATATTGTGTTATCGTTTTTTTTTAAAAAAAAAAAAATTTTGCATGGTTGTTTCATTTAATCTAAAATATTTGATGACCTTTTATTGTCATATTTATTTCTGAATTTGATTTGGAGATTTTCATCTATGGTTTATTTTGGAAAATCGGTCCTCTGGCGTCTCTCAAACCCCGTTGCTACTGTTTTCGGCAAAGAAAGTTCCAGGCAACTTCATCTCTGCGCTCAATTTGTTTACAGGTACCATTCTTGAGTCGACAATGATAATTTTTGTGTCTTGCCATTTCCAAATTCGATCAGATGTTTTGTTGTTTTGTAATTTTGCAAGGTTATAGCATCCCATTGTTGTTTGATATTTTTGCTCAAAGGATTTATGAAGTATGTTTAATCTTTTATCTGATTTTAAATGGGTTTTTTTTTTTTTGTTAATCTAACACACCTCAGGCGTTTTCATCAAGCACTCTAATAATAAAAATTCATCAATACCTTGCTCATTACAACTGTAAAAAAATTCGAACTTGAGGAACCATACATTAGAGTAGTTGATGAACACAATGATGAGTGGTTCAATACTACTTTTTCCTACTATTACAATATCATTTGTCTGATGTTTCCTATAAAAAATTATCTCGGATGTCTAACTTGATGCAGGAAATTTCAAATTAATATTCTCATAAGAAACCTGATGCAAAGCAATCAATATTGGACACAAGGGCGTATAAAATCTAATTTTTATTTCCCAACACATTAGGATATCAATATCCGCTAAGAAGAGGTAGTTTTTAAGATTTTAAAGTGTGTTCTTTGTAGCGATTAAAATGCTACTTTTTTCCCCTGTGAATAGAATTTCATGCACTACTCTAAAATAGGTGCATCGGTTTTCTTGGAAAAAATACGTATGAAAAATGAGTCAAAATTGTATGAGACGATCTCACGGTAAGACGGAGTATAATTTGAGCATATGACGCTTTAATCACTACAACATATGTCACTTTATGCATCCCCTTAAAAATATTACATAATAGATATAAAGTGTTACTATAGCACCTAGGTAACACTTTTAACTGTGTTGCAATTGTTAATGATACCTAAAGTCTAAAGTAACACTTATGATATCACTTTGTAAAAAGTGTTACATTATTCAACACCCTATGATAACACTTTACAAATGTTACATATGAATTTTATATAACACTTTTTCTTATTAAATCAAAATTAAAGTGTTACCTTAAAGTGTTACATTTGTAAAAGTGATATCTAATAAATATTATTTATGTAAAGGTGTTAGCAAATAAGTGTTACTTATGTAAAAGTGTTACATAAAGTGTTGCATAATAGATAAATTAGAAAAGTGTTACCAAAATGTGTTATATAAACTATAAGTGTTACAATAAGATGTTACATAAAGTCAATTATGTTGTAGTGAATATTTTGGGAGGGGTGAGTGTTGATTTGTGTTAGAATGTACCCCGTCTCATGTATGAGACCGTCTCAATACGAGGTTTTGTCATGAAAAATTAATCCACACCAATATGTTATAAACTGCGACGATAAGCTTGATGTGATGATGCATGATATAATATTTTTCTTTTTATCTAAATCCCTTTATCTAAATCCCTTTGTTGTTCATAAGTTATTTATTGGTTCCAAATCCAGAAAGTACGCGATGATGAAATTCAGCGATGCATTCAGGTTTTATCTAGCATGACAAAACAACCCTGTGATAATTAGGGAACCTGGAGTTGGGAAAACTGCAATTGCTGAAGAGTATCATCTCAAAAATCTTAGTAATGTCAAATTCTTAGAAAATTTTCTGCAGATCATTTGAAATATATATTTTTTCTAATCAGAAGAAAAAAAGATTTTATTTTTTCGGTGTACAAGGAGTACTCCAACGCATACATCATAGTGATCGTTTCACACAAACGTAATAACTCCGATCCCCATCCAGATCATTTGAAATATCTATTTTCCGGTCCGATCCCCATCCAGATCATTTGAAATATCTATTTTCCGGTCTTAGCTATTGCTTCTTGTCATACTGACATAAATTAAATAATTGGCATACATGTATTATGAAGTGATTGAATCTTAAAATAGCATGCAAAACAGCTATGACAAATACAGGAGTTTTCATGGGTTTTGGTTATAATGAGTTTTAAAAATATGGTATCATGCTTTGGTGGCTAAAATTGTGTGAATTTTCTTTACCCATTCTTTGAATAATGACATATACACAAAATAAGTTGGCTAGGGGAGAACCAAGAGGTCTTTCTCAATTTTGTCATTTATCCATAGTTTGTAGAGAAAAAAATTCAAAAGTAGGAGTAACATGTTTAGATATGTCTAAGAGAGTACTTATAAGTTATAACAAAATACTAGTAGATATAAAATAATTGCATACACGTAGGTACATTTGCACTTTTACGTGTAATTTTAAAATCAAACTCTAAATCTCAAACTCGAATGAGATGGGGAAGGCAAAGTCCTAAGCCCATCCTTGTAAGTCTCAAAGCAAACACAACCTTAGTAATTTACATCAAAATTTTGTACCTTTAAAATTTTTCCATATGCATCTTCCGTTTCTTCTCATACATGCAACTAGGGATGGACGGTATGGTATATCGAAAATTTTCTCGCCATATCGTTACCGTACCAAAATTTTTCGATCATACCATTGTCATACCGAAAATTCGGCATACCGAAATTTTCGGTATGTCAATATTACATACCGATACCGTATCGAAATTTCAGTATATACCGGTATACCGAAAATATTTCGGTATACCGATATATTTTTCCGGTATACAGGAAATTTTCTATATTTTCATACCGTTATCATACCGAAATTTTCGATACGGTACCATACCGTACCAAAAATTTCGATAAAATCGATATTTTTCGGTATGATAAGTGCGATATACCAGTATTTTCGGTATTTCTTCCATCCCTACATGCAACCCCACACACCCAAGAATTCAGGAAACACATAAAAAACGGGAAAAGAACACGGAGGAAAATTCTGACCATGCCAATGGACAAGTTAACGCTGGCGTTTTAACTTTAAAGAAATAGGCGTCGAAACTTAAAACATGTACATTCCACTTCTCCTTTGCATAATTAAGTAATTAACTTTGATATTTAAATGAATAACGAAGTTTTCTAGGAATAATTTGATATTTGATACTCCCTCCATCCTGATTTTGATTATCCGCTTTCCATAAATAATCGTCTTAATTTTGTTTATCCATTTCCAAATAAAACAATAAATCAACATTCAATATTATTTAAATACTATTATTTCTCTCCACCAAACTCAC
Organism: Stenogyne calaminthoides; assembly: GCA_037126765.1. Classification (NCBI taxonomy): domain Eukaryota; kingdom Viridiplantae; phylum Streptophyta; class Magnoliopsida; order Lamiales; family Lamiaceae; genus Stenogyne; species Stenogyne calaminthoides. The sequence goes on along the minus strand of JBBCBC010000031.1, from coordinate 12,965,594 downwards.
TCTACACCATTTAATACTATTATTTCCCTTCACCAAACCCACTTTAACTAATTTAAACCATTTAATACTATTATCTTCTACTTCTTCTTAATTTCCGTATCTACAGTAAATGGATAATAAAAAATAGGACGGAGGGAGTATTTAAATGAATAACGAAGTTTTCTAGGAATAATTTGATATTTGACGTATTTAATTATGACTTCTTATGAAACACATATTTTACAGCTAAGTGTTATATGTGTCTAGATGTGTTGTACACTCATAATTTTATTATATTTAGTGTGTATTTTTTTTGAGTTTGATAGATGAACTCAAATTTTTTTTATTGTATAAATATTTTTAATATTAATAAAATTTTTAAAAGGTTAGTATTTGTGCTAAGCTCAATTGATATACAATTAAAAACACAATTATTATTTATCTTACATTATATAATCTCATAATTAAAAATTATTGTTATAATCGCGCATCGCATGGAAGAAACCAGTTGTTGGCACGGAAGAAACTAGTTGTATAAATAACAAAACAAGCATTGAAAAATGAAAAAAATTAACTAAATTAGGCGGAGCTATTATCTAAGAAGAAAGAATTACAAGGGGTGGGAAAGAAACTTAAGGGGTAGAAGTAGGGACGGATCCTAGAACACTTTATAGTGGGGAAGCAAGTATAAATATAAAACATATTCAAAAAAAAAATCAGTACATAACAATTCAAGTAATCTATTACTATAAGTTAATCTTACTGATTTATATAGCTTGAAATATTTGTATGATTAACTCATTATCAACATTATTAAAAAGTTATCTCTCAATATGCACAATTAAATTATTATTTCCGTCCAATTGCATAAACGATACTTTATGATATTCATTAAAAAAAATACCATTTTAATTCATTCGAAATTGAAATTGGAATTGATAGTTATGAATTAGGCAATATTTTGGAAAAAAAAATCCTATAATAATAAATATAATTTTGGAGTATTATATAAGTATAGTTTAAAAAAAAGCTTATGGGGGTACGTGCCCCGAGACGGGCGTTGTAGCTTCGTTTTTGGAGTAGAAGAATGTGTGTACTACGGATTGAGCAATTTTTTTTTTTTGTGAGTTTCCTGTTAATCAGGTACACCATGCATTTGTGTATTTTTTAAATATATAATTTATTTACATTGAAACGTGCAATATGTGTTCGTGCAATTTCACGAACACATGTTACACGTTTCAATATAAATAAACGGTATGTTTCAAAAATATATTGTGCATGATGCATATTGTTGGTGCATACTAAATTTAACTTTATTTTTTAAATTAACATATTAATTGTTGCTTTGTAAAGAAATATGAAATTGAATTTATTGAACAATGGTTGTTATTAACTGCGCCCCTTATTATATACTATCTATCATCTAACGTTAATAAATTCATTACCCAAAAATCCCCATCATCCGAAATAAATCTGTTAGGACGATTGCACTTTGCAAACAAGTTGAAGATTATTTAATGCAAACCCCCTTTGCAAGGAATAGGAGATCAACGTACATTTAAAAGAAATTATAATTCAGATATCATCTTATTATCTTCACATAGTATGGCTTCTTGGGGAACCATAATTAATCTTTTCTAAAACTAGTTGCCTCATATTTAGACATAGTACTTCTAATTTTTTAACATAGTCTATAATAATAATTTATGATGAGTTTTTAAACTAATATTACTAATTCAAAATGAATTATTTTTATTTGACCGATAAACTATTCATGATTGAATGAGTGTCATATGCATTCAAGTGCACCATACAGATGTGCATTTACAAATGCATTTTAAAGACATGGAACTCGTGATGCTGGAATATGTAATTTATTTACACTAATTGTACAACTAATTTTCTATATTAATAGTTGCAAGATTAAGTGTAAATAAATTGCATCTTTCGTATAATATATTATATTCCTATATTTTTAAAATACAATATAAGTGGACGGTGTACCTAAACACATACAAGAATTAGGCTTCACGATTGACACGTTTCACGCTTTCATCGAGACTATAAAAAGAGGCCATCGAACTCACCTCAAATTATTTAAAAAAAAAAAAAAAAAAGTCAAAACTTTGATTTTAACAAAAAATAAATAAATAGAGGAAATGAAATGAATGAAGACGACTCATGTATTAGGAAAGTGTCACCGACCTACCACAATTTAGGGTTTAATTTCCGGACATTGCACGCTCCCTCTCCCCCAAGGTATCAAATCTCTATCAGCTGAGGCAAATTATACAGTGGTTGTGTGAATATTCAGTTGCATGATTTTATTGCGCCATTGATTTGCATTCAAATCTGTAAATTTGAGTTCTCCTTCTGTTTCTTATGCGACATTGGCTCGATTACTTTTTACTGTTCAGTTTGTTTAATATTATGTGCTTTTACATCAAATTGATTTGATTGAGGATTATTGGATGTGTGTTTTGTTTATATAACATGTGAATTTGGAGGTACTCGTTTTTTTTTTTTTTTTTTTGTGGATTTAATTGATTGTTCTTCTGTTGTTTGTTTAGGATGTTTTGGAGATAAGAGTTTAATTGGTTAGAAAAGGGTAGGACTTTTGCTGCTGCTGTTGTTGTATTAGTTTCTTGGATTTGGTCATATCAATGGCGTGGTTTAGAGCTGGCTCTAATGTGGCAAAGCTTGCTATAAAGCGGACTTTGTCACAAACTGGTTCTTATGCAGCACGTGTTCGTGTTGCTCCCACTCAGAATCGATACTTTCACACTACAGTTTTTAGGTCGAAGGCTCAGTCTGCTCCTGTTCCTCGCCCCGTTCCTCTTTCTAGGTTGACTGATAGCTTTTTAGATGGCACGAGCAGTGTTTATCTTGAGGAGCTACAGAGAGCATGGGAGCAAGATCCCAGTAGTGTGGATGAATCATGGGACAATTTCTTCAGAAACTTTGTTGGACAGGCCACCACATCTGCTGGAATTTCTGGTCAAACAATTCAAGAGAGTATGCGTCTCTTGTTGCTTGTGAGGGCTTACCAGGTGTACGGTCACATGAAGGCCAAGATCGATCCATTAGGTTTGGAAGAGAGGCCTATTCCTGAGGATATAGATCCAGCCCTTCATGGTTTTACGGAAGCTGATCTTGATAGAGAGTTCTTTGTTGGTGTTTGGAGAATGTCTGGTTTCTTGTCTGAGAACCGTCCTGTGCAAACCTTACGAACAATATTGACAAGACTAGAGCAGGCTTATTGTGGAAGTATAGGCTATGAGTACATGCATATTGCTGACCACGATAAGTGTAATTGGTTGAGAGACAAAATCGAGACTCCGACACCAACTCAATATAATCGACAGCGGCGTGAGGTGATCCTTGATCGACTCATTTGGAGTACCCAATTTGAGAACTTTTTGGCTGCCAAATGGACTGCTGCCAAAAGGTTTGGGCTCGAAGGTTGTGAGACATTGATTCCTGGAATGAAGGAAATGTTTGACAGGTCAGCAGACCTCGGGGTGGAAAGCATAGTCATTGGGATGTCACACAGAGGACGACTTAATGTTTTGGGTAATGTTGTGAGGAAACCTCTGCGTCAGATATTCAGCGAGTTTAGTGGTGGTACAAAACCTATTGATGAGGTTGGCCTTTACACTGGAACTGGTGATGTCAAGTATCATCTTGGGACTTCCTATGATCGCCCAACGAGGGGGGGTAAGAGAATTCACTTGTCCTTAGTTGCAAATCCTAGTCACTTGGAAGCCGTGGACCCCGTTGTGGTTGGAAAAACTAGAGCCAAACAGTACTTCTCTAATGACATGGACAGAACAAAAAACATGGGTATTTTGATTCATGGTGACGGTAGTTTTGCTGGACAAGGTGTTGTCTATGAGACGTTGCATCTAAGTGCTCTTCCAAACTACTCTACTGGTGGGACCATTCACATTGTTGTGAACAATCAAGTGGCCTTCACTACCGACCCAAGATCAGGAAGATCATCTCAGTATTGTACTGATGTTGCCAAAGCTCTGAGCGCACCTATTTTCCATGTCAATGGTGATGATGTGGAAGCAGTTGTTCATGCCTGTGAACTTGCTGCAGAGTGGCGACAGACGTTTCATACTGATGTTGTGGTTGATATTGTATGCTATCGTCGATTTGGGCACAATGAAATTGATGAGCCATTCTTCACTCAACCTAAAATGTATAAGGTATGTGCTGTAATTTTTCTTTTCTACTTCATACTGTTTTTTATCCTTTTATCCTATTTTGGAGTTGATTTTTGCCCAAATTTTTATGTTTGAATTATGCTTGTTTTTAGGTTATAAAAAGCCATCCTTCTGCACTTGAGATTTACCAAAAGAAACTTCTAGAATCTGCTGAGGTCAAAAAAGAAGAAATTGATAGGATAAACAGCAAAGTCACTTCAATTCTCAATGAAGAATTTCTGGTCAGCAAAGAGTACGTCCCTCAAAGAAGGGACTGGCTTTCAGCTTACTGGATGGGTTTCAAGTCTCCTGAACAGCTTTCACGCATTCGTAACACTGGGTAATTTTAAATTTAAATCCATTCTCTTCTTCTTCTTACTGCTCAGTTAATTTATGGAGCACCAATCTTTGTTTTTGTAGTGTTAAACCAGAGATTTTGAAGAATGTCGGCAAGGCAATCACAACTCTTCCAGAAACTTTTAAACCTCATAAAGGAGTCAAGAGAATTTTCGATGACCGAGCAAAAATGATTGAGACAGAAGAGGGCATTGACTGGGCAGTTGGTGAAGCACTCGCTTTTGCAACATTGCTTGTAGAAGGAAATCATGTCAGGCTGAGTGGGCAAGACGTTGAGCGAGGTACTTTTAGTCATAGGCATGCTGTTCTTCACGATCAGGAAACAGGGGAAGTATACTGCCCCTTGGATCATGTTATGATGAACCAAAATGAAGAGATGTTTACTGTGAGCAACAGGTAATTTCTGCTACTGTGTTTTGTTCTTACACCAATTCCCATGTGTAAACCTTTTACTTTACTTTTACGTTTAAGTGCTGTTTGACCTGTTTATTTCAATTGGACGTTTACCTCTGAGAGGTCATCTTAATAAAACCAAACACTCAAAGTGATTGTGTCTCAGTTTGAATTGCCTGAACCCTCGACTAAAGGAATCTATGAGAACATTTGTTTGTAGGATGGCGTTCAGTCTTGATTAAAAAATTATCTCCTTGTGCTTTATCTTAAAGTATTTCACTTGGTTGTGATCAGAGACTTCAGAGTAAACAAGGTGCTAGCTTTGGCTTGATTTTTTTTTTTTAAACTTTTGCATTGGCTGTGAACTTGGTAAGCAGGTTTTAATGAGATCTACTGCTCTTAAACTGTGTACAGTTCTTTACAATGTGATTTGGGAATGTCGCAGGTTGAATTGTTCCTTATGTATGACTTTGGGTCTGCCATTTGATCAAACCTATGCATCATTTGTGTAGTTACTTTTATTTTTTCAATGTTCATTTTACTTACTACTCAATTGAAGACATGTACTTGTTCTGTGCACATATTAGGACTTAGTATTCTTCTAGTCCTTTTTTACCTCTAATTGGGAAGTTATCCATGATTATAAATATTTTTATCTGATGATTTATATGTGCTATCCAGCTCTCTTTCGGAGTTCGCAGTTTTGGGATTTGAATTAGGTTACTCAATGGAAAACCCCAATTCTCTGGTACTGTGGGAAGCCCAGTTCGGTGACTTTGCAAATGGGGCTCAAGTGATGTTTGACCAATTTGTGAGCAGTGGAGAGGCTAAATGGCTCCGTCAAACTGGACTGGTTCTCCTCTTACCTCATGGATATGATGGTCAAGGTCCAGAACACTCTAGTGCAAGACTAGAACGATTCCTTCAGGTGTTTCTAATATTCTCTATTATAAATCTGCTTATTTAGTCGGGTTTATCTAGTATTTGCATTTACACATACAGGAAAACTCTTTTAAGATTCTACCATTTTTGCCTGCTTTTACACTTGAAGCCTTTACCCTTACAAAATTTAATTTGGACATCCTGCCATTGGCTTCAACCTATTAAATCCCCTTTATGGCATATTGGCATAGTTCAGAAGGTTTAAAAATGGATCTCTCTTTTAAAGATATTCCCTTCCATTTTGAAACTTGTTTACTTTTTTAAGTTATGATATTCTGTCTTAATCTCATTAGTTCATTGATCTTGTTTGCGTTTCATGATGCCACTGTGTGAATTCGAAGTTGGTTTGTTTCACAATTTTACACCAGGAACATGAAATTGATCTTTGTTGTTTATTGCGCAGATGAGTGATGACAATCCCTTTGTTATACCTGAGATGGACCCAACCCTGAGAAAACAGATCCAGGAATGCAACTGGCAGGTGGTGAATGTAACTACACCTGCCAATTATTTCCATGTTTTACGGCGCCAGGTAAGTTGATTTTACTAGCTAAGATATGCTGTGTGCTATTAGGTTTCATTTCTCACATTTCATTGTTTTGTTGCAGGTACACAGGGAATTTCGTAAACCACTCGTTGTGATGTCACCAAAGAACTTACTCCGCCACAAAGACTGTAAATCTAATTTATCAGAGTTTGATGATGTTCAAGGTCACCCAGGTTTTGACAAACAAGGAACCAGGTTTAAACGTCTCATAAAGGACCAACATAATCACTCAGATCTTGAAGAGGGTATTAGACGCCTCGTCCTTTGCTCCGGAAAGGTGTGAATTTATTTTTCCCCTTGTTCATTCCTGCTCTCTCTTGTTGTTTTCTTTCTTCACTGTTTCTTTTGTTAGGATTTCTGAGGTTATGTTCTCTCCTGTTTGCAGTTGTATTATGAGCTTGCCGAACAGAGGAAACAAGTGGATGGGAAGGATGTTGCAATTTGTAGGGTGGAACAGCTTTGTCCCTTCCCGTATGACCTCATCCAACGTGAACTCAAGAGATATCCAAGTACGTCTAAAGAATTTGACAAATATATCGCTATATTTACTAAATATTCTGAACACAAAGAATGGTCTTAACTTATAGAAGTAGAGAGTAATCAATTATGTCAAACCAAATAATCAGTTTGGGACTAAAATTTGCCTTTCTACCTGTGATTGTTTCAGATGCAGAGATTGTGTGGTGTCAAGAAGAGCCAATGAACATGGGAGCATTCAGCTATATCGCACCTCGTCTTGGCACTGCAATGAAATCCATGGGTAAAGGCAATGTGGATGACATCAAATATGTCGGGCGTGCTCCTTCTGCTGCCACTGCTACCGGCTTCTCTGAAGTTCACAAGAAAGAACAAAATGAAATTATACAGAAAGCAGTACAGCCTGATCCACTTTAATGATAAGGTTGAAGATGCTTTACTGATCAAAGTTATGCCCCGTTATAATAGGTTCCGTTTTTGAACTGCACAAGAATAAAGGTACTGTCTGAAATCAATGTTGGCATTGATGGATGAATTTTGATGACTTATAATGTTTTTTACTTGGAAATAGAGGTTCGTTATACGACAAGTCCCCTGGTCACTTGTCAAATGTAGCAAAATGTAAAATCGGTTCCGATGAATACAACCCCACGAACCCTTGTCCGATTTGACCAGAGAAACTCGTCAGGTTTTGGTTCGTTGTTTTTTGTGTAAAATGCTTTTATTACAAGACCCAAACTCTATGTTGGTATTCAAATTGATGTTTCTGTTAAAAACCTGTTTTACAAACTGGGGTGTGTTTATGAGATAGTAACTTTATATTGCCCCTGTATACTGATGAATTATGTTTGTTATTAGGTAATGACGTATATCATTAAAACGTCGATGTTATTCATGATACATATAGGAAATTAATAAGAAAATCAATGCAGATTTTTTTTTATGGAGTATTATTTGATATATGTTGCATCCAAGTGCAGTAAATTGTCCAAAACAAGCTCAAGTTGCACTGATTGCAAAGTTGGCAACTAAAAATGTCGCACTTCTCTTTGTCGGTGATACTCCTGGCGATGTAGCAAGTATAGTCCCTAGTTGCTTCGATTTGTTCGCGGACGGGCTAAGATGGGTTGTCGTTTGGGGCAGCCGATGAATATAGCTCTCGGGACCTTACAACATTAATTAAACCTTAAATTTTGATTTCACTAGTCCAAGACGAACCTAGACTCGTATGCGTCCACTGGGGTCATCAGAACCCTTATTTCTTTTCAGATTCATGAGTAGTCTGTAGTAGTGTATTAGCGGGAGAATGTGCATACAAAATCATGACATCTGAAGCTACATTGTCTAGATGAAGGGTGTGTTTTGAAACATTTAAAACAGTTTTCAAAAGCACTTATTTTCAAAAGCTGAGAAAGAGAGCTTTGAAATTAAGTGCTTCTGGAAGCTGTTTTAAGGGTGTGTTTTGAAACACTTAAAACAGCTTTCAGAAGCACTTATTTTCAAAAGCTGTGAGTGGGAACTTTGAAAATAAGTGCTTTTGGAAATTGTTTTAAGTGTTTCAAAACACACCCGAAGTGCACGACAACTCAGATATGTCGAAACTCTGCCAGTCGTTGCAGGCAAGTAGTTTTCTTCAGCGAGACGGAGACAATTGTAGCAGTTTCATAAGACTATGTTTATCGATGCCCATGAACATGGGTGTCACCGCTATAATTCAAAAAAGTTAATAAAAAAAAGAAAAGAAAATTGTGCGCCCCTTGTTGACATTGGGCGGTTGACCATCCCAGTGTCACCCCCATCTTCTTCATCCTCAATTGCACACATGTCACATTTTTATTGGCTCTTGTAAAATTTTTTTTCATATATAATTAGATTTGTAGATATTTAAGATAATCTGTATTAAAAAAAATATTCGTAAAAGAAAATCCTCTACAAATAGAGTCTGATATCAAAATATTTGGAAACACAAACTAAATTTCTCTCTTTTCTCTTCCAATATTTCTCCATCTTAATTTTTATCATTCCCTATTATTGATCCAAATAATTTCAATTATTTTTCAAACTCTCAAAATTATTCAAACTTTTAATCTTATCTTAACTCTTCTTTTTCAAGTTTTGGGGAATTTTCAAACTCACAATATTAACAAAATTCTCAATTTTCTCCGATCTTAATCAAGTTTCTATCTCCCCACAAGTTCAAACATCACAAAATGTATTTCTCGTGATATAGAAACTTATACCACTCTTAAGAACGACTTAAATGGACTTGATTGAGCATATATAACAAAAATTTAGCCATTAAAATTAAATACTATGTAATTTGCATTTTTTATATTTCTAATTTAGTATTTAATTTAGTATTTACCATTTATTTGGTAGCATTTTTATTAAATAAAAATCATTTCCTTATAGTTTCAGAAAAAATTACATTAAAAACCAGAAATATGTTCTTTTTGATACAATATTTACTTTTATTTATTAGATTCCAAAAATATAATAATCCATTTAGATAAAATATTTGAATCTATATCAAATGAACTAATTAGTGTATATTTATTTATGGCATATAATATTATGGCGATACCTTGTATATTTCAAATGGACTGTGTAATTCAAGTGAAATTTTAAAATATGTAATTTATTTAACTTATATTAAAATATACAATTTGTGTCGGTTGAAAATAAATTGAATGTTTTAAAAGTACATTTAAATTATGATTTATCTGGTGCAAGTGAATATACTATAAAAATGTATTATTTATTTTTGTTATTAGATTGAAAAGCAAGCAGTTGGGTAAAATATTATGCATAAAAAGATATACAAATAATTCTTTTTCAATGTGATCATGAATCACTAGATTCAAGTAAATTTTTATTAGCAACGAAAATGAATTTTTTTCAATAAAGATAATGAGATAACAAGTGAGAAATTCAATAAAAAATTAGGGGGCTCACTCTAAGGTGCCAAAATAGACATATAATTACTATGAGGTGCAAGCCCCTAGTCCCCTTACTCTAAGATATCAAATTGGTAGTAAAAATCCAATACTACCCTTAATACACCTTTTAACTAAAAAAAATTCAGAACAAATAATTCTGCTTCTGCAAGAACACTGTTCATGATTGACATTTATCAATTTTCGTGCACTATTCGATTTTGCACGAGCACAATTTTTTTTTGCACAATGTTTAAAATTACTCCATTTTAAATTCCAACTTCATACATCAGTTTCCCTTCCTTTCTTGTTTTCCATTTTCCATTTTTTCAGCCCCAATTTCCCAAAACAAAAACAATGAACACAAAAATCTATAAAAAATAACATTATTCATGTCTTATTTCTTTATTCATATACAAAACATAAAAAAATATTTACAAGTACAAAAAAAGTTGTAGAACTTTCTTCCTTCAGAATCTGCTATCATTTATTCTTCCTTCTGGATTCTTCATCATCAATAAAAAAAAAAAAATTGCACATGCGCAAAAAAAAATTACACAAAATCCAAACAAAAAAAATTATATTTTGCAAAAAATCACACTCCTAAATCTATATCTGTGCAAAAAAATTATTCAAAAATATCATCAACCAAAAAAAGTCTCACGCCTTGTACATTATTCATCATCAACAAGTACCTTTCGAAATCTTTCCTCTTATTCCAATTGAAGACAACCAAAAGTCTCTTTCATCTTACACATAGTCGTAACCAACACAGCCACCGCCACCGCCACCTCCTTCTACTGTCACCCCGGCGGCGGATTTGCACAGATCCATCTACATCCGCCGACACAATCTGTATAGTTGACAGTTAACACAGATTCCTTCACGCTGCAGCTTTCCTTCCACGCCCAAGCAATAAATATGGCGAATTCAATTCCAATATCAAAACCCCCTCCCAAGATCCCTGCCTCTTTCTTCGATCCCAAAATCCAAAAACCCCTTTTACGATTTAAACCCCTGAAAAGCCCCATTATCACGTGACATTTTGAACCTAAGAGTAATATGAGGTTTTGATTGAACCTTTGAGTAATTAATGAAAGAATATTGAACCTTTTAGTAATTTTCTCAAAATTGTGTTTTTTTTAAAAGTATAGAGGCTAACAAACGGTGACGTTTTGCAACCAAGCCACATTTGCAGGGCAAACTCCCCAGCAGGGATCCATTCCCAATTTCTAGTTTGTTCATTTTTTTTCAATTTCGTATTTTTAAATCTTGTAATTTTAATTTTATTATTAAATTTGTAATTTACTTTAATTATATGATAATTTTTTCCCTTTTATAATTATAAATTTAGAATATAAAATAATTTTTATATACCTTTTTATACATTTAAATATAACAAAAATTGATTATACATAATTATTTTAAAAAATAATTATTATTTTAGATTGAGTTGGTATCATTGATAAAATATAAAAATGTTAATTAAGTTGAGTGATAGATTATATGCCTATGGTGAGAAAAAATGAATATTATATTAGAGGGTTTGATTGAACTGGTAATTGATAAACATAGTCTAACAACAATGAGATTATCATCTAACATTATAAGTTGTGCTTCCCCATAACCTTCCTCTAACATCGTGAATGCACTTCAATCCTTTCAATTTATATACATGCGAATTAATTACACAGTTAAAAATAAAATAGTATATAATGAGACAATTTCAATATTGCTAACTGTAAAAATTCGCATAGGTTGCAAAAAATTCAGATTGGGATTTGATCCTCTGAATCAGTATAACCTTTAATCTAAACAAAAACATAAACATTATTCAATTGACAAAGTATACGCAGGAATTTTGTCCAGGGCAAAAAAGTAATGAAAAAAATATATAAAAAAATTTATAATAGAATTTCAAATGACCACGTTGATTTATTAAATTATCATTCATTCATCACATTATCTCATTTTTACACTATAAAAAAATAATAGTTATGAAATTTTCTAACATGGCTATAGAATTTTCTAACAAAATAATTTCGTCCTTAAATAGTGAGCATTGCCTATAATTTTTAACATTCTAGTAGACAAACACATTCTCTACGAATTATTTACGGATTCTTAAAGACAAATTAAAAAATTACCTACGATCAAATTATCTACACATTTATAATTTCAGTAGGCAAACAAATTACCTACACAAATAATTTCGTAGACAATTACATTTGTAATTTGAAATTGTTTACAAATAAATTTATCTTGAGGATTGAAAAAGTTTATATGATTAGAAAAATTATAGGCAAATTCCAGACAATCCTCACTATCTAAGGATAAAATTATTTTCGTTGAAAATTCAATTGACATGTTTGGAATTTTTTTAAAGCGATATGTGTGTACTTCACACTGAAAATTGAGGTGAGTCAATTGCCCCACCTTGTGCGTCTGCCTATGAATGGGTAGTCACTTAGTCTTCATAATCGAAGAGCGTGACTTTTTCTATAACGAAGTATTACTAATAAAAATGGCTTCATAATCTTCTTCGTCTCTGCTTTTCCATCTTCTTCATTCTTCAGCCCTTCCTGCTTCTCCATCTTCTTCATCACTTGAAGACCACTTCCTGCTTCTCCATCTTCTTCATCACTTGAAGACCACTTCCTGCTTCTCCATCTTCTTCATCACTTGAAGACCACTTCCTGCTTCTCCATCTTCTTCATAGTTCATCCCATCGTCCGTCAGAAATCACTTGAAGACCACTTCAACTTCAAGGATGGATATTATTTCTCTCTCTAAATCTTTTAGGGAGGATGGTCATTATTTCTCTCTCTAAATCTTTTAGGAAAATCCACGAGGTTGGTCGAGATTCGAGCACTGTTATGAGAAATAATTCACAAATTTGAAAGTATAGGTAGATAATATGAATTCAGGATTGAGATACAGTGGGAGGACTAAGGAAACGGCGACAATCAGAGAACCACATGTTAACAGATGGGCTTTTATATGGTATATATACTCATCACAAGTATGGGCTTTTATATTGGGCTGTCCCCTAAAAACTATATCAACATTAAATTAATTTGATGATCAAGATTGAAATATTAATTATAATGACTACTCAACTAGGATGCATGGATACTCCAAATTTTTAAATAATGCAGTGTCGGATATTTCGTGGGTAATTGGATACATGGATATGGGTGGGATACGCACCCGATATGTCACGTGACGTGTCCCAATTAAAAATATTAATAATAATTTTTGGTACCGTGTTGGATACAGATAGGGTATACGTGGGGTCAAATTTGCAAAAAATATTTTGTTTTTTCCCTTGAAATAAATTTATTTTATATTAAATTAACCAAAAGTAGCCCACAAGCAATAAAAATAATATTGACTATCTTCATTGCTCACACGGTCACACCACTGTCAAACTGTTCGTCGTTCACATGTTTTATTACGATGTTCATCTTGTTTTGATTTTATATTTGTTTAGGTGTTAAAAAAAAGCATAGATTACAGAGACACATATTTTGAATAAAAATTGTGAAAATATTTATATATACAATGAAAATATAAAATAATTTAAAAAATTGTAATCGTACCCCTCGGTCGTATTTTACCCAATTATTTTTTAAAATTTATGTCCCAATATCCGCTCTGTATTGTACCCATATTGCCGTACCCGCATCCATTCAACCTAGCTACTAAGTCTCAATGTCATACACCATTTTAATATTTTTTTATTGAAAAATGATTGGCCAAGACTTATATGCATCCACGTGCACCGTGCATTCATAATATATTTTAGAACTATGTAACCTATTATACTAAAAGATGCAAGTTATTTATACTGAATCGTGCAACTATTAATATGGAAAAATAATTACACAATTCAGTAGAAATAAATTGTATCTTTCTAGTGCACGGTGCACTTAAAAAAGCAAATAAAGGAAAACAATAAGTGGAAGTCGTTTCTTATAATGATATTTCCTGAATGAGTGACCAGTTTTTTGCTATCATCTAGTAATTATACGGTCACATGATGAGTAAGAGGCTGGAGATACAGTGGCTTCTGAAAATATGCTAATTAATTCTGCCCCTCTAAGCCGAAGAGGGTTTTAAATTAAAAAGTTCCCATAATTTTGTATTTTTATTTTATTGAAAATGTTTCATATATATCATTTGTTTTAATTTAGTCTCATATGTATTTAATTTGTATCAATTTAGTCCCAAATCGTCGGAGACCAGTCAAAAAAGCCAAAAACGACGTCATTTTTCTCTAAAAAACTATCAAAATTAGGGGCGCGTGTATCACACGCCCCAAAAACGATGTCGTTTTTGGCTGATTTGACTGGTCTCCAGCAATTTAGGACTAAATCGACACAAATTGAATACATACATGACTAAATTAAAACAAGTGATATATATATGAAATCTTTTCAATAATGGTGAAAAGTTACTTACCTTTTTGGTTTAAATCTCAAGCCAAAGATATCAATAAGATCAGACCCATCTAGTTGGTAAATAATCTTTACAAAAATAGCGTAGAAACTTTCGTACTGTATATAAGTTCTTATATCCTTCCAAGTGATACATATAAGTTGTTATGTTTTTCTATTTGATTTGATTTCTTAGTTGCATTATGCATCTTTCCCAAATAGAGGCAGTGTGACATAAAATTGAATAACAGAGTGTGAGCGAGCGATTATATCAGCCAATGGAACTCTGTGCAAATAGCATTCATGCTAATTCGAGCACTGCATTTTAGCACTTTAAAAGAATAATTGTTGATTTGTGTTAATTTGTACCCCATCTAATACATGACACATCGCATACCCATTTTTTTTCAATATTTTTAATCCAAGAGTTGGTATCAGTAGGTTCTGGACTTCTGGGCAGCAGTGAGGATGATAGTGCTGTAATTTCCGATGGCGGTGATGACGGGGGAATGGTCGGAGAAGATGAAACTGGAGTGGGTGAAGACTGAGATTTTTTTTTTAATAAATTAAGATAATATTTTATATAAATATAATTATATATATACTAAAATACATATAATTTTAAAATTTAGAACTACGGTAAATAAAAATTATAAAATTTTTAAGTGTGTATTAATTTTTTTTAAAATATAAGTTTTAAGAATTTTTAATAAAAATATATAATTCATCAATGAATTTTAAATTTATTATAGTATTTATAATAAATTTTTTTTTTAAAAAAACTATTTTTTACTATGTTTATAAGTAATTAATGATGTGGATGCTTATTAGGATGTTTATTGTGTATTTATTTGTACACATTAACTTTCGGGCAAAGGGCAAACTGTTCGAAGTTTGAATTGCAAAAAAAAAAAAAAGAGGTAATTTGTTTGTCAAAATTCAATAGTTTAAATTAGAATGCAATTTGCAAAAAAAATTGTGATTTTATTCGCAATTAATCCTTCTTTTAAACCATTGATATCGCAAATATTCAAAGAGGGTGGTCCTTTTTGATTTTTTGGAAGTATATGTGTTACTATTTAATGTTGAATCATGTTTTACAATTTCAATTGAATTGAATACATGTAAATTTAATTCATACTTTAACTAAATAAGATAAATGATATAGAAATCAAATAAATTATTTTTTTGAGATAATTTAGTTTCTAGGTAAATATATCGATTATAAATTAATTGTATTGATTATCAACTTCAATATATGTTACCTATAATCTATAATAAAACACAAAATTCACACTGATTTGAGTTTATAAATAAATGAGTAGGTATCTTGAACACCAGACGCACGTGCATTGTGCAATTCAAGTTTACTTAGCAACATGAAACTTATTTTAGTAAAACATACAATTTATATCGGTAAAAATAAATTGTATATCTCAATATAAATAATTTGCATGTTTCAGTTAAACGAATTCATATTTCAAAAGATGCACTTGATTGTATGGTGCACTTGGTACATTACAAGACCTTATTTACATATATTATAATTGAATTTCATACTAATACTCTATAAAGAAGCTAAATAATCAGAGACTAAATTTAATTAAATACAAACCATAAAGACAATTTGTATGCTAAAATAAAATAAGGTCTAAATATTAAAATGATGGACTTTTTTATACACCTATTAAATTGGAGTTAACTCCATGAAATAATATTTGAATGTCCTTGGAGGTTACAAAAGTATTTTAATGGGAGTTACAAGCAATGGTGTTAGGACTCTTTATTTTCTTTTAATTATCCTAGTAAATTATAATTATGTACATTCATGCATGAGTCCCCTATAAATAGGGGCTATGCCACCTTCATTTATATAAGAAAAAGTATATTGAAACTCTCCTGGCTTGGTCGCCCCCAGACGTAGTCCTCGTGACGAACTGGGTCAACAAACGTTGTCTTCCTTTCTACTTTCTCTACTCTCTCAATACTTAATATTTCCATTAGTTTTATAACACGTTATCAGCACGATTGTTTTACCCATTAGTTTTCAGAATTTCGATGTCTCCCTTTCAAATTTCTTTCCCTAATCGGTAAGTTGTTATGCTCACTATATTACATTCTTTTTGTTCTTTATGAAATTCATGAGTATAAATTTATGATGTTGATTGTTTAGAGAATTTTTATTTGGGGTTTGATATTCTAATGCTTCTTTGTTTAAATTGTGAAAGTTTTAACTAAGTAGAAGAAATAGATGGTTTTGTGTAATATGTTGTTTTAAAGAAAATTCATTGCCACAATTTTGTAGATTCTAGTAAACTGAATTTCAATATTTTGTCATACAGTGCGATTGATGTGTTGAAAAAAAAAAGTATATACACATTGGTTTCAATGATTCATGGATTATGGGCTTCAATGGAATTCCTTGTTATATATGTTCATTGGTTTCAAATTATTGATTTATTGGCCAGTAACTGAGAATTTAAGTTTTATACAAGCTTTGCATGTTTAGGCAATTTATATTTTTGTATGGATATCAATCATCCAATCATCCAATCATTGTGATTACTTACTTATTTATGCCAATTTATACTCATAATGTTCAAGTATTGAAGCCTTACGTTTGGACAATTTTATGTATGGATATGATACTTTATGCTTTCTTGTTATACTAATTTGACCAAATTCTGAGATATGATGATAATCGTTGTTTTTTCAAAATAGTACTTATGTGTTGGTAATTCTATTAAATTTGTCATGTATATTGGTGCTTGACTATTGAATTCCTGTTTTTGTTTAATGTTATGATAATTCTATAAGTTGGATTAATTTAGCGGATGTTTTAATAGTATTATATTATATTGCATTTCATTGAAAATATTGATTTTATAAAGCCCATA
This sequence comes from Stenogyne calaminthoides, assembly GCA_037126765.1. Taxonomy (NCBI): domain Eukaryota; kingdom Viridiplantae; phylum Streptophyta; class Magnoliopsida; order Lamiales; family Lamiaceae; genus Stenogyne; species Stenogyne calaminthoides. Next base: position 12,948,413 of record JBBCBC010000031.1, on the reverse strand, counting down.
AATGTTGCTACGAAAATATATTTAGATGATTGTTTGAATTTACTCAAAGGACGTACAAGACTTAATTTTTATTTTGATGTCTTAGGTGATTATTTTTTGTTTAATTAATTGTTGAAACTGTTGAATTTTTGTTTTGATATCACTAAGAAATTAATATTCATCTTGAAGCTATGGGTCTTAGAAATACTACTATTGATAATAATAATAATAAAAAAAAAGGACATCAAATCAAGACCATGTTAAATCAATGATTTTTTTATCATTATTTGATTGATGGTTTAAAAATAGAATATTTCACAATGAAAGATCCATTAAGTGCTATGGATGGATTTAAAATAAATCTACGACCACCCAAAGATGGTTGTCCTTCCAAAAATTTGGTATGATTGACTATACCTACGGCTACAAAGTTGATAATGAATACAATCCGTCTATGTTCAAAATTATTTCTCAACTAAAGTTATGTGGTTAAAACTTATATGATGATGATGATACGTTTGAGAAGACATTCTCTACTCGAATATGATCCTGCAGCAGCAATATCGAGAAAAAGAATTTAAGAAATATTATGAACTAATTATTTGTCTCATTTTGATCGAGCAAAATATTGAATTGAACAAACATGAGTCTCTATCCACTTATTCTAGTCTATTCCCTGGAGTGAATGTGACTCATCTCAAAATTATGGATGTGGGTGGATGTGGTCGTGATAGATATACTCTATATAATTATATAAACCACAACTATGATAAGAAATATGTTGTCTCTAAGAAGAGGGACAATGGAAAAATAAAATAAAAATTATGTGGATAAATATTACCGATCATTGACCTCGTATCTATATATCAAATAACAAATCATCCTGTAAATAATGTCAAGCATCCTTGAAAATGAATGATCAAAATATTGATACAAATCATGTTGATGAGAATAATGTTTATAATGGTGATGATGAAATTTCATTCTTCCTGAAGAAGTAATGAATATGAAATATATGAGATTAAATTACGATGGTGATGTTTGTCTAATTGATAGTGTTATACACACACTATACTTAATAATATAAGATACTTTTCTCATTTGGAAGAGGGGGAGACAAATAATATTATAAGTAACAATGCAAATTTGATTGAAGATTCTAAAAGAGCCATTATATTTCCCTGAAGGAATAAACTCGATGTAAATGCACTAATGTCTCTCCAGTCTCGAAAAATCTATTGAGTTTTAAGGATATTCACATAAATGGGTATTATATCGAAAGACTCTAAATGAGAAAAATATTAAATGTTTATTGATTAAAAAAATATGTAATATATATATATATATATATCAATTCTCGAAAGAAGTGTGTATTATATAAATTGTATTCACTCTCCTTTCATCTATATTGTAGAAAAATGTATACAATTGATATATATTACCGTTTATACCAGAAGTCTACTAATTCCACTGATTTTAATTGACTCCAGAAGAGTTGCTAAATCACATATTCTTGGAGAATATATGTTCCAATTGAGATTGATGTTCCTGAAGGACATTCAATTTAAACAACTGAGTCAATGAATGTCATGAATATACTCCCCTTTACAATTAATGTGTGGGAAATAACCAATCATTTTTCATTTGCGAATTTTAAGTTGTGCTATACATGTATCATCACCATAACGAACCTAACAACCCAGATTGACTAATTGCACATTTAATGAAGATCATTCCCCGGCATTAGGGGGAGATAAAAATTCAAAACGAAATGTATGCCGAGAAATTTTTCTAAAGGAAAAAAATCTTCACTACTTAGACCCACACACTAGTGAAACTGAACTATAAGTTCAAATGATAGTTAACTTGCAATTAGCAAGTTTCTACTAGATGTATTTACTAAAGGAATGACTAAATCGCAAATGTTTGATATATATGATTTACAAAGTATAAAGGTCCCAACGAAATTGGATATATATGTTAATATGCCTACACGCTAGAAGCGTGAAGGATCTCTTAACACAAAAATAAAATCCACAGTAAACTAAAGCTAACTAAAGTATTCAGTCATCCACAAACCTTCTGAAGAGATTCGTCCTGAAGACGAAAATCCTAGTAACAATGCACGTGCACAAAATAATCAAAATGCTCTGATTGCCGAACAACCAGATCAAATTTTTTTGGGAAATGATGAGGATCTGGTTTATATGAATTTTGCAAATACAAGAGAAGTATCAATGTTATCGGCAACATATTCACCTCCACAATTACTATTACAAATAAAAATCTGGATCCAGTACCTAAGTCAATAACTGAGTACCTGAAGCGCTCTGATTGAGTAAAATAAAAAGAAGTAATTGTGTCGAGCTAGACTCGCTAAGTAAAAGAATTTTTTTTATGTACACCCGAAAGTATGTATTTGTACAAAAACGAAATAAGAATAATAAGATGGTGAAGTACAAAGCGAAATTTAGTAGCTCAAGGGTTTTCGCAGAGACCCGATATTAATTTATTCTCTTATTATGTATAGAATAACGTTCCACCACTTAATATCTCTGACAAGAAATATGAATTTAGAAATGTTGTAAATGGACACTGTATCTTTATATGGGTCATGTATTTCAATTATTTATATAAAAGTACTTGAAGGATTTAACATGCCCGAAGCATGTAAATTAAATTTAAAAGAAATCTATTCGTTCAAATCACAAATGTTCTTATATGCTCAAACGATTTGGACATATGTGACAGCTTAGTTAAAGAAGATTATATCATTGATCCAAATAAGTCCATATATTTTTATAAAAAAAATAAGTCAAATTTGTGATCATTGCAGTATATGTTGATGATCTCAATTTTGATTGGAAACCCCGAAGAGATTCAAGATACATTTACATACTTAAAGAAACAATTTGAGATCAAAGATTTTGCAATTATCAAGTTTTGCCTTAATTTATAAATTGGACATCTAGATTGCGAAATATTTGTCCATCAATTTGTGTATACCCAGAAGGTATTAAAACAACTTTAAATGAAAAATGCACATTCATTGATCTCCTCCGGAGTGTTTGATCCTAATACAGACCGTTTTAGATCGTGAAAGAAAAGTGAAGAGATATTTGGTCATGAAGTACCATATTCAGTATAATTGGTGGATTAATATATATTGCTAATTGTACAAAATGATATATATTTCACCGGTATTTTTCTATACTCTTCATAAATTACAAAAGAACGATGAAATTGATGTGCAATAAATCCGATCAAATGATATATTTAGAAAATTTATTTATCAAGGCATAACCGACTGCAACATTTAAGAATTTATAAATCATATCGAAATATGTCAGTTAAAAGATCTCAAATGATATTTAAATCAGGGGGAGAATTAATACATTATGTAATATGTACTCTTCTCCCTTCACTATCTTTTGTCCCACTGGGTTTCTCTAATAACGTTTTCTTTACAAGACATAATAACGGACATCCATGGGGGAGTGTTGTGAAATAATATTTGAATGTCCTTGAAGGTTACAAAAGTATTTTAATGGGAGTTACAAGCAATGGTGTTAGGACTCTTTAGTTTCTTTTAATTATCCTGGTAAATTATCATTATGTACATTCATGCATGAGTCCCCTATAAATAGGGGCTATGCCACCTTCATTTATATAAGAAAAAATATATTGAAACTCTCTTGGCTTGGTCGCCCCCAGACGTAGTCCTGCTGACGAACTGGGTCAACAAACGTTGCCTTCCTTTCTACTTTCTCTACTCTCTCAACACTTAAATATGTCCATTAGTTTTATAACAATCAATACTTTCTTGTTTAAGTATGCAACATAAATATCAATTATTACGATTGGTAGATTGTAACATGGTATGCATTTTAATTGTTGTGATTTACAATATTACACGAGAACACAATTTATTTAGACAAAAATTCAACGGTCTCATGCATGAGACGGGGTACAACCTAACACAAATTATACTCACCCCTTTCAAAGTGTTAAAGAGTCAATGTCTAATTTATGCCCCGTCTCAACTTGAGACGGTCTCATGCAAGTGTGTCTCATTTATTTATAGTCTGGATCAGTGTTTTCATAACCGAATCGACGATCAAATCGGTCTGGACATCGGTTGTCGGTCCAACCAGTTGGACATTTATGTATATTTCTTTTACATTTTGTATGTTACATTAAAAAAAATATTCATAAAAAAATAAAATTATACTAATTTATAACTTATAAATCTTATATTAAAATAAATACAATAGAGTTTGGAGATCAGAAATGATGGTGTTTTGGACTAATTCCACACAATACGTGACAATGGTAAATAGACTAAATAAAAATTGATGACATGTGAATGAATTTATGAGAGATAAAATGATATTGAGATAAAAACAATAACATTATACAAAGAGATTTAGAAAAAAATAATTAAAAAATTAAGAAAATAATTTAATAAATAATAAAATCGGATTAACCGTTTTTAAGGAGTAATTGAACCGGCGACATGAGCGGTTCGCGATTCGACCGAACGGTTCAACCGATTTTCGAAAACACGGGTCTGAATTATTCCCTTCGTCTCATTTAAATCGTCATTTAAATATTTCATACTAATTAAAAAAGTCATTAAATATCAATAAATATATTTGTACTTTTAATTTATTGACATAATCATTTAATGCATATTATTACCATAGTAAGTATAATGACTTGGTATATCCGCATATGACATTTAATTCTAGAGTGGATCTCATGTGCTTCCATATTAATAGTTACATAATTTAGTATAAATAAATTGTATATTTCAATATAATAAATCATATAATTTTAAAATGCACTAAAATTTATTTTGCGATAATAATTCTTTTTATGGATTTTTTTTTTGAAAAAAGTTATTTTCATAAAAAATGGGTTTCATGTACATCTAAGTGCACCGTGCACCTGAATGCATATAAGACTTGGTTTTTATAAATAATAAATCGAATTATTTTTATTGCAAAAAAAAGGGGGGGGTCATTCTTTCTTTGAGTGACACTTGTGTGCACCAATTGCACAAAGTTCAATTGGATTCAATTTCAATTTGGATGAACTATGCACTCTAAATTCTTACCTTTAAACAATGAACCCTAAATTATATGAACCATTTGGGTAGGGTGAACCATGAATCACTTGGACCGAGTGAACCATGAACCATTCGGGTCGGGTTTGGGTTCGGACCGAAAAAAAAAAATTAAAACTAAAATTAAAGTTAAAAAAAAATGAAATTGAAAAAAAAAAACCAAAATTGAAAAAAATAAAATAAAAAACTCCTAAAATTAAATTGCACCAAATTGATTTGGTGCAAATGGTGCCCATGAATTTTTTTTTTTTTAATTACAACCTTACAAAAATAGGTATTGAATTAATTAATAAACCCAATCAATTACCTTAAAAAGTCAATTTAAAATAAATTAATAATCTGAGACGAAGATATATTGATAAATCAATTGATTCCTAACCTAACCTTGTTTTACCTCGCAACAATAAACGCTCTCTTCAGTTTCACTCCCTCTTGCAGGAGCAAGAAGGTAACCCCACCCACCCCACGTCGCGCCGTTTATACGTAAATTATCTGTATCTATTACGCGTATTTCTGTATCAATTGATCCTTTTTCAACTCTAATTGTAGAGAGGAAATTGAAGAGGGAGATCTGATGTACTTGCTTGCGGATCTTAATTTTATTCAGAAACATGATGATTGCTTTAGAGCATAAAGGTATTTTTTTGTTTTCCCCTTGAATTTCTATTGACAATGTGCTTATAAGTTTTAACCCTAATTATTTGAATTGATTGTTTGTGTGTGTGTTTTGTTTGTATTTACCTGTTTTTGGTGGAAATTAGGCAAAGTGAGAGATTTTAGTAAATGATTTATGGCTATTTGTTTGTTGCGGGACAGCGAGAGTGGAATTGGTGATCGTGTTGGCTTTAAATTTTGTGAGGCTTGTCTGTTGAAGGACTAATGGATGATGTTTGTGGAGAGAGTGACTGGATCATAGTTAGGAATTATGAAAGAAGCTTAAATTGATGATGTTGATTGTAAGTTCTGTGTTCGTGCTTAAGCGTGTTCCATCATTTAAAGTGTTATGGAGGTTTCTCATATTGGTTTCTTCACTCAACAAAACTAAAACTTGTGATGAGCTTGTAATAATAGTAAACTTGCAAAGCTTCTTTTTTTTTTTTGAGACAACAAGTTGAGCATAATTGCCCTATTTTGGGTTTTTTTGTTTTTTGTTTTATGCATTAACTCTCTATTTTCTTTTATCCTGTATAGATCATCTGTTAGGCATATGATTACAGAATTTTTCACCTTTTCTTATGTAGCTGGATTAGGAAGAGAAGCTGCAAACTATATCTCTATCATCAAGATGACTTCGTTTGTACTTTGCACTGCTTGCTTCCATCACTGAAATTTGTATCCATCTCTCCCTAGGATAATGACATAAATTTATTTTAAACTTTTAAGGACGAAAATAGAAATACTTCTGACCGAATGGAGAATCACTTCTATGGTTGCTTCTAGATTCCTGGTTCAGAACCTATGTTGCATTTTGAGTTAATGTTTTTCCTCAACCATTTTGAGATGCAGATTCTACTCAGGGGAGTTATGAGGCGTCCCTTAAATGCCTCCAAAATAAGAGCCACCCCTGCTCTCTTCAATATAATTCTAAATACGCTGAAGGCTTCCAGGAGCTTCATAATGGGCTCTATGGCCAGCCAGGTGGTAATTTCATAGATCAAGAAGAATTATCAAAAGAATATACTCAACAGCCTGTCTATCATCATGATTTTGGCTCGTGGTCCACCAATCCTGACTGTAACAGCGTTGCACTCAACCAGCTGAATGCCTTTCAGGGACAATTCCATCCATTTGCAGTGAATTACGGATACCAGTATGCGCCAGCGAACATGTTTACCCCGAATCCATATGATCACCTATTACAAGATTTTCAGTATTTTGTTGTGATCGATTTTGAGGCCACATGTGACAAAGAAAAAAATCCTCATCCACAAGAGATAATTGAGTTCCCATCTGTAATAGTGAACGGCGTTACTGGGCAGTTGGAAGCTTGTTTTCAAACTTATGTGCGGCCAACGTGCAACCAAGTCTTGACTGATTTCTGTAAAGATCTGACTGGCATACAACAAATCCAGGTTTGTATGATTTACTATATCATGTATTTTTTTATATTCCCTTGCATGCCTGCTTGTATTATGTAGTTCGATATAGTTTGATTTGGTACCAGTGCATGCTTATGCTATGGTATTATCTAGATTGTATCATGGAGTGTCTCATGCCATACCGCAAGTATGAAAGGGAAACCATTTTCCCAGTGTCTCTCTTGTCTAATAATTGGTTAAAATCCCATACCAAAATGCTTTTCTGGTGAAGAAGCCATTACGAAATGGGAGTACTCTCTGTTTTTCTATCTAGTTGCGAAAATTGTTAGAGCGCATCTAGAATAACTTCAATGGAATTTGATTGGTCATATCTAGACGCCTTGGATGCAGTGGCGGATGCATGTTGAACAATGGGTATTCACTTGCATACCCTCTTTTTTCCAAAATTTTCTTGCATTTGTTATATATCTAGTTGTAGTATGTAAATTTCACGTTTTTTGCCCTGTATTAAACAATGAAAATAAATTTGAAAAGAGAAGTAATGTAAACAAAAGGGTGGCGTGAGGTGAGGAGTGGGATGGCCCACCAATTAACCTCATCAATTAGTAAATAAACAATTAAGAAATAGTGGAAAAAGTAGTAAATATAGATGTTTCTTTCTCCACTTTTTCATTTTCACTCTCCCACTTCACTCTTTTGTCTTCACTCGTAGTTCTCTATTTTTTATTTTTTTTTTACTTCTTTTAAAATTATTGTCAACTTTTAATTTTAAAAAAGTGCTATAGTTGATATTATATGAATCAAGAGAATTATAGGGTTTTGGTTCAAATTTTTTACCCTTTTATTTTTATTTTTGATGTATCATGTATGTCATAATTTTTTATGGGATTTTTTATGCAAGTTTATTTGTACTTTCTTTTTTAGATTAATTAATGTGACTATGCTAATATTGTTTTATTTGGAATTTGAGTAGTGAGTATAAGTTTGTAATTGCTTATCTTTTAGGTTTATTTGGAATTTTTATGCAAGAGGCTATATTACGTTTTAGAAATAAGTAGGGTTTTTGTTGCTATTACTTATGTAAAGAATAAGCTATGGAATAACATCATAAATCAACTTTTGAATGATTAGTTAGTTATTTATATAGAGAGAGATGTATGTGTTTTGAAAAATAGGCAATAATGACATTTTGAACCACTTTCAAAGGATGAGAACTTGTTGAGAACGGTTATAATCTTTTTTTCTTTAAATAAAAAACTTTGTTATTTGTAATCTTATTTGCCTATATTTTGTTTATGTTACACACTTTTTTAGTACTTGCTATGTATTTTGTATGACTTTAATTTTTTTTCATATTCTTTATAATTGTGCATACCCTATTTAAAATTTCTGGATCCGCCACTGCTTGCCTGTGGATATTTTGAACTTATTCCGTAAGAACTGTGTGAGGCCCATCTTCATTCACCAGTTAATTTTTTATTTTTCTAGGTGGACAGGGGAGTTACACTAAGTGAAGCTCTTCTTAGACATGACAAATGGCTTGAAAAGAAAGGGATAAAAAACACCAACTTTGCCGTTGTAACATGGTCTAACTGGGATTGCCGGGTGATGTTGGAATCTGAGTGCCGTTACAAAAAAATTCGAAAGCCCCCTTATTTCAACCGGTATGATACCGACTCTGACTTTTTTTTTTGAGATGGTCTGATATAAAACAGTTTTACCGTGCAAGTAATTGGCAGCTATCACTTTATAGTAAAACAACTAATATTCTTTAATAAAACAACTAATACTGTATAAAAACACAGACAAATGCAAACCAGTTGCACGGTAAAACTTGTTTACCCAAGACTCTTTGTCTTTTTAAAGCCATTAATTTCAGACCAATTCCACTACACACTAACATGAAATTGACTCTCTTTGGGCAGATGGATCAACTTGAGGGTTCCTTTTCAGGAGGTCTTTGGTGACGATAGATGCAACTTGAAACAGGCAGTTGAGAAGGCTGGTCTCACCTGGCAAGGTCGTGCTCATTGCGGTCTTGATGATGCCAAAAACACCGCCCGCCTGCTTGTCTTGATTATGCAGAAGGGCTTTAAATTTACAATTACCAACTCACTTGCTTACTCAGCTAACGATGGTTCTTTCACATTGAAGCACACACCGGAGAAACCTCCTTTTTTCTCACCTCAACCTCAGAAGCTTCTAGAACTCCGACCTCAACTACCTCAGTACCATCACTTCTGTTACTGTGGGGTGACAAGCAGCAATGGAGTGGTCAGGAAACCGGGCCCGAAGCAAGGGAGCCTCTTCTATGGATGTGGAAACTGGACTGCTGCTAGAGGGGCCCGTTGCCATTACTTTGAATGGGCTTCCCCGTGACTCATTGGGAGCAAAGGTACAACCTTTGTCGATCTGACAGTAGCGTATGCATGGTTACTGTTGCTGAGTAGTAGGGTGTTGAATTCTCTATTGGGTATGTGTAGATAGTTTTCGCTGATGTTTGAGTGAATGAGTGCTCCAACAGATTTGGACGACATTGTGGTAAGATTTGGACAATATATTTATGATGTGAGCACATCATTATGACATGTTTAATTATCTTTCATGATGTGTGAAACATGGACTTTGGATCCCTTGTATATTCATGGTGGTTGATGCGTAAGGCTTGAGTTGTTTGAATTAAACTGCGTCGTCTCGTGATCTGCTAAGCTCTATCATGTGTGGATTGCCGTCTCACTATGCTGAATACCTTGTAGCTTTGTTGCTATATTCTAAGGTATTACAACTTCATTTGGAGGTTCGTTTGGTAATTTATCGGAACCACGGGCTTCGTTTGGTAATTTACCCCTTCAGATAGTGTCACAGGCTTCGTTGGTTTCTAATTTATTTAAATGAATTTCGTGGTGCATTCTTTTGTTTTAGGTTCTATGAAATATAACACGTTTCTCCGAAGGTGAAACTTTCAAATTTCAATAACACTTTTCGTTTTAAGATTTTTCAGGGGATTTTTTGAATCTTTGCTCACAATTTTCACACGGATGACAATGTTGACCTTTTGTCCGATCTGACCCGACCCGATTTGGGTCGGGTCAAATCAGATTTGTCCCGCCTCCCTTGCGGTGTCCTGTTTCGTCTCATCCCCAAGGAGTAATTTTTTCTAGAGTAATTTTTTTTTTTGGAAAATTGATCATAAGTACAACATTTTTAATTGGACATTATTTTTCATATGCCCATGCATTTATTTATTGTTTAATTCACGTATTACTCTTAAAACATTCTTATGAGAAGTTGAGAACACTTCTTATTTTTGCTATGAAAACAGTAATATAAATGCTAACTTGGACTTTAAAAGCACTAATTTTTTGAGTCGTTCTCACTGAAATGGTTTCATATATGAAAAATGTTCTACTCAAATACTGTTCTACTCAAGTATTTAAATCATATAGATCTTTAAAATAGGAATAATGCATAAAAGACCTTTAAAACTATCAATTTTTATATTTCTAAAACTCCGAAACTTTTTTATTTTAATAAATTCTTAAACAATTAATTTTTATTTTGAAAGACCCTTGTTTTTTGCTAGCTAACTTAATGATTTCCGTTAAGATATGATACATCAGCCGAATTTTAATGTCAAACTCCAAAAACAAAAAATGTCTCTAACAAACTGTCAAAAAATAATTTTATAAAACAAGAATTATATAGTTTAAGAGCTTTTTAAAATAAAAGTTGATAGTTTAAGGAATGAGATCACCTATTTAATAATTGTTGTTTCACTTTGTATTTTATAATATGGATGGATGGAGACGTGAAATAATAAAAAATATCCAACTGAACTACCATATCCTGAGTCCATATGTTAAAAATTCAAAAGAGTGAAACACTAATAAAATACGAAAAATGGAACAGGAAAATCAAACTGATAATTTAAGAGTTTTTTTAAATAATTTTTTTAAGACCTTTCAAAATAAAAATTGATAGTTTAAAAATCGTTTGATCTATTATGCTTTTAAAATATTGTTGAACACATAGTATTTTTCTTGGTATGATATACATCTAAACCATTTAGATGCGTATGATTGTCATTAAAATTAAACAATGTTGTAGATAGCCATATAAACACACTTTGAGTGTATAAATTTCTTGAAAAAAAATTGTGTGAATCCAAGTCTACGGTGAACTCGATTTTTTTAATATCACTATTATGTATAAAATTGTCACTGTTATGCATAAAAAAATATCATTGTTATCTACAAAAATTATCACTGTTTAAAAATATCATTTTTATGTATAAAAACAATTTTTAAACATTAATAATTTATATAATATAACCGTGATAACTTTTACACATAACAATAATTGAGTTCATGTATAGACCTAGTTCACATGAGTGTTAGTCGATCTTTCTTTTTTATATATGTTAGATCTTCATAATATTAATATGTGCGAGTGTATCAATTTTTAGCATATTTCACATGCTCTTCAAATATACATGATACATCTCTACAGACAAACATTTTTGTCATGCCTTGGCCCCATGAAATCTTATGCAAAAATAGTTTTTACTTATAATAAAATTCATATTCATATTCCTAATATTCTCAAGGTCATCTCTAAATATTATGTCTCTCTTTTATTTCTTTTTATCTATTATAGCAATTCAGCAGATTTTGCTCATGAATTGTCCTTACAACATCCTATTTATCCTTTTACTTCACCATGATTGTTTGTGTTGGAAGGAGCCTTTTGTTACTTTCTTTTATCATAATGTTCTTGATTATCAAAATTATCCGTAACTGCTAATTGATGATTTACCTTAAATAAATCTCATTTTCATATCCACCTTCATTCGTCTCGTTATTGATAGTATATTCAATCTCAAAGAGATAGCTCTAGTCAAGTCAAGTCAATAAGTCGAGATAAGTCAATATTTTTTTTTTTTGATAGTTAGCCAGTATCTAAGGCGGGGACTAAAGTATTAGTTACAATAACAAATAGTATCATCTGTTAAAACAAATAATGTTAACTCGATTTATTGACTTGACTATAGCTATCTCCCTGAGATTCAAGATTTAAAATTCAACGATGACAATCGAAAACAAGATCGCCATTATATGCAATATAATACTCCCATAAGAGAGATTAACCACATTAAAATCTTGTGCAAAAATTATGTCAAAAAAAATAAAAATTGTGCAACTGATCCATTGAGTAATGTAGGGGAGCATTCTTGGACATATGTAATGTGTAGTAGATCATTAAAGATGCATAACGAATAAAACGTGTTATAAAGACCAAAAATAGATGATGTGAATTGTGAAAGAAAAATTGTATATCAAATCATTTTCCCTAAATATTAGGTTGAAATGAAATAATTAAATTTAACCTTTGACCTTCTTAAATACGTTGGATTAAATTTAATTATAGAAGAAATTGGAGTGTCAATAGTTGTCCATTATCTTTCTTAGATGATTTAAAACTGCCATTGGAATACCAAATGAGCATCTTATACTGGACGTTAAGTGGTTTGCACAAGTATGAAATGACAACAACCCTAATTAAAAAAAAATAGAAAATTTTCAAAAAAAAAAGGGATTAAAATAAGATACCTATGAAGGAAAACAAATATAAACAGACGAATTCAGATGAAAACTGACACACATGTTCGAATTGAAAAGTTCTAAGCTCTCTTTTCTATTTTAAAATGTAATGTGTTATAAATTATAATTTATGAAGTTAGATAAATTTTTATTTGGGCTGAAAATTAAACCAAGTTATTTGATATTTGATTCGAGATCATTTGGTAAAAGCTCGATTGGATATCAATTTCAAACAAACTTAAACATACTTTTATATTTGGTACAGTGTAAACCTCGATTCAAGCTCGAGTTCAATAAGTAAAACAAGATAAAATAAGTGTGTGTAAATGTCAAACTCGACTCGTATTAAAGCTCGTTTGAGCTCAGCTTGATCACTTATCAATCAAACAAGCTCAAACTTAAATTTCAAAACTCGATAATATTTCAAACAAGCTTGAACAGTATCCTGTTCGGCTCGCCCGACTCATTTATCGTCCTAATTCTTATGGAAATAAATTTAAATTGAGGCACACTTGCATTAGATCGTCTCACGATGAAATGGAGCATAAGTTGAACATTGACGCTTTAACACTTTGAGAGGGATTAACGTGATTTATACTAGATTATACCTCGTCTCTGCATGAGACCGTCTGACTCTCATATGAGTTTTTATCATTTAAACTAAATGTATTTTTACCTCTTCATTCCTAATAATAATAATTTTTCTAATTAATTAATTAATAATCCCTCCGATTTTTAATACATGTCATTTTAACTTTTACACTAATTTTTTAATAGATGTCATTTTGATTATTTTTCCTTATGCATGTCAATGTTACCCCCGTTACTTTTCAACTCATAAAATTAATTTCTCATAAATCTTTTCATTTATCTTTCCTCTAATTTAGGGATATTTATTTGTGGTCTAAATAATTAAGGACAATATTAAAAAAAAATATTACCTTAATTTATAATTTAATTTTAGAATGACATGTATTAAAAATTTGAGGGAGTAATATTTTGACACAGTTGACGAGACGTTTGAAATTCACTGTAGAGTGGTCACAAAGATTCACAAATCTTGAAAATTAATAGCCATCCAATAGAAACAAATCAAAGAAAAGGAAATATACTAATAATAATTATACAAGTAGTCGATTTCCACCAGCCTTCGTAATTGATTTATTTACTTATAAGGCATTGTTTACTGATATACACAAAACAGAGATGCATGATGATGAAATCCGACTCTTCATCTTCCCCCACACCCTCCCTCTCACGTGCATACATATATTGTAGTAACTAATACCTTTTCTCTCACAAAGTGTTGCTTCAATGGATTTTGTAGCAAGAAGAACGAGAAGTAAGTGGGACGATTTTTACAGGAAAAAAGTGGATTTGGAGAAGAAAAAAACAAGTCTTGATGATGTTGATTTAGAGGGTTCAGATGAATCAGAATCATCAAGTGAAGAGGATAATGATTTTTCAGATGAGGATTATAAAAGTTATGAATCATCAAAAGAAGATGGAAAGAAAAAAAGGGATGATTGTGATATGGATGATAAGGTTATTAGCATTGATAAAAATGAGTTGTTTTCGGTTAATAGAAGCTCTGGTGTAAAAAAGACAAGGGGTGATGAAAAGGAGTTAAAGAAGAAAGGGGATGGGGTTGTTAGCATTGATGAAAATGAGTTGTTTTCCGGTAGGGATGGTGCAGGAAGGCGTGATCGTAAGAAAGAGGGCAATGCCGATGTTTTTGCGGAGACGAGTGGGAAAACGAATGAAAAAGTGGATGGTGCTGAATCGAAGAAAAGTGATCACAATGATAGAGTGGAGAAAACGGGGAAAAAGAGAAGAGTGGATCGAGATGAGGTTGTTAGCATTGATGAAAACGAGTTGTTTTCCGTTAGGGATAGTGTAAGAAGGGGCGATCGTAAGAAAGGGAGCAATGCAGATGTTTTTGTGGAGACGAGTGGGAAAACGAACCAAAAAATGGAAGGTAAATCGAAGAAAAGTGACCACATGGATAGAGTGGAGAAAATAGGGGGAAAGGAAAAAGTGAACCGAGTAGCTAGAGAAGTTGAGTTGATGAAGATTTTGGTGGATTCGATAAATTCACGAAAGGATGAATGTCATTTTAGTGTCGAAAAGAATAGCTCGACTCATGTCCTTCCGTTAAGATTTAGATTCGAGGATGAGGTGGTGGTGCTTCCCCCTGAGAAATCGGAGTACGTAGATTCGCTCTTTGATGAACTCGAATTGGGGTTGCGACAAATGGATGACATGGATACATCATCAGACTCTTGTGTGGTACATTTCCTTTTGTTTAATGCATTAATGTTGATCACCTTATTTTTCTAGTGTTGTTTGGTTTTGATATAGATTTGAATGTGATTAAGAATATCATTTGATTGGATTATGCATGCTTGAGATGTGATATTATTAATGATTTTGTTATCAATTCATGCAATTTAATTTGCTATATTGAAACTGTGCCAAAAACTTAACAAGAATCTTTACAATAATGTGTAATTTCTGCTGCATTGGTCTAGTTGTTGCATGAGAGCAATTGATGATTTTCTAAAGAGATACTACTGCCGTCCCATACTTTTTACCTCTTTCAAAAAATGGTGTGTCGCAATATCTCAAAATTACTAGAAAGAACTACAATACCCTCAATCAAAAACCATTTTATCACTTTAAATACTGCTCCCTCCGTCCCAATTAAAAACTCGTGCCGAAAGCAAAGGGGTAAACAAGTATGGGACGGAGGGAGTACTATTTTTCTGAAAAGTTGTCAATTTTCTTTGCAAATTTTCAGATTGAAAATGATGACCCCAGCTTACCTGAGATGAACGAAACGCAAGCTGCTCGTTGTGGGAAAGGGGAGCATCATTCGGTTCTTGATGAACAGATAGGAATTGTTTGCACTTACTGTCATGCTGTCATTTTGGACATCAAACATGTCTTGCCAGATTTTGTAAGTGATTTAAACATGTGTGATTTGTCCTATCAAATTTTAGTACTAATTAGTCGAATGCTTACATTCTTTATGTTGAATGCATGCTCTTATGCAGTACACACGGCCTTTGAGTAGGCGGAGAGCCTGGAGGGAACCCGATGAATCACCGGGCTCCACCCCGGGCCTGTTTCAGTTCCCTGACCCTGATCGTACAACTCCCGAGCCCACCACATGTGTCAAAGGAACGGTGTGGGAATTAGTTCCCGGTATTGAAAAAGGCATGTTTCCTCACCAACGCGAAGGCTTCGAGTTTATATGGAGAAATCTGGCTGGAGATATAGTGATCGATAATCTGAATCAGAATGCTTCTAGTAATCGGGGGTGCATTATTTCGCACGCCCCTGGTACTGGGAAGACGCGTCTCACCATAGCGTTTCTCCAGACGTTTCTCAAGATGTATCCGCATTGTTGCCCCATGATCATAGCTCCGAAAGGCATGCTTCTGAACTGGGAATACGAGTTTTCAAAATGGAACTTCAACGTCTCGTTTCACAATCTGAATAACAAGGATTTATCGGGGAAGGAAAGCGAAGTGGCTGTGAGTATGTTGAAGGGTGTTGGCCGTGTGATCAGCAAAGAAGCTTCTAGAATCGTGAAACTGTATTCATGGACGAAGGACGGTGGTATCTTAGGCGTAAGCTACACGTTGTTCGTGAAGCTTACACATGAAAAAAACGTGAAAGATGGACTTCTGCACGAAAAGATGAAGGAAATGCTCCTAGAATGCCCCGGTCTTTTAGTGCTCGACGAAGGGCACACTCCTCGGAACGAGCAAAGCCTGATATGGCAGGCGTTGACGAAAGTTTCTACGCAGAGACGTGTCATTTTATCTGGGACACCTTTTCAGAACAACATGCTTGAGCTTTTCAACACTCTCAGCTTAGTTAATCCAGAATTTGTGAAGCAGATTGGGTGTGAGGATCATTGTGTTAGGAAAAGGTGGATGGAATTGACTCGTTCGATTGGCAAGAGTAGAGACGACGGGTTGAGGAATCTAAGAGCCATGCTCGACCCGTTCGTCCATGTCCATAGGGGAACTGTGCTCAAGGATCGTCTCCCTGGTTTGAGACACACTGTTGTCTTCTTGCATCCAACCGATTGCCAAAAGGAGGTACTTGAAGAAGTTTGTAGTAAAGAGAAGAACATCTTTCGTAGGACGCATTTGGTGTCCGTGGTTTCCGTTCATCCCTCTCTATCGAAAATGCACCCCTTTGAAACGAGCGATATCGAAGATGTAGAAGCTGGTGTGAAGATGAAGTTTCTGTTGAAACTAGTGTGGTTAGCCGATGCACTGGGCGAAAGGGTGTTGATCTTTAGTCAATTTCTCGACCCTCTTACGTTTATCATGAGGCAAATCGAGTGTCATTTCTCATGGAGGGAAGGACGAGAGGTGCTGTACATGGACGGAAAGCTCGATGAGAAACAACGACAGGACTCCATCGCGTCGTTCAATGACACTAGAAGCGAAGCGAAGGTGTTACTTGCATCACAAAGGGCTTGTTCCGAGGGGATCAATTTGGTGGGGGCATCTAGAGTCGTGCTTCTTGACACCGTGTGGAATCCTTCGATGGAGAAGCAGGCAACGAGCCGAGCGTATAGGCTTGGGCAGAAGAAGATTGTGCACGTTTATCGCCTTTTTACATCTGGGGTTGAGATTAGGCAGTTTGGACAGCAGATCAAGAAAGTGCAAATATCTGAGCTGATATTTTCTGGGGGAAATGGGCAGCATTGCAAGACTAATAAAGAGTCAACATCAGAAGATAAAGTGTTGGAAGCCATGCTTGATCTTGAAGGTTTTAATGATATTTTTGAAAAGGTTATTTACCAACCAAATGAGTCTAATCTCATTGATATATTTGGCTTGGAGGGACAGAATTAGCTTATGTTTAGAGACTATTCTCTTCCATATTTTGTTGCATTTTGAAAAACAATTGATTATTCTTGCAGAATCTTTAATGCAAGTTTATGTTATGTTGTGTTTCTTTAGGACTAAGATGGTGTTTCTAATGATAATCTATTGATCAAATGAATTGCATGGTTGAGCAGTAATACCAAAATGTGTACATGAATTTGTTAATTATTCTAAACATATCAGATTCAAGAATAAATATTTGATGCAGTGGTAAAATGAATATTACTATTAAGATGAGTAGGACTTCTTGAATCTGGGTTTAGTATATGCAGTATTACTGTTTTTTTTTTTTTTTTATTGGACAAAGTTAGTTATTAGTAGTTAGTACACCAAACATTCAAATACTCCATGAAATTATTAGGTCTTCCTCTCAAATGAGGAGTCCAGTGACCAGGTGGGCTAAGCCACCTGGTTATGAAGTGTCACTATTTATCATATGACTGAGATTGAATTTAGAAAAATATGAAAAAATATCTTTTCTTTTTATTATTAAAAAACATAGTTACAGTGCTGTAGATTCAATGCAAGATATATACAAAAATCAAATGGACGCGGTTAATAACAGACAAATATTTGCTTTATACACCCAAAATAGGTTTTGTATTTAAAATGTTCTTAATGTAAATAGATTAAAATACCCTTAATTGTATATTTATCATATAAAAAATGAGAAGGTCTTGTGTGAAATATTGCACACTAGTGTTATGTGCAATACATCACAATTAAGGCAAATTGGCTTAAAATTCACAATTAATGTGTCGGGTCAAGGGGGAGCATGAGTTGTGGGTCATTAAAAGCATATATGTATTTATAAAATGATATTTTTATTGAATATGTGTTGTAGCTTAGTGATTTAGGTTTGCTGTTAATGTATTTGATTGCAGGTTCAATCCTTATTAAGCACATAATTTTTAAAAATATTTTTTTTTCTAGTTTTTGTGTGTTACTATATCTATGTATAAGTGTTACTATATTGTTATATTGATAAAACTTCATAAAAACTTATCTTATTTATAAATGTTCATAAGGACATTGTTTTCATATGGTAATACAAGTGTATTCACATAGTATTGCGACATGTATACGTGGTTTTACTAAAAAATAAAAGTGTTACTACATGAACAAAAAGTATTTATGAAGAATAATGTGTTACCACATGAACAAAACCAAGTTCAATCCTTAAAAGAAATTCCGGTCAAAATTACATTTTTAAAAACTTGATTTTTTTTTGAACAAAAGTTTACCCTATGAACAAAAGAGTGTTACTATATGAACAAAAACCAGTACAAGCGTGAAAAAAAAATCATCAATTCCAAATTACAGATCAAAGAACATCGTGAGAATAGAAGGTTTATTCAATCAAATTCCACACAACAATAACAACAACAACAATATCAGAAGCAATACTAATTTATTCAAAATCTTACAAACTAATTAGAAACACATATCTATTTCTTTATATCGGATACAGTCAAAGAGAGCGCTAGTAAGACTGAGCACCTTGTTGGAAAAAATCTGGTAGATCGCGAAAGAAGAAGAACTTAGATCGCGAGGAAGAAGAAGAAGTGAACACGAATTCGAATGGAATGGCCCTGACACGCGAGAGTAAAAAAATCCTAATTTAGACTAATTGCACATATCACTTGTATGCAATATTGCATACAAGTTTTTGCGATAAAAAAATATAAAACAATTTTTACTCAATACACGGTACACCTCATATCTAAACTCATGTACATCATCTTCCCCAACTCATTTACACAATTTTTGGAATTTGGAGAATAAAAAACAAAAACCCTAACCCTCTAAAATTCCTACATCTTGAAAACTCATATCAAATCATAAATAGATAGAGTTTATGTGGTTTTTTGTATATATTTCGTAAGTTTAAATGATATATATGTAGAGTTTGTTTAGTGTCAAAACAACTATTAAAAATCGCAAAAATAACGATCGACTAGAGCTGACGTTTTGTTTTGTCAATTAGTGTGACCTACATTTTCCATAATCGTCAAGAATGCTTGACATTTAGAAAATTGGCAAGATTGGTTGACCTTCCTACAATTCGGTCAGTGTGGTCAATATTTTATAGAAGAGTTAAAATAGATAATTCACAACTAATGAATTTAGTAAATATATAATTTAAAAGACAAAGTCTAGTATAAAAATTTGCATACATTAATATTTTTTTATTTACAAACAAATTACGTATATGAAGGTAAAAACAAAATTCGTTTCATTTCAATCAAATTCATGGTTCACAACAATAAATCATGATTTAGAGTTCATTATTTAGTGTTTAATAAATGATTCATCTTTGTCGAATAGATCATGATTTACTAATTTATTTTTCATACAAAAATTTTCACAAACTAATTTAAAAACACATATCTCTTGTTATTGCACACTATAGATATGTGCATATACCATAATTAAAGTGATTTACATTAAAATTCAGAAATTAAAGGTAAGACTTGCCCATCCTGAGCAACTTGTTTTGAAAAAAATTCCGCAGAAAATCGCAAAAAGAAGAAGAACTTCCCATCGCGAGAAGAAGAAGTTCAACTGTTCACCCAATTCGAATGGAATGGTTCCAATTCCCTTCCCGACAACGAACCCGTTTTTTTTTTAATCAAAATAAAAAAAAAAAAAATTGAAGTAAATTTAAAGAAGATGAAGCAAAATCTTATGTTATTAAACATACAAAATTACAAACAAATAACAAACAACAAAAAAAATTACAACTTACAACTTAAAAGTTACAATTTACAAGTAATTTATAATTTAAAAATAAACATGCTAAATTGCTAATGTAGTAAATTACAATTTTTAAACATCTAAACATACAATTTACAAGTAATTTACAATTTAAACATTAAACAATAATTTAATTACAAAATTACAATTTACAATTTACAACATCTAAAAGTTACAACTTACAAGTAACTAAATCATTTGCTACAAATACAAGTGTACAACTTATAATTTTTAAAAAATTACAAATAATGAAAAGAGATAAAAAAAAAAAAAAAAAAAAAAAGGGCCCTTTTAAATTTTAAACTTAGAAAATTCTTGAAGTTAAAACTCAAAATTAAATCATTAGAATCAAATAGACTTAAATTTATGTTTCGGTTTTTGTAAATGCGATCATATCTTCATTTCCGCCTTAAGTTTAAATTCGATATATCATCATCAAGAAACATTTGTTTTCCAAGTGTCAAAAATCTTGAACTATTAAAATATGTCCACAAAAATGCTCGATCGACTCTCTGGTTGAGACTGCATATACCTCTTTTGAATCATACTCAACACCGGATAAGCATCTTCTGTTTAAAATATCAAAATTTTCTAATTCTCCCCTTGATATTTTCCAAGGTGTATTTAGAAAATTTTCAATTTCTAAGAAAACATTTGAATGCTTGACGACATTTAGAAAAATTATCTAAACTAGATTTACCAAAAGACCACGACCAAGGGATTGAGTACCACCACGTCCACTACTAGTAGTACTAGTAGCACCACGAACACTAGTAGAATCACCACTAGTGGGACCAAATTGAATTTTATATTCTCTAAAAACATCCATTAAAATTGTTTAGATTTTTGGACAATGAATTTAGTAAATATATAATTTAAAAAATAAAGCATCATAATATATAAAAATTAATTCTTGCACTCCATCTACTCTTAATATTTTTTTATTTATAAACAAATTCATATATATAAAAATATTTCATCCATTTGACTTTAAAACTAATAAAGATTATATAATATTTCATTTGGATCACTACAATCTAGAGTAATTGGTTCATTGATCTAAAGCAAGAATATAAATAGGATAATAGTTCATTATTTAGTGTTTAGGTTAAAAACTTGCATCTCACATAAAGTAGCACATGAATCCCCATTAAAAATAAAGTAATACCACATTGTTCTTGTGCAAAAAAAATTACATAATGCATTTCTATACTCATAAGATGCATTAACATTTTATAAGTTGAGTTCCATCTAGTAGCAACATCAAATGAAAAACTTTTTAAAATTTATTAACTACACAAAAACTTTTCCATCTTTTAAAACTTTTTTGATGTCTAACCAAATAACCAAGTGCATGTTTAATAGGAGCAACATGTTTTTTAAAGAAGATAAACCGTTACAAATTTAAAATATGACAAAAACATCTTACATGAAAAATCTACCACCAATTGATGGTTGACAAATTGCAATAAGTTCATCTAAACTAGTAGATATGTTGCATTATAAATGAAATTGAAAATATTTTTGTAAAATGTTGTACTCTTTGAAAAACCGCGTTTACATTAAAACTCTCTATATGCAATTAAACGTTTTTTGAATTGTCCACGTATCATCAATCCAATGACAAGTAATGCCCATATAATTATGCTCTTGAAAATGATCACTCCAAATATCCGAACATATAGAAATTTTTTGAGTTAATCTAGAAAACATGATAGATGGATTTATCAATTTCACGAGTAATAGAAGATCGTGAAAATTTTTTTTTGCGAAGGATTATTAGCATAGTAACCCATTTTTCAAAAGCGAAGATCATTTGCAAAAACGAAAAGGAAGATGTTTAGAACAAATAAGTTTAGCTAATTCTCTTCTAAAGAACTTTAACATTATATCTAAATAAACTAGTAGGATTACTTACCACCACCTTGAAAGACGCCGTGAATCCACGTGTTCGTTTGAGATGTAGTCATTCCCAAGACTTCTTTATGTTTTACCAACAAGTGTTTTTTAAATTTTCCATTCCACCACCTTTCTCAAAATGATAAACCCTAAAGTGTAGTTACAATGAACTTTAAATATATTTACCTCATCGGTTTGCTTTTTTGAAGTGAATGGTAATATTTTGATTTTTTTCTTTTCTCAAATTTTTTGGATGGCCTCCTCCTCCTCCTCCACATTTTCTTCTTCCATGACCATGAGGACCATGACCATTACTTTCTTGACCACCACGTTAAATTCTTCATTTGAAAAAGTGGCATCCATTTTACGACCAAGACTCGCTTTATTTCCTCCACACTCCATGGAATATTGAATTGTTCATAGGAGGAGGAGGTGGAGGAAAATTAAATATTCATACTCTTTCCTTTTCCTCCTCTAGAAGATGATGATTCTCATTTTCACATTTTTTATTTTATGTAATATAAAATATAAAAGTAAAGTAAAGTGTATATAATAATAATATAAACTATATACTATAATGTATAAAATAATAAAATATATCAATATAGATAATATATAAGTATGAATTATGAACTTTAATGAACATAATTTATAAAGTTAGAACTTAGAACTTAAAAAGAGATAAGAAGAATTGATCAATTTGAATCAAGTTGGTGCAAGAAAATGAATACAAAAAGGGGTATTTATAGAGTTTGAGAAAATAAAAAAAAAAAAAAACAAAAAAAAGCAACTTTCATTTAAATCTCACCATTGGATCAAAAAAATCGGTAAAAACCATTGATTAAAAAAAAAAAAAAAAAAAATAAATTCTCATATTCGCCCAAATTACAGATTCCGAAAGAACAACTTTCACGTGTTAATCACGGAATCCGGCTAACTGGAATCCGTGATTCAAAAAAAAATCTTGAATGAATTACCATATGAAAAATAATGTTATCCGTTCGACATGACAAAAATTCAAAATCAACCGACTCCGAAAAAAAAAAATTCAGGCATCCCAGGATATATATTATAATTATAGATTTACCCAAATGGTTTAGGTTTGCTCTTAATGTGTTTGGTCAAAATTCCTCTCAACACATAATTTTATTTTATAAAATTTTTAACGTTTACTAAAATATATATAAGAGTGTTCTTTGCATTGTTATATTGATTTTTTTTGTCAAATTTTTTGTGTTACTACATCTACACAAGTTGTTACTTGATATTGAAAAACTCCATATTTTACGTAACACCATATCGTAACACATAAATATTCATAACGTAACATGAGAGTTACATGGTAACACATTATTGTTCATATGGTAACATATGAAAATTTATGAATATATGAACAACCGTACATATTACCATATGTTACTACATGAACAAAAAGTGTTCTTATATAAAAAAAAAACATGTTACCACATGAATAAAAACCAAGAAAGTGCAAAAATAAATTCTCATCCGAAATTACATTTAAAAAACAACTTAAGAGTTAAACAAAAAAAATGTTAATATAGAAAAATAATGTTCCTACATGACAAAAATCAAGAAGAGAAAAAAAAACATCAATAATTAAATTCAAAAATCAAAACAAATTCTACGAATAAGCGTGAAAAAAGAAGAAGAAGGATCTCAATTTCATCACACACTTTGTGTTGAAGGATAATCCAAAAAATACCACACATATTCTATCTTCTTTCTTCCACAAATTGAACAACCGTATTTCATCCAATGATCGGAGAAAAAAAAGAAAATTAGACTCCATGAGATCCACCGAAGAAAGAAAAGAAGATGAATCTAAAAAAGATCCGCTAGAAGAGAAGAAATAAGAGAAATCAAAATCAAACCAAATACGTCATTGCGAGAAGGAAGAAGATGAAGAAATAATAATCCGCCCTAACTAATCTGTCTGGCAAAAAAAAAAAAAAAAAAAAAAGTACAAATTTGCATTTGATTTTATTTTAAAATAGATGTGTAAATTAATGAGTGTGTGGGTAGAGAAAAACCCGTGTGTGATTAGTCGCGTGAAACCAAATTAAACAATCAGCCGTAGGCTAGTATTTGGTGGAATGAATTGAACAAATTGGTATTATATAAATGGGCCTGATGCTAATTCATGATGAAGAGAGGACCAGTAACAAGCCCAATTTAATACTAATACGATTGTCCTGTATTAATATTTTTGAATTACTATATTAATTTTTATTTTTAAATAAAATAAAATTACTGATACTCCATCGGAACACCCTACGGCCTACGGCCGTTGGCGCAAGAAAGTGTGCATCAAGTTAATTACTGAGAATGGTTTGCGCTCTCTCTTTTCTGAGGAAGTAGTGATGATTGAGTTCATCGAAGCTTTCTATTTATTAATGTAATTTTCTGGGTTGTTGTTTTGAGGTTTAAAATTGTGTATATGTTACCAGGATTTATTCAGGGAAGCAATTCTGCATCCGGGCCCGCCTCAAGATTTCGCTCTTCAAACTGTGCAACAAGCTATTAAACCCCAGGTTTGGTGTGCGCGTATTTTTATTAATTTGAATTTTGTGGAAGTAAGGAATTCAAGAAAACCCTGTAAAAGAGAAGTCTTTTTGGTTCTTATGTGCATTACATGTCAAGTTTATGTAAATTTGTTTGGTTGGATTTTTATGTATGTAATTGCTTTTGGTGTAATTTAAGTAGTCTTTCTTGGTTGATTCTTTCGGTTTGTTTACGTATATATGCTTTGGCCTTTGCAGAGGCAGGTGAAACTCGTTCAAGATGAAAATCAGTTGTTGGAAAATATTTTGCGGACTTTGCTTCAGGAGTTGGTGGTAATGCTGTGTTACTTTCTTTATATTATATTTGTAGTTCTAGACATTCTCAAGAGGAAACATTGTTGAAGTGCGGAAGAGTGATAGTGATAAAATAATATGACTTGGGTTGCTATATTAGATAGGAGTTTATGCGATTTGGGTGAAAAAAACATTAATGCTCGATATAACTTATCAAGAACAACAACTTTCAGTATGAAGATCTATGTTCATCTACATTATACATGACTGAGTTTTCAAATCTTTGATTAAATAAGTTTATCTTGAGCTCTATGTTGAAATTCTCAAGTTTTGTTATCCTATAAATGGTAAAAAACTTGAGTGATATCCTAGGGCAATCTTTACTTTCTTTAGATAAGCTTTACTTGGTTTACTCAAGTTTCAGGACAATTTGCATACAAATGAGAGTATTAATAAATCAGCGTGTAATTTTTAATTTTGAATTTTTACATGATGTATCATCCTGTTGCAGTCAGCTGCAGTTCAGTCAGGTGAGGAAATTATGCAGTATGGTCAATCAATAGATGATGGGGATACACGCCCTGGTCAAATTCCCCGTCTTCTCGGTGAGTACATATTATAAGATCAAAGATGGTAACTGGATTAGCAGCCTTATGGGTGGAGCTTTTGCTCCTAAAAACTTTTAATACCTTAAGATAGATTAAGATATAGTCAACATATTTGACCACTCTCTCATGTTATTGTTTTCTGTCCGGCAGACATTGTGCTGTACCTCTGTGAGAAAGAACATATCGAAGGTGGTATGATTTTCCAGCTTTTGGAAGATTTGACAGAAATGTCCACGATGAGAAACTGTAAAGATGTATTTGGGTATATTGAGAGTAAACAAGACATTCTTGGCAAGGTGTGCAACTATGTTTTCCGTTTCATTTATTTATATTTTGGACACATTGACATTGTTTTTTAGATTTGTCGACTGCTCAAAGTTCAGAATTTAAAGTATTAGTTTTTTCATGTTTTACATAGCCAGAGCTTTTTGCCAGAGGGAAGCTTGTAATGCTGAGAACATGCAATCAGCTGCTTCGTCGTCTATCAAAGGTTGAGTCTCTAAAAGCCCAATTTTTTCCTACTGCTCTTTATCATCTTTCACAACTCTATGCTTGTGTTCCTTTGTCATTCCTCACCCCCACGACCTTTAAGAATCTAGATAATCTTTTATTAATTACAAAATTTGGCTTTCTCTATGCTTTAGTATAGTACACATTCATCCCATGAAGAAGTTACACAATACTTTTGAACTTATCTTTATTGGTTTTGATCTCAACTTTAGACTCTACTGCTATTAGCTATAGATACAAGAAACATTGTTTCCCGAGTTTTTCCATAGAGCAGTACTATGACTTGATGACCTTCAGATAAAAAGGGCCTATTAGGATTTCATAACTACTAAATTTTTTAAATGCTTATTTGTGCTTATAATTTGGGTATTGCAGGCAAATGATGTCGTGTTTTGCGGACGAATTATTATGTTTCTTGCT
This sequence comes from Stenogyne calaminthoides, assembly GCA_037126765.1. Classification (NCBI taxonomy): domain Eukaryota; kingdom Viridiplantae; phylum Streptophyta; class Magnoliopsida; order Lamiales; family Lamiaceae; genus Stenogyne; species Stenogyne calaminthoides. The sequence continues at coordinate 12,921,744 of JBBCBC010000031.1, read as the reverse complement.
CATTTTTTCCCATTATCAGAGCGTTCAGGTAATTGTTTGCTATCTACAGACTGGGATTCGTCTATTTTATCTTTACTACAAGCACTTACCATGTCTTCTTACCTTTCTGGCAGCTGTCAATATCAAAGGAGTTTTTAATACATCAAATGAGACAAAATACGAGAAAGAAGCTCCTGATAGTAATCTTCTGACACCTGATTATTTCCCAGAGCTCTCTTATTCTGCCCTTGTGCTATTACCAAATTCATTAACTCTATTCTCAACTTTATATAATATACTTGTGTTCTTTCAGGTAGTTCTATTGATTTCAACTTTTACAAAACCTTTTGGAGTTTACAGGTTGGTATTATGCAGCCTTGCATTAAAGTTTTGCCAGTATATTTGAGGTCCCATCCAGTCTGACAATAAAAATCAATTAATAATTTGTATGAAGAATATATGCTTTATAAAGGGCAAATTTAGGGGAAAGAACACTCTTGATTATGAGTTTACACAAACACTGGTTAACAATGGATCTATTGTGTACTTTCCCGTAAGGGGACAATGAATTTATATAAAATAGACAATTATAAAGTAAACAATATGAATTAAAAAAATAGGATGATTGGTCAGATGATATCTCTCTTTTGTCTGATATTCAGGAATCCTTTTCCAATCCTGCTTCACTTACTCCTGCTCTTACAAAGTGGCATAAATTTACCTCCAACTTGACGGTAAATTTTATCTTTTTGATATATTTTTTTTGGAAATCCAGCAACATACATAAATAATCATCATCATTCCTTGTTAAATGTTTAGGTCGTGCTGAATACATTTGAGTCTCAGCCTTTGAGTGATGAAGGGGGTAATGCTATAAACCTTGAGGATGAGGCATCAAACTTCAGTATTAAATATCTCACCAGCAGTAACTTAATGGGTTTGGAGGTAGGGTATTGTTTGGGAAATAAGTTCTTTCAGTATAATAACTGGCTTTAATTAATCCATCTTGATTCTGAGTATTTTCTCATTTCCGATTTGTCACAGTTAAAAGATCCAAGCTTCCGACGACATATCTATGTTCAGTGCCTTATATTGTTTGATTATCTGAAGGTACTCTTGAGTCCTATCTTTTCCTTTTCTATTAGGTTATATGCTCATTTATTTGATGATATATTGAACTATTTTAAATTGTGAAGCTGCTGTTAGGTGCATTTACATCAGAATGTAAATTATTTTTCCAACTAGTATGCACTCTCAAATGGTCATTGTCTACTTCATTGTTTGGCTTACCTTAATTTGGTACTAAACATTAAACTCCATGTATCCTAGTACTTTTTCAATTCCAAAAATTGTGTTTTCAATTAATGTCGAAACTTTCATTCTGTACAATATTTTTATTTTCACAATATACTTTAATATCTTGATTATTCTTGCAGTCACCTGGGAAAAATGACAAGGATTTGCCATCAGATACAATGGTTAGTTTTATATTTTGGGAGATTTACTGATAGGTACATTTCAGGATTACAACTTACTAATAAGTACAAAATGGTTGCACATACGTATGTACATTTGCACTTTCGTGTGCAACTTTGACTGTATATGCAATCCTTTTTGTATCTATTAGTAAGTTGATCCCAAATTTTGTACCTATTAGTAGTTTTCCCTATATTTTGAGTCCTGTTATTGTTTCCATATTATCCTCGTTCCTTTCTAATTTCCCTTGCCCATTTCTTGCCTATATTTAGATTTCTTTATCTACAGACTTTGAGTTTTAGCATTATATTTTTATTTTCTGCCATGATATTTGGAATAATCACTTTATCATTTGTGAATCTAGAAGGAAGAGATAAAAACTTGTGAAGAACGGGTGAAGAAGCTTCTAGAGATGACCCCTCCTAAAGGAAAAGAATTTCTTCGTAGCATTGAGCATATATTGGAGCGTGAGAGGAACTGGGTAAGTAGAAAATGTTGCATCTTTCTTTTTGTGTGCGAGTGTATTGTGTACTTGTGCAAAGGAACTGTGTCATATTTATGTCTTTAATCGATAATTTGCATCTTCGTCTGTACTCATATTAATCTTCTTCCCCTTTTTCCAGGTTTGGTGGAAGCGTGATGGTTGCGCTCCATTTGAAAAACCACCAACAGACAAAAAGCTAGCTCAAGATGGTGGCAGAAAACGGTAATCAATCGATGATATATACAAATTAACATTATAGGCACTAGCTAGCTAATATTTAGGATGCTAAAGTGGTAATTTTTAGGATATGATGCATATCGATGTTGTCTTTATCACTTCATATGTTACTGAGATATTTTCCTTTTCCTTTTGTTTCTCCTCTCTCTCTCGCTCTATCTTCTGCGGGTAGTCGGCCTCGATGGAGAATGGGAAATAAAGAACTTTCTCAGTTGTGGAAATGGGCTGATCAGAATCCGGTACATTTCCCCCCTTTGTGCTTTTTGTCCTTTTCTTTTTGTAATATGTTGATTTTCTCAGTTCTTTTATTAAATTCAATATGGGTTTTCTTTAGATTGCTCTTTCATATTTTTTAAATTATTTTTACTATTTGCTACATTTTCTATAACTTAAATGGTACATCCTTGAAATGATACTGAACACCAATATTTGATCAATAAACCAGTGCAGTGTTATATTTTCATGGTATTAGGTGAATTGATGTGTAATTTGATGATTATTGATTACCATTCAAGATCTTTTTAGTGCAGAAATTCAATTTCTCATAACTGAGATGAAAATAAGTGATATCTTCAGATTTTATCTAATAGCTTCAAGAGAGATATCTTATCTTCATTTTCATATGCAGGATTGGTTGTTGGATCATTAGCATAAGAATATGACTCGATTGTTTATTATTCCTAGTAGTAAAGATTAGGTTACGATTCAGTCAAAAACAAAAACACAAGTCAGTGATAAGAAGAAATCATCAACTGTAGAATTTACATTTACAATACATGACAATAATGTTTATTCTCATTTCTTTTTGAAATGGTATACGAAGAAATATATTTTTCTTTAACGGCTGCATTGTAATAGGAAAATTCTCCGAAGTTTAAGATATACTCTACAGTTAATGTAGTAACAGAAAAATAAACCTAGCAGTGAACTGTAAATTATTTATTTAGATTCATTTTTTACCATGTGTAGTTATTTTCTCAGGTGCTAAACTTGTTTTTTTTACCTTTTTTTTTTTTTTCAGAATGCTTTAACAGATCCTCAACGTGTTCGCACACCTGCCATCAATGATTACTGGAAGCCATTGGCTGAAGATGTGAGCACATAGCCTCTTTTTATATTTATCTAATAATCTGCATAGTTTTATTTTGGTTGCTTTCTGATTTACTTTGCCAGAAAATGAATTTGTAAATAATCATGCCAATCAGCGATCTGAAGCAAATCCTTTTAATTTTGAAACAACAGATGGACGAATCTGCTGGAATCGATGAAGAATATCATCACAAAAATAATCGAGTCAGTACTACATTTTTTTCCTTCTATTTTGATTCTTTCTCAGTTTGGTTTTCTTGCATGATTTAGAGTATTCATTTTTGTCATATTGAGTTGTGGTCTTCTATATGGATGCTCATTTTCTTTGTCTCAACGTGGATTCCTGCAATTCTTATCCCCCTTTAAAACTAAGCAATAAATTATTATGAGTAACACTCCTGTGAACTAGGTCTACATGAACTCATCACTGTTATGCACAAAAACTTTCACTGTTTATATAAAAGTGATAGTTTTTGTACATAACAGTGAAAAACCGAGTTCACGGTGAACTCGGGTTCACACAAGTTTTGTCAATTATGTATCTCCAAAAGTCCGGTTGATGTAAGAAATTATGATGTTATATTATTATCAAACTGAGATTTTTTATTTTTGCCTATAGTGCTATTCTATTTTTCCATCAACTTTCTCAGTTTTGCAAATGCTGGTACAGGTCTATTGCTGGAAAGGTTTAAGGTTCTCAGCTCGGCAAGATCTGGAGGGATTTTCTAGAGTATGCCTTTTTTGTGGCCCAATATGAGTATAATAATTACAATAATAAAATATCATCTGAAATTTTGTCAATTATTTCCTTTGCAGTTCACTGAGCATGGTATTGAAGGGGTTGTCCCTCTTGAACTTTTGCCAGCTGATGTGCGGTCCAAATATCAAGCTAAACCAGGTGACCGGTCCAAGCGTGCAAAGAAGGAAGAGACGAAAGATTCTCTTCAGCAAGTAGAAGAATCTCAGGAAGTGGAAGAATCTCAGGTATCTGAAATATTTTTCCAGGTTTGACTGTGTTAGTCTTTCAATATACGCTTGTCAAAAAGGATTGCAAGAATCACGAATTAGAAGTTAGTTGCATGGTGTAATTTTAGCGAGTATTTTAGCACGGATTGAAACTCTTGTGTGTATAGTAGTGTTGGTTCTCTATCAAAGCATGTTTTATCGTTTCTTCCCTAGCTAATATTCTTTACAATTAGAGTATTTTTAAGTAAGTAGCATATTATGTGTAAAATAGTAAAATCATGTGAGTTCGATCATACTCGCCTAGTATTTATGAGCTCAAACTCGAGCTTGACTCGATTAAATTCGAGCTGATTTCGAAAATTTCCCAGATTGGCACGAGTAGCTCGTGAGTTGGCTCGGCTCACTCACACCCCTATTTTTTATTCCAAGAAAGCTTATTCGTGGTCTAATTTGTCGATCACTTCAACACACGAATGCTAGACTAACAATTAAAGCATTAGCTATTAGTTGTCATTGCCAATCAGCAAGTTATAATAAGGAACTAGAACAAAATTTTAATGCATATATGACCCTAAATTGAGGCTGAAAGAGGATTTCATTTTTGTCCTATAATTAACAACCCTCATTCTTGATCTATTTCGCGGTCTTGCCATTGTATTCTGACTTGCCATTGACAGCAGGTGGCAGGGAGCGAGACTGATGCTGATGGAACCAGAAACGACCCGGAAGCTTCTACAGCCCCGATGGAGACTGATGGTATCATGGCATCTGGTAGTGTTTCTCAGGGCGGATCTCCGACCCCTGAGGAGGAACATCAGAACACAGACGTCGGTTTGGAAGCAGGCCAAATCGAAGCAGATGGCGAAGCAGAGACAGGAATGGTCGACGGAGAGACTGATGCCGATGGTGATTTAGATGTTGTAGTTTGATATATACTGACATTTGTAGGCCATTACAGGAACCAAATGCAGTTTGAAATTTTGTTGATCTGTGTTTGGGGACTCAGATATCCTCTGATCCTAGATACGTCTAAGATGGATTAATGTTATTGATATTTTATTGTATTAAAAAGAAAAGAAAAATTCATGTATCAATTGGGTAAAAGCACGAACCAACTTTATTTTTAGTTTCCTAGTTTGTTTTGTTTTTCTTGAAAAAAGGCAAAATACAGCTTTATACAGAGTCTTCGATTTCTTCAAATTTTTAAACTCATTATTATTAAGTAGCGTTACTTAACTCTTTTATTGTTTACAAGTGCACTGGAGTTTGATTGAGGTTGCACGAGTTTTTATGTAAACAAGCTTGTTCCATAAGTATAGACTTAAATTGGATTGGCTTATTGTAATGATATTTATTTGTATTTTAATGAGTTTACTTAGATTTTTGGCATCGTAAAGTTCTTGTTGCTTAAAATATAATTGAGCTGTGTTTCGAAAGAAATTTTATTAATTTTGTACAAATTTGTACTTGCGATTCAAAGATTGTTTCAAAGTATTATAGTTAGAGATGCATTAAATATAATGATACAAAACAAACGACCTTAAACAAATTTTAACCCATTACATAATATTTAATACTACTACTTAAAAAATAATATTACCTTTTTATCGGTCATATAATTCATAAAATTGATGTAGAAACAAATCACTCATATTTCTCCTTTGAAAAGAGATAAAAAAAAACTCCTACTTTCTATATGATTGTTTCAAAAAATCCACTCTAGCATCGAGTATATTTTACTTCTCAAGATTCTGTGGACAAAATCCACAATTAAAATTTGATTAAAGCTTTTGTAGATCACGCGAAAAGTGTTGGGATACCCTTCTACTTTAACATAAGACCGCAACAATTAAACTTTGGGGGAAAAACTCTTAAGGTACAAAGTGAGAGAACAAAAAACTCTAAGGTACAAATGCAATTTTTTTATGACTCTCAGGTATAAAGTGCAATTTTTTTTCAAACAAAGTATTTTTTTTTTTGTACCTTAGAGTCACTAAAAATTGCATTTTTACCTTAGAGACACTGCTTCCTATTTTTTGTACCTCAGAGTCATTAATTCTTAAAAACTTATCAAAAACCTCTTTACATTCACCATATCTAGTAGCAAGGGGTGTTTTCAATCACTACAAACAACTTTTTCAAAATCATTTTTACTTTAAAGTTGCCTCTCATAACTTTTGGAAAAAATAAAATTCAAAAGCTGTTTTGTGGAGTTTGAAAACACACCCTAAGACCATCTCAAAACTCCAAAATGGAGTACCATTCCTCCTCCAACCGTACTCTATTTTAGGATTTGGAGATAGAGTTTTGAACAATGAACTCCATATTTGGAGTAACACTATTCACAACTCTATATCTATTATTTTATTAATATTTATAAATATAATTATACCATTAATTGATATAACAATTACAATTAGAGTTATTTTGTTGTTTAAATTAGAATTAAATTTAATTAGAGTTACTTTATATTATAATTATAATTTAATTCTTTAAAATTTTAATAATTAATTTTATTTTACAATTTAATGTTTATTATATTTAATTTAATTTTATTTATATTTATAAATATAATTATACAATTAATTGATACTATAATTACCATTAGAGTTACTTTATTTGTGTAATTTAATTTTTTGTATGAATATTAAAAATTTATATTTTTACCAACAAGAAATTACGTAAAATACAACAAAACATACATTACATATTAGATATGAATACATGATCATATTTCGCCTAATACGAAGAATCGAAGATACATGTATTCTATATATTGAAATTACATAACAACACCAAATTAAAATAAGTTAACATAAACTTATAAGAAATAAAAAAATACTAATAATCGAAAATATTTACTTCTTATGAATTTGATAAAAAAAAATTAATTATATTTATAATTAATTAAATAATTTAATTAACTAATAAGCTATTTAATTATACAATTTAATTTGATTAATAAGTTTAAATATCAATATTAATATATTGTTTAATGATTGTGTTGTATTGGAAATGAATAAAATAATAAATAGAGTAAAGTTTAGAGTTTTAAGGTTTTGAAAATAGAGTGCAGAAAACTTCATTTTTTAATATAGAGAACTCCATTTTGGAGTTTTAGTCTGGAGATGGCCTAAGCATAGTTCTACAAAAACCATGTCTAGGAAAATTCGACCCAATGTCTCATCTTTATAGTGCTAAAATCATCCAACAAATACATATGCATAGATGAGAATCAACAATGGAGAGTAATTTGCAATTTACTACCGGACGAACAAACCAAAATAACTACTTATAACAAGTCACAAAATCAGTGTCTAGACGCGAGTGAACCATCCTCAAACATAGAGATTTACACATCACAACAGATGAACCTCATACATGATAGATAAAATTGTTTCAAGATAACTTTCTTCATAGCTCTGTTTTAGACTTTCTGCAATATCAAAGCAAAAAAACATGAGTTCAATGATCAACCATATTCAATGAAATAGTAATTGTATAATAATATTGGTCACGTGATAAAGCTTTACCTGCATGGGAAGATATAGCTTGAATTCAGGTGGGAGTTCCTCTTCCGAGTAGAGCCTATCCGAGAAATATATCCTTCTCAGGCGGCAATTGGCGTGGACCTGAACTCTCAAAGTCTCGACGTAGTTGGTACCATATGCACGTCGAGTAAGATCAGAAAGGTTCAGCTGGATTTGATTCCAGCCGTCATCCAGCTTCAATGGCATCGTGCATATAAATGGTTTAACTCTCGTCATTGCCTAAAATAGAACGGTCAACATTATTATGGATAGAAAGTTTTAACAAAAGTACTGAGATTCCTCTACAATCATACAACTTCAAACTCCCTATAACATAGAAATGCTTATTAAATACGAGATTCACCACAGTAAACCATTTTGCAAGCTGGTCAAAAGAGTTACTTACATTTGTATAAATACAGTCACTAGCAACAGTTAGGTATTTCTTGATTTTATCTCTACGGCATTTATGATTGTGGAAGCATACAATTCTAGATTCAGCATCTGATAAGGTGATGTTTGTTTGGGGTTTTAAAATTCAGGTTTTTGATTTACAAATCTAAATCCAGTTCTACTTTGGGAATTTGAAATCCGGTTATATAGAACCACCACAACACCTATAAACCTACAATCAGTTCTCTCTCCTAACAATCACACCCAACAATATAATAATACATCATTCACTCTGCATATTGACTTGACAATTGACATAAAGTTGAATCACATCCTACTCAAAATCCCCAAACAAGCAAACACCTTATTTTTTATCAGTTTTCAAAGTCCCCTGAATTTCAAAAACCTGTTTTTAAATCACTCAAAACTCAAACATCACCTAATGAATTAAAACACATTTTACCACTTCAAACAATGTAATGTGACCAAAGTTCAACAGCAAACTCACAGATATCAAGACAACATAAAACGAGGTCCTAACAAACACATAGCTACACAAAAGTGAAGACAAAATCAAAGCACAAACAAACAGATAAGTAACTGTTGCTACTGAGTCTTGAACACTAACATTTTCTAGTGAATGCATTGCCTTCCAATAGCAAAACCAAAGAGATACAAGCAAAAGGGAAAAATAATCTTTTCATTGTACATACTCACTGATATATACAATTTGTCCTTCGGAAGTGCAATTCCAAGGAACAATAACTCGTCAAATGTAAACTTCAATAAGAATAAGATAATTATCTTGGAAATAACAGTATTTATGAAACAACACTTCAAATCAAGAAATCAAGCAAGAGCAGCAATCATCATGAATAACATGGATGTAGTGAGCAACAGCAGCCAGTAACTTATTAATGAAATATCACTTATAGGGATAACTTACAGACTTGAAAATTAGAAGCCCGAAATCTTCGGCGGACATTTTTATCATCCAGCACCTGGATTTCAAACGTGAAGTACTTCTTCATATTCTTAACAATCATAACTAGGAACGGTAGCTTGATACCAAGTGTTGCAGCTGGATCGGCTGGACATGTAATATAAGTAGACTGGACATTTGACCCAACTATTTCGAGAACATTAGATTGTATATCATCATCATCTGGCACTCGCTTGACCAGGCCATTGACAGCTGCAACGATTTTGAGAGAAACCCGTAAGACTTAAAGAAATGTGCCAGCTCAGAAAGTGCACACACGCAATCATGCACTTGTATTTAAGTACAAAACCAAATAACACATTCCTACAATTTGCTTAAATCAATTAATTTCACACATGACACACCAAAGCAAAACAAAGGAACAAGATATTAAAAATGAAAATCTAAAATAAGAGAAGACATACCTTCTTTATCCCATATCTGCAAAGGCTTACTCCTGAAGAATGAAAAAAATCCAACAAAAAAATAAATAAATTATCAGAATCATTAGTTAAAAAACAAACCCAGAATTAAACTGCAAAAATAAATCAATCATGAGAAAAAACTAGCAAAACTTCAAAAAAAAAAAAAAAAAAAAAAAACACGACATACCCAAGGCTATAAAGGATAGAAAGAAATCCAGACTGGAATGTGTTCTTAAACATCTTATTCGTCTGCTTCAATATCAAACCTAAAAGATAAAATTGGTGAGATATTCTGATTGAAACGACAAAAGGAAAAACTCAGGCTTCAACTCCCAATTCATATAGAACGATCAAAAACCAAACCAAAAAAGTTGATTAATTCATCCTTCATTCAGTAGTATTCTTCAATCCACTCTTTCTCGGATTAGTTTTTAAGAGAAAACCCTAGCGCCTAACAAGGATCATAGCTCTTACACACAATTATAGATACACAATACATACATACCTCGGCGCGCGCGCGAGAGAGAGTTTTAGTTTGCTTCAAAGAAGACGCAGAGTAGCCTACAGAAGGAAGAAGTGATTGCGAAATTGCGAATGCGTCTTATTATAATTGATTTACAGTGATGATAACAAAAATATTAACAAAATATTTATACGTATATAATAACAAAATATTATACCAAAAAAAAAAAAAAAACAACAAAAGTTTATTACAAATTTATCATAAAATTTTAAAAGCGGTTCATTAATAATTAATAATAGAAAATATTATATTTTGTAGTTGATATAGATATATATATTTTTTAAATCGATTCTTTCATCCATATTTAACTTTTTAGATTCTTTCACTTGCATTTTTTTGATACGGGTTTTGATGATGAAATTCTTTATTAATATTTGAAGGTAATAAAATAGTTTTTTTATAAGGGTATTTTATCAATTTTAGTGAATAAGATAAAAAAAATAAGTTAATATTGTATGTAATTATTAGTGACATATCTTTATAATTTAGTGATGTTTGTAAAGGTAGCGTTTAACCCAGATAATTCTTTTATTCTTATTTTGAGTATGTGATAAAAGATGGAACTTTTTTTTTATTTTGAAGAATCTAAAAAAGGCGAAAAATATTGTATATATGAAAATGTATAATATTACATGATATTTGATTTAAATTGATTAATCCAATTACCATAAATTAGTTGCATGAACTATTGATATTAGACTTAAATTGTTAGTTGAATAATTTTTAATTAAATTATTTGTTGACGTTATTAGTTGAATTGTAAAATGACACAAGGTTGATTGTAATAAAACTCGATTTGTTTACTTATTTGTATGATTCTTTTATAGGATATAATATTTAAATTCAACAAAAAATTAATTGCACTCATAAATAAATAAAACCGCATTTTATTATATTGAAAGATGCAATTTATTTATATTGAAAGATTATTTTTTTTTTTAATGTTGAAACGCAGTAACAAATTGCAGATTTTTTTCTAACAAATTATTTGTTTTTAAAATTAATTGCATTAATTTCGTCTTACCTAAATCCACAAATCCAAATTTATTGTTTTTATGGGTAAAGGAGGTCTTTTTAATGAGTTTTTTACTGAGATTATGTTATATTTTTATGGAAGTAGAACTTTGATAAAAAGATCTATTATTATAGTTTAGAATAGGCCTACGGAGAAAGAAAAAAGAATTCAGATTCTTCTAAAATTGGTCATATTTTTGGAATTTTTTATAAACGATTGCAAAATAGCGTGGCACACTATAAAAGCCATAATCAAAATTCATGAAAGTATATCACAAAAAGTTTTATTGTTTTCTTCTCCACCTAAAGTAGAGGTCTTTTTGTAAACTGAGTTTTTTTTTACTTCAAAAAACTGTATATAACAGCCTACAATGAGTGATTTTCAATTATTTTTTTAGAACTTGCATAAACATTTTTATATATAGTTTTAGAATTGTTTGATAAAAAGATCTATTATTATAGTTTAGAATAGGCCTACGGAGAAAGAAAAAAGAATTCAGATTCTTCTATTAATTCTTCTAAAATTGGTCATAATTTTAGTTCACAATTTTTATAAACGATTGCAAAATAGCGTGGTTAATAATATAAAATTTGCCATTTAAAATTAAAATTCAATTTATAATTATAATATATCACAATTCGTGAAAAATTTTAAATAGAATTTATCAAAAATTATATTATTATTTTATATTGGATTAATATTTTACTTATTTATTCAATTCAAACCTTCTGTAAAAAATATTAAATTGTAATTATTAATTGACTAAATCAAATAGAAATATTTAATTTGTAAATTCTATTGAAGGATTTAAATTTGAAAAAAATTTTTAATTAAAAAATTAGTAAAATAAAAAAAATAAAAATTGAGTATAATATAAATATATTTTCAATTATTTTTTTAGAACTTGCAACAAACATTAAGAAAATCCTATATATATACACTTTTGTTCAAATTTTTTATCCATAATTTTTCAACAGAAACAATAGAAAAATATAATTTATGTAATAAAAATTATTAATTCATATTATGAAAAATATGTATATAGAAAAATATTAATGTTGTTCATCCTACAATTTTTTTTTTTTTCTGTTTTTGATATATAAGTTTATAATTTTATTGTGCAGGAATCAAAATTACATTAACTATACAGTAATTGTTGCACAAAAATATATTTACCATGCATACACACAAGAGTATTATTGACATGGAGATCATGTAACGAAACAATAGACCATGAATTTACCCATCACCATTTTTCCAGTCTATAGCTGAGATATACTGTATGGCCGTATGGGGGTGTTTGCAAAAAGCTTATGCTTTTGAAAAATTGATTAAAATTAGTGATGATGGAAAAATTGATTAATAGTAGAAGGTTTATATTTTCCTTTCAAGTATTTCTTTCAAGCAAATAATATAATTATGTTACTTGAAAATTATTATTTTTCAAGCATTACAAAAAATGAAGGCCTGCTAAGTTTTAGATTCACAACTGATGATAGAAAGAAGTTTGCAGAACTACCGGAAACAACCAAAGATTATTTCCACGTTTGCCGATACAATGGTATCGCGTTATTATTTATGTGTTGCAAATGAAACTGAGCATCTTCGGGCCCTGAAGAACAACACGAGAACGAAAACTATTATAGTTGCAATTCATATCTCCAGAAATAAACTAAAAACAGAGGACTGAAATTGCTGAAGAAGAAACAAGCTCTGTTATTTCTATTTGAGGTTCAAAACTAAGAAAATATTGTATAAAAGTGAGAACAAAGGAATGAAAACAAGAAACTGTACCATGGAATATATTCGCTCAAGTATGTTGATAAGTGGGTATAGGCACGCCAGATTCTGAGCTCAATTTGCTATAAACATTTTGCAACCTTCGAGTCACGGGTCCCACTCTGCCGTCTCCAATTGTGCGTCCGTCGATTTTAATGACCTAATACAGTCCAAGCAAGATATTAGCATTACCAGCACTGATAACATTATTTTCAAAAGTCTTCACTGTTTTTGTATATTCTTTTCACGAATTATAGAAAAAATTGGTCGAAAAGTATTAGTTCATGTAAAGAAAACTATCAATCAATATGAACTAATACTTCTAAATTATATCATTCAGTTTTTTTTTTTTAATCTAAGTTCACAAGCATAGAACAATAATGCTCTAGTACAAATAACTTACTGGACTGAGTTCTCCCATGGTTCCTGTTGTGAACACCTGCAATAAACTATTCCTTTTTACTCTATTTGCATTAGAAATAAAGATCAAGCAGAAATATTTAGGAGGAAAAGAATTACAAGTAAAGAATGCTTCACAATTTCTGAAAATGAGTGAATAAAAGCAGAAATAAATATATTCGCGAACATATAGCATATTGACCTCATCTGCTGTATGAAACTCTGATAGGCTGATACGTCTCTCCACCAATACCAAGTTTTCCTTGACAGCAAGGTCCATGACCTGAAAAATATGGATAAATTTTATTACAAAGCATATCACGGGGCAAAATGATTTGGTTGCTTTCAAGTAAGCATCGCGTATATATTTTCTTACACAGTTAATTGATATCTGATATAGTTATTAACCAAAAGAAGTGCAGGTTATTACATTCCCACTTTCAATCAAGATAAAAGAAGAATAAGATCCTTCTCCATGCTATAAAGCGATAAATATTTCACTTGTATAACAAATTTGTGTACATCCATGCAAGAAAATATTACAATTACGCAGAGACATGGTTCGACAAAAATGAAAGTATTACTCAGAAAAGGCAAGTCACCATACGTTCTAAACAAGTCAAATTGGCTCCAAACAGCCAAAATTCGACAAAGCAAGTTGGAGAGACAAGATCATCGCACAAAGTGTAATCTAGAATTTATTATACTTTACTTAAAACAACTATGCAAACAAGGAATCTCGAGTTATATTAATGAAAGGAGTAGAAATATAGGTCAATGAAAAAGACACAATCTTCAGTCAAGCACAAAATTCTATGATGCAATTATATTCACCAAGATATTTTGGGGAAAAGTATACAATAAATCTTACAGTAGCCCGTGTTATACCGGGAAGACAGTAATCAGCATGGGGAGTTGCTAGGTGGCCTTTCTTCACCAGAAACTGCAATATCAGAGGATTAATGCATTAAATATAATAGGCCTCTTTCCATGAGAAAATGTGGAACATTATAATTTTGAGCCCTCTAAGCTATGGCAATCCATAAACATTGGAATATGTTACGGCAATATCAGAGGATTAACCTATTAAATATAATAGGCCTCTTTCCATGAGAAAATATGGAACATTATAATTTTGAGCCCTCTAAGCTACGGCAATCCATAAACATTAGAAACTAACAGATAAAAAATAAAAATCTGGTCTAGCCCAGGCGCTTACAATGTTTGTGGCATTTGTTTCTGATACATAGCCATCTTTATCAAGCATGATGGCATCATCAGCATGTGAATTATTTCCTTCTATCTGCCATCAGTACAGAAAAGCAAAGTCAAAACCATACAGAACTGTTAAAAAATTAAAAAAAAAAAAAATCATCAAATGGCATGCATAATACACTAGTAACACTATTTAGCAATTGGAGATACAAGTTGATTGAGATTCGGATAGATCCTACCTTAGCAAGAATATTATTAAGGAGGTTGTTGTGGTGAATTTTTGAATCCAAATTCTGCAAAAGACAATGGCAAACGTTCATCAGCGGTTGAAAGTGAAACGAATGAAATGAGTTAGCCATTGATGATGATTAAGTCATAACTCTTGAGACATCAAACACTCAATCAAACCATAATTAATGTTGATATTAAATTAAATGGTTAAATGATAACACTCTAACAACTTAAGCTTTTAGATGAGTTGGTCTTCAACATAAGCCTACAATAATAAAATATATAACACCACGGTCTTACATTGGGTGAATTACGGCGTGTTGTAGCAGTCACCAAAGTTATGCCCCCCGTATTGTCATACACTGGTGGTTTCCATTCAGCAAGCACTACAGAGTACAAGATGGAAACTAGTATAACAATCCAAAGCCATAATAGTTTCATATGCAACTTTAAAGATGAGGCCTAAGAGAAAATTATTTAGAATGCTTAAGAAAGAAATTCAATTCTCTATATCTTCTCCCTGTGAATTTGTTTTTCAGGACACGTTATTCCCTTTATATTTGACAGTTGAAACATGGGTATTTTCAGCATTACACAATCACTTGAATATCACAGGCAAGTAATTAATATAAATATCAGAATTATGTAATACCTTGATTATGAAATCTGGACTTGTTAATACATTTAAAGTGTTGTTTCATGTAATAAATGTATCAACATGAAACTAGTTGACAATAGCCAAGATTATTAAGCTGAAATAAATTATAACATCTACGTTCACATTTTCACATTCCACAGCATATTTAACATCTTTCTTTAGAAAACCCATCTTACCAATTAAAGTGCACCCGTACTGGTTGAATGCTGGGCTCATTCCAGAAGTCACCTACAAATGAGATAATTGAATAACTAAAGACATGGATTAAAGTAAGAGAAACAGTTGATATATTAGTGAGAAATCTCAAAACAGACCCGATTAATTAGGAAATATGATGGTACACGGACTACCTCATACAACACTTGTTGATGAATTCAGAACATGTAGAAGCTCAACTAAAGGTGTCATTATGTGTTTCCTTGGCAAGAAATTTCACTTGCTTATAGACAAGGAAACCAGCAAATTAATGTTGCCATGTTCTTAGGGTATTTAAACCAGCATTCATATGTTTGTTTATGGATTGGAGTGGATTTCAAATCCATTAGGGTGGATTTGATGAATAGTAAAAGGTGTATTTGGATTTTGTATATATTTGGGAGTGTGAATTTTGTAGGATTTGATAGGGTGGGATTGTAAAAAGTATGCGAAAGATGATTGATTGTGTATTTGGAATTGTGTGGAAAGTAGGAGAGAGAGTGTGTAAAGTAAAAAAGGAGAGTGTTGAGTTTGGTAGAAAATAATAAGGAAAACGTTGGCGATAGATGATTGATAGTGTATTGAAAAATGTGTTTGAAAACAGTAGAATAGTATTATAGGGTAGAAATTTGGAGGATATGAAATGCTATACCCGAATCCGGATAAACAAAAGAGGATTTGGATATGAAATAAAAAAAGTAGGGCGGGAAGCTGTAAACAAACATACTTAATATGCAGTACTAACAGAAATTTGAATTTAAAACTTCAGTTTAGAAGTGACTTAAAGACAATTACTACCCTTCCCAATTGTGTACCAAGAATCTCACTCCCATTTCCTTTTCCCAGACCATTATCCCAATTAAAGTTATTATGTGAAGAAACTCCCAGTCAAGCTATAAACTTAAAGCTTTATACTTTTTCCGAAACTCTGTATTTGATCAAACCCAACCTATTATTCTGGAAATGGACAGATTTATACTAAAGGTACACCTCACACTGTATATATAACCAGCACATCTCCTTTGATGACCAACCAATGACCACTAATTACTTGTAATTTGGTCATAAGGTAAATAATTTTCTTCATGTTCCGAGTCAGTCAATGCAACTATGCAAATAGAAGATTGTTTACTTTGATTTTAGACACAAATCTATGTCATGTTTCATCATTTATATATTTGGATTTACGGAAGCAAGTAATTAGCAGCCAGAAAATATAGTTTGCTGTTCCTTTTATACTCTAATCAATTCCAGGATTTAAAGATTCTGCTTCTTTTATAGGATTTTTAAACAATCTCTTGATGGCTAAATCAACTTCTGACTGAACTACTGAAATATATCAGTATCAGGAAATTTCAATTCATAAAGTCTCTCTCCCACGTTACAGGTAATGCGGTCTTACTCCAAAATTTTGAAATATTTGTTCACCAAAAGGGAAATCTTAGAAGGGGGAAATAAGTATTGTAACAAACAGAGGATTCGTTGCTGAAACAGCAATAACTCATCCGACTGCATGACATTCTGAGCCTAAATTCAGCTACATTCATCAGTATCACTATTCATATTAATATTTTTCTCCATGCACAAAAAGTTGCACTCCTCAAATTGAAATGCAAGTATTCAAATCTTATTACGGTTTCACTATTAACATGAATAAACCAAAATAAGTGGAGAGACAGAAGTACCTTTTTTCCACGAGTCAGAGTCAGTCTGATATGTGTGTTATTAAACATTCCATTCCTTATCAGAGTTTTGAAAATTGCTTCCTTCACCTGCAATGTTTGCACATGTCAAGAAATTGTAGGTGATTCCAAGGACTTATATTTTACCAAGAGCCTATAGGCTGAAGAGACACCATCCTATATAAAATATTCAGAAATATAATATTTGAGTAAAAGAAATTGGTTAAAGTCACCTGCTCACGAGTTGGTACATTGCTGAAAGCTAGAGCTTTTGCAGAGTCACACAACCTGGAAATAGAAACATATTCACACATTATTAGTCAAACACAACTTTAGGACTATTTCCTAAAGAAAATGTGAAAAATGTGCCAATTTATTAAACTTATAGGATTAATGCTTCTGACCTATGCTTAAAGCATTCAAATATCCATACTCGTAGTTTCCTGGATTTTCTAAATGGATCCTGTTTTTCTGCTATTCTATATCCAGAACCATCTTCGAATCAAACCACAAAAGTTGGATGTTTATGGGATATGCTAAAAGGGGATGATCAGATTTTAAGACTGCTCTAATGAACTGATAATTTCCCCAAAACTTTGTACAGCTTCAAGTATATTTGGCCTCCTTAAATAAACTTGCTTATATAGTTTCTCAAGTTACTAGATTCTTGAAAGTGCAATCATCAACGATACAAGACATGCTAAGAGTATAATGATTCTTTATTTCTTTTGCTCACCTCTCTAAATGCTCCTCCAATTTAAATATCTTCCCATTATAAACTCGAAGACCCTCCCAAACTCCATCACCACCTTGAACAATTGAGTCAAAAACTGAAACCTAAAGCATTGCACAATTAAAAAAGGAAGGGTGGAGGAATACAAGTTCATAAACGATGCATGACATATGTGAGAATTTTCTTCAGTCCTGTTGATCTTGAATGGAAGAATTGCAGAAACAAATAGGAGAGGAGGCATCACAATAGAATACCAACTCCTTTAGGAAGTTAAAAAAAATAGAAATCATTCTCAATATCAGTAATTCTAAGATAAAAATCGAAGAGATTTGGTAAGTAATTATCAGTCTCTTTACTAGGAAACAAACACGAAATATCGAGTTCTAGAAAACCATAAAACTTAAATCACTTATATCAACAGATATCTACCTTTGCACTTTCACGAGGCACAATCTGATCATCAACCCAAGCAAACAACTTCTCATTGGCAGGAACTGGAAGCTTAGGACTGGGGGATTCCTTAGTCTGCCTCGTATAGCGCCTAAGCAAGTTGTAGAAAGGTAAAGATTGTTCCAGCAAGTTGTATAAAGATGACGGAAATGGCTGAAAATTAGTAAGTGGCCAAAATAATGTGAGGTCCCGCATAGTATGATATTATGTAGCATATCAGGCTTTTTACATTTTCAAGAGCATAAACATTTTGTACGATTCTAGTAAGTATATGGTAATCAACTTGTTTTAAATGCTAAAGCCAGTTATGCTAAAAAGAATAGATAGACAGGTTCTCTATTACTTACCGAGGGATACTTCTTTGGCGGTTCAAACCCTGTTGATTTATGTGTATTCTTGTACCAATAGGGGGCCCACATGCCGTCAAATGGTTTTGGCCCAGGTTCCCATCTGGCAACATAGTTCGGACAATCATGCATCATTATGATTTTAGTACATGTATTAAATTGATTGCATATAGACATCATTATTTCACATCGTTCCTAAATTTTTAGCTGATATTAGATGCCTCATGGAAACCTTTCTTAAAAAGAAAACTAGGAAACGGGTTCTTTAGAGGAGTAAAACGAAAAAGAAACTTCTTTAGTAGAGTTCAAGGAAGAGGTTTCAATTTGAATTACAGTAAAATACATTCACGAGATAGTTGCCTCACTTGAGCATTGCAGCTTGAAATGGAATACCGAGGTCATCACACAGGCCACGTAAAGTACCCTACAAGAAGAAGACACGAGACAAGTTATTCTAATAACATAAATAGGATATTAGGATGGGTATCTAACATATTTTGAAGCAAAGAATCACCAAGGATACATGATATTCAAAATATGTCTACATATAAAAGTCACTGAATGAATTATGAACCCCTACACAGCCATTATCTCTCTGAGAGTCATCAAATGATGGACTTGCTTGAAAAGTAAGAAGAAAAAAACTTGGAGTTTTCCCAAATAGCATACTACACTAGAACAACAGAAACTGATAATGAAGCCTGTTAAACTCTCAACAATTTGATATTTTTGACCTAACAAACATGTGCAGTAAAAGTAAATCAAACAAGTTATGGAAAATGACACCCCTGTTTCACTAACAAAAGATGTGACTTTTGATGTCTTTGATTATAGTCTCTTTTATGCCTTGATATCTCCAAGCATGTGAACAGCACTTAAAAACAGAATATTGTCAATGCAAATATATACGGGAGTAGCAAAAATATCCGCGGGAAGGTTTCATGACTAAAATGGGGGACAATTAGAGTAGTCTGGCCAAATTTTATGTTCTATGAGATGAATTATCTTCAATCTAATTTGACTAATTTCTCACTGTATACACAGACAAGAAAACAAAGTATCACCAAACTAGGAAGTAATACACGATACTGGATAATATATTTAGGAAAATCATTGTTCAACTGAAATTCCATTCTCCATGGGAAGATAAGTATCAAATTGTAGAAATAAAATCTACACATTTGAGTATAAGAGGAATAACAAATCAAGGAAAACTGCACTTTGGATAAGGGAACACATCATTCTTAATTTAAACACTGTTCCACACCTCAGGATCTTCTCGCAGCAAATCTGAATCAATGACAGGAGGGGATTTTCCTTCATCACATAGCTCACTGTAAATGGAGACCAAGCTAGCATACCCCATATCAACAAATGATGGGGGAACAACTTTGTCATAGGATGTCTGACACGAGAAAGATCAAATGTAAAATATGTAAATGAGAGATCATTTAAATGCAAAATATCACATAGATAACATTCTCACAACTTAGAGAAAGAATAAAATATTATCAATCTAGGGTATCCCATATGGATATCCCTGTAATTCTCAAGTAATCAACCCATTGAAAATTGTTATTTGATGCTATACAAAGCAGTATAGCAGGTAGTTTGATGTATATAAGTGTGAGTATAGATATATAAAAAGCTCATTTACCAACACATCAAGGGGATTCCTCATCAATATGAAGTGCTTTCCTTTCTTCATTAACTCTTCTGGTAGACCAGGCAGACGTTGGCTAGCTATATGCTGTAGAATGAAAAATGGAAAATGAAGCATAAACATTTAGCATGATCGCATTATATTACTGATCTCTGAACCAAAATTACGAATAATATACGATACAGAAATTGCCAAATTATTCCCTGAACTCCAGCCTAAACAACTCTATGCAGTAGTATCATACATAACTGAACACCCAAAACATTAATATTTAGTGCTTTAATTGAATACTTCAAGAATGTTATGGGATTAAAACTTGACGATCCTCAGTTCCTTGAACAAGACTATGAGACCACAGTCTGGGAATATATCATAATTGGTTAGCTCAATAAAATAAGCTCCTTCAGTAAATAAAAATGAAAAAGAATGCCAAAAAGGTAGATACCACACGACCTGTCTGGTGATCTAAAAATTCCATTTTAACCAAGAGATGTGAAAGAAAACAAGACAATCAAGAGCAATCTTTGCAACAAAATATACCTCAATGATGTGTTAATTACCTTACAAAACCTATACTTCTTTTTTCCAGGACCGAAAATGACATCTTGCACAACCTTATTTCCATCTGATTCCTATTCATCACAGCAAGTAATGTTATGGAGGTTAACTGGTTTAAGTGATAACTGATAAGGGAATGCATTTTTTGCAATAAAGAATGAATACAAACTTTTAACCGAAAATAACAAATGCAGTAGCAACAAGAACCCCCCTTCCATTTTTCACTTCCAAGTTAATTCCTTTAGGAAAAGAATTTAGGGAGAAGACTGAAGTAGTACATAGAAGAAATCATTATATAACAGAGCACACTAAAAACGGGTTTCATCAAATTTGAGTTTGTGAATTAGAGTTGCTCACACAAATTCAAATCCAGAGATATAGGAAGAGCAATGTTTGCGCAGCCAACTTACCAACTCTAAGGTGATTATAGGTGACAAATGTAACATTCAACTTACCAGATTTGACAGGAGTTCTTCTCTGTAAGGCCTTTCAGCTCCTACTACACGCAAATAGTTCGCATATAGGGGTTCATCAACCACTTCCATATCATCTCTCTGGTTAAATCAAAGGGAAAATAAAGTTTTCCATCACCAATAGAACTATTCATGCAACAGTTCGGTTGTGTCTTGAATACAGGGTTCCCATTATAATTTCTCTAAGAATTAGCATTTCGCATTCATGTACAATAAGATCCACCAACTTTAAAGGAAATAGCAGGAAGACAGTGATAAGTCAAGTAATGCAACCAACACGTCTCGCACTCAGATATAAATTTTGATTCTTCTACTGTAACTCCTACAAAAATCTCAAGCTTTTAAGATCATATTCCACCAATACCTATATGCATCACTATTACCGTCATACTATTCATCTAATTCCTAAGACATATTATCCAATTTCTAAGTTTAAGAACCAAGTCAATCCATCCTCACTACCAAGCTGAATTATGAAATTAGAATCTTCCATTATTGGAATCAATAATCATAACCTATATCACCAAATTAACTTCAAACACTCACTATTTCATAGGAAGAATTGCAGTCAACGGTAAATCAAGCAAATAAAACCTCGAATCATAAAAATTTCCTTGCTAAGCATAACGATCTCTGCCCTACACTTATTTACTTCATCGATTCCATAAAAAATTGCTATAACCAAACAAATTTGAAAAGGGGGAATAGGTAGAGCGAAAACGGGCATGCTGCTAGAATCAAACATGGAATTTCACGTTTTTATAACACTAAATAAACTACTCACCGAAGAAGAATCGCCATTCTATAACAAATTTTACAGAAAAAGGTACAATAATCGCACATACTTGAAACCGCAACACTGGAATAACAGCGAAAAATTGTACCTGCGCAAAGGAATACATGAGGCTTGTACTGGCGGACCTAGGCGAAGACCACAAATGTATCACCTCTACTTGTTCTACTCTCTCCGCCATTTTCGACTGGTGAAGAATTTCTCACTGTTTCAATGAAATGTGATAAGAATGTGAAAAATCCGTCGTCTCTATGTGAACAAGTACCAGTTCATCAGATGCCACCTGTAAAATTCCATAAATTAATTTTGCCTTTATTTCCCGCTAAACTTAAATGCTCTTTACCCATAAGATCAACTCTTCCTATCTTCAAAATCCCAAATAAAAATACCATTTGACATTGACAAAAGTATAGAGTGGACAAGATTTTTTTTTTTTTTTTTTTTTTTGACAGGAAAGTAAATATATAGATCAAATACCAGAAATATCTATGTTACCATAGGTTATTAGTTGTGATAATTAAATGTGTAATTTTTTATTATAAAAGGTATTATTTATAATATTAAAAAGGGCGACTTATATTACAGTAGGGGTATTAGTAGAATAATCAAGAAAGATAATTTATAAGACAAAATAAGATAATGCGATAATCTGAAGGGTCAAATTTAAAAAAAATACGGTGAAAAAAGTTTTCACTAAGATACCAACTCTTTTATATTTTGAAATTTTATATTTCTCCAAATAAAAAAAATAAAATATTCCTCAATCATGATTATTAATGAGTCAGTTCTCCATAAAAATTTGTTCAAAATATGAAATTCACATCATTACATTTATAATTAATGATACTATAATATTTATAAACTTATATTGTAGTAATATTTATAGATGTATACATGTTATGATATTAGTTTATAAGAGTAATGATATTAGTAAATAAATATTTGGTATTAATGTGGATCCAATCTCTTATTGTGAACAAGTTTGATAGGAGAGTTTCTAATTAGACTCATTACTAATTGATTGACTATTCTTCTCTGTTTTATCTAAGAATAAATTTCTTATGAACAAATTTCATAGTATAAAATTTACATCATTATATTTATAAATTAATATTATAACATTTATAAATTAAAATTATAACATTAGATGCTATTGATATTAATTTATATGAGTAAAATCTAATAGGTGTTATAGGAGATTTTACACTATTTTGTTACATAAAATTTCATCAGTAGATTTTGACACATTAAATATAGGAGATATTCTCATAATTAATTTACCTTAATCATAATTACCAAAATAACTCTCAAAAATACAATTTGTTTATTAAAAAATAGAGATTTGTGTTTCAACATATTTTGTGATTCAAGGACACAGAGAAATAGATGTGAGAACTGAGAAGGAGATAGATTAAAAGAAGAGTAGGTCTACTGTACAAATTTGTATAGATACAAATCAATTAATTTAGAAAATTAATTAATTCGCGGGTTAAAGATGACCCGGTCAAGCGGGTCAATGATGGGTTGGGTAAAGTGAAATTGAGTTTCAATTGGGATTTGTATGTATACAAATTTGTATCCTAGACTATGTATTAAAAGAAAATAGGATTTAAATACACTGAGAGAGAATACGATTTTTCGTGAGTTATTTTGGTAACTATGGTTAAGGTAAGTTAATTAATAAAAAATAATATATTTTATATTACACGTGTCAAAATTTAATAAGTGTTATGAGAGATGCTACACTATTGTATTATAGGAAATCTCATTCGTGTCAAAAGATACAAATGGGCACGATTATAAATATCTTAAAACATAATTGTGACAATTTGGTATAATAAATTATTAATGCTAAAATGGTAGTAGAAGATTAATATATACCTTAAAGTACATAGTAGTTTAAATATTGTCAGAGTATTTTCTATAAAATCAAAATAATTTATTTATAAACTAATAGCCAATTAGGCTATAAACTAGCCAACTAATGCTAATCTTATCTCAAACGAAAAGACAGATAAAATCATGGAAATAAATATCATTGGGACAAGAAAACAAAAGATCATGCGCTCTCATACGTTTTATGTGACACAATCACAGTATTAATTAATTAAAAGTAAATAAAAATATCATCACTGCTAGTACTAGTAGATAATAAATAAGTGTATATATATATAATTAAGATAATCCGAGAATTCGTCCACGTTGTACTGCTCTTACAAAAATCTAACAACAAAAGATCGGTTTATCTTGAATCCATGTCAGCAAATTCTTGGCTTCCATTATTCTTACACTTTTGACCCTTTCTGATTGGAAATTACGGTGTAATTCCACCATAGTGACAGATTTTATCCATGCTCTTTGCATAAGGCAACATGGAAGTATTTATAGGTTTCATATGCAATTGGTTTATAAATTTAAGATTTGTGTATTTGTTTCGATCTTGTCGCGAGTCGTTTTTTTACGGAGAGTATTATGTGGCTAATTTGATAACAACTCGCAAACAAAACATGCACGTGTACGATAAGCTGTAAATAAGATGAATTTATTGACCCAGTTCGTTGGGAAATGACTACTCTGGAGGCATACCAAGCCAGGATGTGGTATTGTGAGCTTTACACGTACAATATTTGATACACCTTATGAAGATGAATCATTACAGATGAAGATAATTTGGAGAATTCGCCTCCGGGTGCTAGGGTTTCTAGTAGGAATAAATGATCACTCGAATTTTTTTTTGTTCCTCACCTCTCAAGCATGGGTATGACTTTTTGGGAGATTTTTTCTGAACCTTTCTCTTCTTCTTTTTTCTTCCTTTTATAACACTCCAACAAGCATGAGCTGGGTTGGCAAGCATGAGCTGGAGACTTCGGGTCATGCAAGAACTCACGTAATGCTGCCACGTTTTCAACTTCGTCTTCTTGGTTGATCTTGGAACTTACTTGTCTGTAAAGCACTCTTTTGGTCGTCCAAATTAACCTTTTGTTCGGTTGGATGCTTTGTTCGCCCCTTTAACCATGTCAGTTTTATGCTGGAATATTGTCCTCTTCGAGCACACTGAGCCTTCAGGATGTTTGGGTCTTCGGATATCTGAGTGTCGGGCACTCTGACCATTCGGGATATCTGAGGTGCGAACATACTGACCCTCAGGATATCTGAGGTCTTCGAACATGCTGACCCTCAGGATATTCTGAGGTTCGAACATACTGACCCTCAGGATATCTGAGGTCTTCGAACATACTGACCCTCAGGATATCTGAGGTGCGAACATACTGACCCTCAGGATATCTGAGGTCTTCGAACATACTGACCCTCAGGATATCTGAGGCCTTCGAGGATTTCTGAATATTTTGGCCGCCTGAGTCCTCAGATTTGCTTATGGCCTTCTTGACTTAGCTCATCTGATTTCTTTTTTCCTGACCTGAGTGGCGAATACTTGTCCATTGGGCATGAATATTTAAATATTACATGTGTCGCTCTTACGTGTTCGATTAAGCCTGAATTACTATATCGAACACAACAGATCTCATCTAGTTAATCAATTTGGGTCACATATAAAATGTGTTTTTAAATTTTTTTAATTCATTTCTTCCATTTCAGTTTCGAAAATTACGCTTCTTTCTTCTTCTCTCACATTTTTCATGTGTCTTCTTCAATTTTCCTCTTTTTGAAACTTGGAGTTCCATCGTTTTTTGCCTTTTTTGTTCATTCCAACTGAAGAAATCATCCCCCCACCTTAGGCCTGTGTTGTCGTCGTATCGACTACGCGGCTGCCTACCCTGCCGCCCCAGTCGCCACACCATTTTCTCCATATGTATAAGATCACAACTTTGTACCACTGAAGATTTACGAACGCAGGGATGTCAAAAGCGCAAATCTACACTGATGTAAATGTTATGCGCCTTAAGGAATACTGGGAGTACGAAAACCTCATTGGAGGTAATTTTAATATACCATTATCTTGAAAATATGATGTTCAACCACTAAGCTATAGCCGAATACTTGAACATATATTGCATTATAGAGTTTTAACTAATAAGTGTGGCCCCTATTAAAACTTTTTTTTAATGTGTCACTCTTATATAATTTTAGCTAGTTGCATGTTTCTATACTTTCTCGAGCCATATATCATTATCTTGAAAAAATGATGTTCTGTTGGAAAATGGAGCCCATTTTGTTGGGGAATGAGTTGCACAGATCTATTCGGGGTGAATATTTAAATACAAATTTAATTCATTTATTATTACTAGCATGAATTAATTCTATATTAATTCAAATAATAATTGCAACAACATATCATGCATATAAAAATCCACGTAAAACCTACGCATGCGGAATCTACGGGTTTACGTGAACGCATTCTCCTGGATGGCAAAAGGACTTCGGGTCGGACGGACTAACCAAAAGGACTTCCCAAGTATTCCCTTAGCCCTTGCTCGACAATCCGTGGAAGGATACTTTCGAACAATTAACAAAAGGAAAAAATAAACTTTGTTGCACCAATGATGTGGATTTGCTAATATTTCCAAAGACATGGAATTGTACTTGAGAATGAACTAATCATCCCCTATTTATAGGAGAGGAGGGCACGAAATTTATGTGGATTTTCAATGTGGGAAAAGACTTTTCTTGGTCACCAAGAAAATCTTGAATATATCCCATATATTCTTTTTCCCATAATTAAAATATTCCACAAAAAATCCACCTCCTTTTTTTATGGAATTTTTTAAAAAAATGAAGTGTGCAAGAATCAAAGATTTGGATCTTCTTGAATTTATGAGATATTCTTGTATTTCAAGAAATACATATCTTCCATAATATCTTTTCAAGAAAATCAAGAAAATCAAGAAAATTCTTCTTGCTATATTTTTTTCAAAAATTCAAAATACTTAATGAATAACCAAGTGGGAGATTTCTTGAATTTAATGAGATAATCTTGTATTCCAAGAATACATATCTTCATTCCATAACAAAATTCAAAGAAAATTTTTCTCCTCTTTATCCATAATTTTCAAAAATAATGAGGAAATATAAGCAACAATATTTATTTTATTTTAATCACCTTTTTCGCTTATTGACTATATGTTGGGCTACTCGGGGGCTTTAGGAGAATTAAGATTGAACCTTCTAATGGATCTTGAATATCTAATATTGAGCCACAATATAATTCAAGCCCATAAATATTAATTAATCCCACTACATAATTAATATTGTACTATCCATCTTAACCCATATTACAGTCAATATGGCTCCCGGTCATTATTTCCCGTGTTTTAAGATTATCTAGCCCATTAATTAATTCAAGCCAATTTGAAATAGCTTTCCGTTAATTAATATCTTTTGTCCTTGGTCGAGAAACGGTTCAACATTATTATCCATACCGAAAACAAATTTCACTTGCAAGATTTGGTATGATAAAGCTTATGAACCTCCCAAGGGGCAAATCAAACAAGCGTGATTGCACACGATTCTTCAGATTAAATCTTAGCAATCACATGTGACCAATAATATTGCCCAAGATAAAAAGTATTGAATCTCTCTCTGATTCGCTACCCATGATAAGTCAAAGCAATAGTTACCGATCCCACGTGATCCTATTTAAGGGACGAAGGTTAAGAAACAACGAACCACTGAGGTCTAATTCTTCCTTGTTCGCTTCAAGAATTTATCCTCCTCAGAGGGTCCTATTCAAATGCAGATCACCATGCACTAGTGTAATCTCTTGGTCAAGACAAACCAATCTCGAGCCTTACACCTCAACCTTTCGCGATGGTTGTTCATTTCCATCTAGGTCGTGAATGGCGTACTTATAGTTACAAGGATCGTTAATTTAATCTTCTCGTGATCGGGTATCACTAAATTAACTACAAATGTAACACGTCATTTAATTATTGAACAGTTATGCAAAGAAATATATATAACATTCAATCATATTTAAAGCATCGATATAAACAATTTATTTCAAAGAAATAAGTCCGAGAATTGATTTTAGATTATACAAAGTAAAAGCATACTTTTTTAAGATAATCCCAACAATCTCCCACTTATACTCAAAGTCCGCTTTTAAGTATATTTACAACACGCCTCGAGTAGTCCGTGACATCTAATGTCACCTACACGAACCTAATAATTTCTCCCACTTATACTCAAAGCAGATTGACAACGGTCTTGACACCCATTCCACTCACATGTCTCTCGAATGTATTCAGAGGCGACGCTTTGAATGGATCTGCCAGTCGCCCTCGACGCTATCTTTGCCACATCTATATCTCCTCTCTTAACGATTTCTCGTATAAGATGTCTTTCCTTAAATGTGTTTGTTTGACTCGTGGACTCTTGGTTCTCTTGAATTTGCAACTGCCCCTAGCAGATATTGCTAGTCAAATTCAGAACACCATCCAAGTCCACTAAGAAGATCTAGAGCCCAATCGGTTCTTTCACTGCTTCACAAGCAGCTACTTACCCGAGTCACATGGTTGAGTCAGTGATGCATTTCTGCTTCACACTCGTCCATTTGATGGCTACACTTCCCAAATGGAAACACACTAACTGAGTCAGATAATTTATGGAATCTAAATCTGATTGGAAATCCGAGTTCGTGTAGCCGATGGGGATTGGAGTACCTGACTGATAAATCAACATTCTATCCCGAGTTCTTTTTAGACACTTCAGAATGTTTTTAATCATATCCAATTAAATTTCCTTCGGGTTACTCGATATCTTGCTACCATGCCTACGCAAAAGCATATATCCTGGGTCTCGTACACGATTGCATACATAAGGTTTCCTACAGCCGAAGCACAAGGAATGCCTTTCATGTCATCTATCTCCTTTTCGTCTTAGGGAACATTTTCTTGGATAGATGGATTCCAAGTCTGAAAGGTACGAATCCTTTCTTGGAATCTTGCATCTTTCAATCGTTTCAAAACCAAAGGTCTATGTATGAAACTTGCGATAACCCCGACCATCCTTTTCTTGTGATCTTGATCCCAAGGATGTGTCCGGTTTTCCCTAAGTCTTTCATATCAAACCGCTTTTGAAAAACATGCCCTTACGCCCCGATCACACCTTCACATCGTTCCCGATGATCACAATGTGATCTACGTGCAATCTTAAGAATACCAATGCGATTCGCTTCCGACACGCTTTTTATACACAAACTTGCAAACTCGCTTTTGATCAAACCCATAAGACTTCATAACATGATCAAAACATTGGTTCCAAGCTCGATGCTGTTTGAGTCCGTAAATGGACCTCTTGAGCTTACAAAACCGGGTGTTCTTGCCTATTTCAATGAAAACTAGGGGTTGTTGCATATAGATCTCTTTATCAAGACTTCCGCTAAGGAAAACCGCCTCGACATCCATTTGCCAGATTTCAACGTCGAAATGCGCAAAGAATCGATAAGAGAATACAGATGGACTTAAGATGGCTACGGCTAAAAAAGTTTCCTCATAATCGATCCCTTTCTTTTCGAGTATAACCTTTTCGCCATTAGTCTTGCTTTAAAAGGTTTCAACCTTCCCGTCCGATCCTCTTTTCCTCTTATATACCCACTTGCATCTAATGGGTTTGACCCCATTAAGTGGTTCGACTAGCTCCCACACTCTATTATGAAACATAGAACCCACTTCGCTTTCATTTGTTGTTTGCCAAGAAACCGCATCCTAATCTTGGAGTGCCTCATCATATGTCCATGGGTCCGATTCCGAATCAAGTCCGAGGACTCTCCTATTCCCATGAATCTCTCGGCCGCCTAACAACCCTCCCACTATAACGAGGTCGGTTGAAAAAACGTATCGTTTGGTATATCATCTAGTACAATCGGCACTGAGGTTTACCCTCTAAGCTCATTTAAGGTAATCTCACTTCTGGGTTTTCTTTGGTTTTATAGTTTTCTTCCAAAATCTAAAATGGGTGTGGATGTCCACCTTTTGATCTTCGGAACTATAGAACATTCACCCTTTTGTTCCCTCGGGGTATCCTACAAAACAGCCTTAATTCTGATCGAGGATCCAATTTACCGGTTTCCTTGTCCAACACGTAGGCCGGACACCCCAAAGTTCTCATGTGTATCATACTAGACTTGCGCCCGGTCCACAATTCTTTGGGGTTCTGGGAACTGATTTGGATAGCACCAAGTTCAGAATGTAAGTCGTTGTTTTCCAAGGCATGACCCCAGAACGACTTGGGAAGATCCGTATAACTCATCATTGATCTAACCATTTCCAAAAGAATTATGTTTCTTTGCTCTGCAACCCCGTTTTGGTGAGGGGTTCCGGGTGCATTGAGCTGGGATACAATCCCTTCATCAGATATGCAGTTCAAAAACTCATCGCTGAGGTATTCGCCTCTACGATCAGATCGTAGAGACTTGATACGTTTTTCCATATGATTCTCTGTTTGATCCTTAAATTCTTTAGAATTTCTCAAAGGACTCAGATTCATGCTTCATAAGGAAAATGTACCTTGAGTAATCATCAATAAAATTACTCATAACCTCTCGTGCTTTGGTTAACATTGAACTACGTACATCTATGTGAACGATCTCTAACACTTCTTTAGCCCCATTCCCCTTGGCTCCAAATGCCATCTTGGTCATATCACCCTCCAAACATGATTCGCGAGGTTGAAATCGGTTCAACTTGGAGAAGCCCTAGTGAACCGCTCTTACCAACCTTTGGATCCTCTTTTGGATTTATATGACCCAATTTATAGATGCTAAAGAAGTGTCTCGTTCACGTCTGATGAACGCTTTCTTTTCTCGGAAATAGTTGATGTGTTATAGGATACATTTCGTGAGTGGTGTGCACAGTTAATTGTATAGAGATCATTCAACAACGTTCCATGACGTATAAATTTATCAAAAATTAAATTTGGTAACAACTTTATTAAAAAGTAACCAAAATATCCATCATAAAAGTTTAGAAACCGAAAATGAATTCTTTCTAAAAAATCCGGAACGTAAAGAATATCTTAAAATTAAAACACCGCTTTCAAAAGACAGTGCACTTCTCCCATCGCTTCACCGCCACTCTCAGAAGATCGCCCCGTGTGATGAGGACCTCACTCCCACTAAGTTGCTTGCCCGCTGAACCCCCAGTAATGTGAAACAAACATGATTAGTGGATCCCGTATCCACCACCCACAAAATGGGAGGCATACGCCGCTAAACAAGTTTCAACAACTAGTGCGTGAGAATTACCTTTCTTTCCATCCCTCTTAGGTCCGAACAGTCGACCTCCAATGTCCTTTCTCACCGCAGCTTGAAGCACTTCCCTTAGTCGCTTGTTCACTCCACCACCCTTCTTCACCTTATCTTTGCCATTGGCAACACTTGAGTTCACTTGCTTGTGGCCTTTGTTCCTTTTCTTGTTCTTACCACCCCTTGGTCTAGAAGAAGAAGAAAGGTCCGTTTTACCACAAAGGCTTGGGCTTTTCGCCTGATATCACCTCTCGCGAGAGACTAAAGCTTGCAAATGATCGCATCGAGAACTTCGATTATTCATCCGGTAGTTCAACCCGAATTGTTCAAAGCTTTTCAGAGAATGGAGCACTAAAATAGATTTGGGTCTCGATATCGTATTCGATTGCAAGTACCTCAAGTTTATTAAGGTGAGCCATCATCGGAGAACGCGTGCTCCCCTTACGCGCGTTCCTCCACCATTTTCATAGAGAGCAAGTCCTCATGGTGATCCGACGAGCCACACGGTTACGATGTTGAAACATCGCTTTAAGACTAGTCATGATTTCCGCAATGTCTCAACGCTCCGTGTTGGTGTTGCAACACATCCGACATAGAAGCCAAGATGGTACACTTAGCCATTTCGTTAGACCGCTCCCAACAAAGATACTCTTTTTCTTAACATTTTAGTGGACTCATCTCGATGGTTTATCCGGTTTAGGTGTGGTCGAACCCGCCATGGCTTTGTGCGAGGAGGACAATAGTGAGTTTTCGATTCCAATCAACAAAATTTTCTCCAAAGGAGTGAATTATCTTTCAAAGATATTGAACAAAGGATTAAAAGGTTGCGACATAATGAACTCGAAATAAACAATAATATGCATAAGCACAAATATATCACAAGGTTTGATCACATGCATCATATTTAAAATCTCAAAAAAATATGAACAATGCATCGCCCAACATCTCAAAAACAGTTTAAATAAGCCACGTTGGGTGGGTCATTATTTAAACACATTCAAGCGGGTTACAAACAAGAACGATTATAAACCCTTAATATCCAGATTAATAGTTGGCTCCCACTTGACCAATATAAAATTAGACAGGGACTCCTATAGAAGTATATGCATATCAATTTTATACCTAAGTAATAACCATGATTAAATACATGATTACTATTTCGCTTTGATCGAGCCTCGTTGGGAGGGTCATCGCCGCCACTAGTAATAACCCACAATCATCCGCTTTGGAATTCATTCATGTGAAACCTATCTTTTTGACCGTCTCCGTGGGGAATTTCTCCAAAAGAATTCACAAATAAATAAATCATGGAGGTCAAAATTAATTCAATTTTATTATCCTAATAAAATTGTCAATTAATTATTTAAAACATACTTAGTAATTTTGAAGTTGAGATTTTTCAATTTGGCAACCCTCATGCAAACACATTTAAACTAATTAAATAAAGCATAAGACAAACACAAATAAATCAAGCAAAAATGAAAAATAAACATATTGGGCACAAATTATCCAACTGTCATGGTTTGATTTTTTCGCTTGGCTTGATCTTGAAGAAACACGCCTCGATTTTCTCCCACTCGTTCGTCTCGAAAAATACTTGCTCTCGAACGCCACGCCAAGCAAATCGGCAATGGATGACGCGCCGCGTCCGGCCGGGCCTCTTGCCTTCAGATACAAACGACCTAGCGACCTCCGCCTGCCCAGCGGCACGCCTCGGCAGCGCCTCGACGGTTTCCGGCGGTCGGCGGGTCCTCGGCCTCGGCGATCTTGGCGCGTCATGTATCCCATAACAGTTCGCCCGCTCCGCTTCTCTCATGACATCGGCCTCGCCCGCCCAGCGCCGACACGAAGTACGCACGCCCGTCTTGGGCGACTGCATCTCTTTCCTTCGGCTGCCCCACTGCGCCTGCGCCCATGCGTGCCGGTAGCGCCCAGCGCCGCTGTACGCTCGTTACGGATTTCGTCGCTTTAATTCTTCATCTCTTGCGTTCCCGTCCAGGTTACAATTTATTTACAAAAAATAAATAAACCTAGATCTAGACTAGTCTATTACATTGATCAAATCAAACAAATCCTAGTCTACTCGTGGATTTTCTCACGAGGCAAAAAACAAATCCGAAACGAATCGAATTAAAAACCACGGTTTATATGCATGCAAAATAAAACATTAAAATCCATGACAATTGGATACCGCAAAAACAGATCTAATAGATTCTACTATCCAATTTCAAATTTAATGTCCGTGAATTAAATTACAATTTAAAAAATTCAGAGTCTAAAACAAAGGGCTCGATACCAGTTGTTGGGGAATGAGTTGCACAGATCTATTCGGGGTGAATATTTAAATAAAAATTTAATTAATTTATTATTACTAGCATGAATTAATCCTATATTAATTCAAATAATAATTGCAACAACATATCATGCATATAAAAAAAAGCACGTAAAACCTACGACGCGGAATCTACGGGTTTACGTGAACGTATCTCTGGGATGGCAAAGTGACTTGATTGACGGACTAACCAAAAAGGACTTCCCAAGTATTCCCTTAGCCCTTGCTCGACAATCCGGTGGAAGGATACTCGCGAACAATTAACAAAAGGAAAAAATAAACTTTGTTGCACCACGTATGTGGATTTGCTAATATTTCCAGCACATGGAATTGTACTTGGGAATGAACTAATCATCCCCTATTTATAGGAGAGGAGGGGACACGAAATTTATGTGAATTTTCAATGTGGGAAAAAAAAAATTTCTTGGTCACCAAGAAATCTTGAATATATCCCATATATTCTTTTCCCATAATTAAAATATTCCACAAAAATCCACCTCCTCTTTCTTTATGGAATTTTCGAAAAAATGAGTGTGCAAGAATCCAAGATTTGGATCTTCTTGAATTTATGAGATATTCTTGTATTTCAAGAAATACATATCTTCCATAATATCTTTTCAAGAAAATCAAGAAAATCTTTCTTGCCCTCTATTTTTCAAAAAAATTTCGAAAATACTTAATGAATAACCAAGTGGGAGATTTCTTGAATTTAATGAGATAATCTTGTATTCCAAGAATACATATCTTCATTCCATAACAAAATTCAAAGAAAATTTTTCTCCTCTTTTATCCATAATTTTCAAAAATAATGAGGAAATATAAGCAACAATATTTATTTTATTTTAATCACCTTTTTCGCTTATTGGACTATATGTTGGGCTACTCAGGGGGCCTTTAGGAGAATTAAGATTGGACCTTCTAATGGATCTTGAATATCTAATATTGAGCCACAATATAATTCAAGCCCATAAATATTAATTAATCCCACTACATAATTAATATTGTACTATCCATCTTAACCCATATTACAGTCAATATGGCTCCGGTCATTATTTCCGTGTTTAAGATTATCTAGCCCATTAATTAATTCAAGCCAAAAATAGCTTTCCGTTAATTAATATCTTTTGTCCTTGGTCGAGAACGGTTCAACATTATTATCCATACCTAAAACAAATTTCACTTTTAAGATTTGGTATGATAAAGCTTATGAACCTCCCAAGGGCAAATCAAGCAAGCGTGATTGCACACGATTCTTCTTCGATTAAATCTTAGCAATCACATGTGACCAATAATATTGCCCAAGATAAAAAGTATTGAATCTCTCTCTGATTCGCTACCCATGATAAGTCAAAGCAATAGTTACCGATCCCACGTGATCCTATTTAAGGGACGAAGGTTAAGAAACAACGAACCACTGAGGTCTAATTCTTCCTTGTTCAGTTCTGAAGAGTTTATCCTCCTCAGAGGTCCTATTCAACAGATCACCATGCACTAGTGTAATCTCTTGGTCAAGACAAACCAATCTGAGCCTTACACCTCAACCTTTCACGATGGTTGTTCATTTCCATCTAGGTCGAATGGGCGTACTTTATAGTTACAAGGGATCGTTAATTTAATCTTCGTGATCGGGTATCACTAAATTAACTACTGATGTAACACGCATTTAATTATTGAACAGCTTATGCAAAGAAATATATATAACATTCAATCATATTTAAAGCATCAGTGATAAACAATTTATTTCAGTAAATAAGTCTGAGAATTCAGTTTCGATTATACAAAGTAAAAGCATACTTTTCAGTATAATCCCAACACATTTTGGGGTGAATGAGAAACTATATTCTCAATAAATATTGTAACCAACAAATGGGAAAGTGGGAAAGGGAAAAGCAAAGAGCTTCTATCCTATATAGGAAAATGTGAAAAGAGAAAGTGGGTATTTACCACTTGTTGCTTGTAAATTATTGTGGGTTCATTCTCCTCCACCTTTTACGCGAGTGCACGGGGGGGTGCAAATCTTGATCGGTTTTGGCCTTCGAAACTCGAACTTGTGTGCGAGCGCGAACTGCGTACACGAATGTCGCACCGATTTGGTGGCGGACGTGCAAGCGAACTTTTGCCTCAATTTTGTACACGTTTTATTTAAAAAAAATGAACTAAAATGCGTAACGTTTTCTATTGAAACCGTGCAATGGTTTTTTGTGCACGTTTAAAGCTTGAAATAAAAAAATGTGGTTGTTTACCATGCAATAGTTAAATACTTGAGAAACGTTTCAGGTGGTTACATTCAAAATTCAAACCTGAAATTTATGGTGTTTTGTTTTTTGGCCATTATGGCCAGGCTCCTTAGTCCGTTTCGGTGGTGGTTATAAGTAGCACCTCTGTTGTGTTGGAAGAGACACTTGAAACACGAAAAGCAATCGACATATTGGAGTGATACACAGATACTGTTTCCAACAATTGCTAAATACCATACTATTTTTGTTTGCTTTATGTAAATAAACGATAATTATTATATTTATACTTATATATTAAATATATATCAACAAATTGAAGTGGATAATTTGAAATCAGAACTTAGTTAACTTCTGAAGAAATAAAAGGGAACGAGATTTTATCAAAGATATGAGACGCGTTCTCATTTTTCACAAGAAGAATAAGAAAACTGGGGTTTCTTTGTTAATAAACACACACATCACAACATACACAATCTAAAGGCACTTAAATTGTGAATAATGAAAGCAATCCGTGAATCAATTCTCGTGGTTGCGTTTCGGACTAAGAGAATCCAGTCGTACGTAGAATTCAACTGGGTTCTATTTCTTTCCGCTGCAATTCTGGAGTAGAGGTTAGTAAGACGAGAAGAAATTACGTGGGAACTAAGCTTGAGTTAAAGTTTAGGGACTTGTAAATTTGAGACTGACAATGGTCAATATTTCACACTACATAATATCTTATTTTCTCTAGAAATCATAAGGATCTCAACTCTGAATCTGTTCTTCAATGATTTGGATGTATTTTGAAATTTATATTAGAGATGGTTGTGATAGTCTATATAATGTGCATTATGGTACTGAACAATTATTCTATGTTTTATATGATTTTTGACTATAAGAGAACAATTATTTTAGTATTATGATAATAATTCATGGATTACTAAATATTTATTCTTCTAGTTGTGCTTGTGTAAATGATGACATTTAGCATGCTAGATTTAGTCACATTGTGCAAGATTTGAATAATTAGCTTGTGAAAAAAGAACTATGGAGTTCGTCTTTAAAAGTCAAGTTACCAAAATGTGAATATTGTCTTGTTCATAAGTGATTAGATATAACTGTGGTTGATGATTCTTCGTTGCTATTATTTAATTTTGATAAATGTGATTTTATGAATGTCAAATAGCAAATCATGGAACTTATTGGTTTTTCATTACTTAAGTTGATAATTTTTCACCTTTTATATGTCTTAAATTTCTCACAAGTTTGAGGTATTGGATTGCTTCAAACATTACTTAAATGTGGCTGAGAATAAAAGACATAACCTTAAAAGGTTTTAAGAACCTACAGAGGACGTGAATGTTTATCCTAATAGTTTGAGAACTATGTAATGAAAATGATATAATCTGACGACCATCAAAAACCTTATACACTATTATTCAATGGTGTGACTGAAGAATGAATGAACGTTGTTGGATATGATATGATCCATGATGGAACAACTAATTTTTTTAACTATCTTTTTTGAAAATATGAGTTATTTATAGTTGTCTGCACATTGAATAAAGTTATTCATAGTTGATTAAGTCAACTCCAACTGAACTCTAGATAGTCGAAGATCTGATCTTTAGTTAATTTTGGTATCTGTAGACCAACAACATACATACACGATTCTACGAGTCAATATGAAAAGTTGGATTTAAAGGATTTAGAAATGTATCTTCTAAGATACTATGTTAAATTCAATGGATAAATATTGATCGTGGATCAAGAAGTTCAGAGTAAGACATGAGATAAAATCACATAATGTCAATTTTTATGAAAAAGATTTCCTAGTAGGGAAAGTATTCGAAATACTATATCATTTTCAGATTGAAATAACCACTCTCTATCAGATCCAACTGGAGTGATTTACTTAATGCTGTGATATTTGATTAAAGTTTACCCATTAAGATTAGATGGAGCTTGATGAGAGTAATTATTTATGTCACAAAGTTTCAATCTTGAAAATACTCTAGAAAACATGTGTCTGAGAGACATCATGATATTGATGGACACACATTCTTTATATTTTCAAAAATTAGAACATTCTTTAGTGAATGAGGAAGAACCTATAGACGATCGAGAGGTTCTATCTCGTTATGTAAGAAACTAATGAAACAAATCAGTGAAAGATAATATAAAATCAATAAGGTCAAATCAAGTGTTTTGAAACTTGTAGATCCTTTATTGGGACACATCTTAAAAATGTTCACTTAGTAGAGAAAGATTATACCCAGAAAGGGGTATTTAAACTTTCTTCATCCGTTGTGAGATTTATCTCAATTTGTTCACTTTTTCGCTATAATATCAAGTATAGGTTTCGAATTACATCAAAAATGGACGTTACTGTTTTTCTCAATGGAGAATTCAAAGAAAATGATAATGTTTGTAAATTGAAGAAGTCTGTTTACAAAATTAAACAAATCCTCAAAATAGTGGCACTTGAGACTTCATACAATGATTGTCTCGTGTTAACTTTGTTAGACAAAGACCATTGTGTTTATGTTTAATGGTCCAAAGATAATTATGTAATTTTATGATCATATGTTGATACATTATTAGCTGGAAAGATAACAATGAGAATCTTTTGGTGAAAGCTTCGTATAGTTCACAATTGAGAGTTGTAACAATTCATTGAGAAATAAACACTCTAGTGGGAGTTGTAACGATTTAATTTGAGATCAAACACTCCAGTGGGAGCTATAACGATTTAAATTGAGATTGAACACTTTAGTGGGAGTTGTAACTATTCATCGTGGAATGAAATGCTCCAATAAGGGTATATCGATTCACTTTAAAATGAAACACTTCAGTGGGAGTTGTAGGCATTAATTATTTACACTTTAGTGAGGCTGTAAAGATTGATTGTGAAATCAAACACTTCAAGGAGCTATTATGATTCATGATAGTAATCAAAGCAGTTAAAGCTTACTCTAAACATTTCAAGTATCATGAAAAGTTTGTCTGTGTAAAGACATTACAAAGAAGAAAGAGTGATTCTTGAATAAGTTTATGCTGACTTGATGTTAGCAGATTTATTGTCAAACCTAATTACAGAAGATGTGTAAGACATCTTAAGATCTTCGGTTTGTATGGATTTAAATGGATTACAAAGTAGTTGTTAATGTTACTAGACATTTATTATTGTGAACTATATGAAATGTTCATATAATATTATGTCGACAAGTGGATTGACTCTCTCATACGAGCAATCACCTCTGACGTCGAGGTATGTGGAGAGATAAGATTATATTATAAATAATCGCAATAGATTTTACACGAATCTATTTTACTTGTTACAAATCTAAATCAATGGATTTATGGACAATAGAAGGAGGAAATCCAAGTTAAGTGTCGAAGATACACTTGATATGTGATTTACACGATGTAAAATAAAAAAATAATGGCATAAGCTTCCATCCTGGGAAGTTAAAACATTGTGATATGTGTTTCATACCACATGTGCTAAGTTGACCATAAGGAAATGAGAAAGATATCCCTATTTTCTCATTGTATGAGACCTTGAGGTTTTAATAAGCCTCTAAGAAGTACCCTTAAGACTCTCTACAAGATTTCTAAGTCTTCACTTTAGTGTTGCAACTTTAGCATGCTACCAATAACTATGATTAATGCAGCAATGCGGTACATGTCTAGGAAAGCATCTATGGTGGGAGTCTGTAGATATTTTGTGTGAAAGGAAAGACATCTTTATTAACACATTCTATTGTGTTCATTGACCGGTTAATCGAGTTGAGAACTTGATTATGAATATATAGATTTGATAAAAAGTTGAATATACTGTAATAGTTTCAAGGGATTGAAAGAGATATGCAAACTTGTGTTAACTGAAAGAGTTCTGGGGTATAACGAGTTTTGACTTGTTCATATAAAACTAGTTGAGTTGCTATATATCCTTAACAAATGTATAACATGAAAAACTCATATTCTCGAGGGTCACATGATATATTTGTCTGTATGAAAATGTATTATGTGATGGTGTAAAGAGGTGAAGCAAATGAGTTTAAGGCTCAAACTTTATATGTGAGTGGGAGATGTAAATAAATAATAATAATTATTTATTTATATTTATATTTTAAATATATATCCACATATTGAAGTGGATAATTTGAAATCAGAAGTTAGTTAACTTCTGGAGAAAAAAAAAGGACGAGATTTTATCAAAGATATGAGACGCGTTCTCATTTTTCTTTCTTGGCTTGAACGCTTTCACAAGAAGAATAAGAAAACTGGGTTTTCTTTGTTAATAAACACACGCATCACAACATAAACAATTTAAATGCACTTAAATTGTGAACAATGAAAGCAAACTGTGAATCAATTCTCGTGGTTGTGTTTCGGACTAATAGAATCCAATCGTACGTAGAATTCAACCGGGTTACATTTCTTTCCGCTGCAATTCTGGAATAGAGGTTAGTGATTTTCTAAACCCCGTCTTCCAACACTTTCTTATTTCGTTCGTGATCCGGTGATAATATCGAGCATTTTTCGGTTCGACGTAAGTAGTGCTATTATCGTTGCTTTGTAATCGTTATATCCTGGGAGACAAGTATCTTACGATTCACTAACACAGAGAGTAAATGACATAATTGTTTTAAGAAAAGCTTGTTTGACACGTGACTCAATTGTTCCTTTTTATTATTCGTTGTTTAATTTTATCAGTCATTTTCGGTGCCCCACCCCTACATTTCACAAGAGAGTCACTCTTTTATCCTACAAGAGTATTAAAAATTTAAAACTATTTGTAATTAATTACTTCATAAAAAGCACTAACTTCATATCAATTATGAATCATTTGCTCCTCTCTCGATTTATATGTTTTTTCATTTGACGGTTGATGAGCCTATCTTTTTTAAGTGTCTATATGGGTTGTTCTTACTCACATATCCTAATTAAAAAACTACTCACGTCACTTGTCTCATTTTACTCCAAATCGAGCACACTCAACAGATGAATTTTTCTTATAAAAACTTTTCTTAAAATCAGAATATATATATAGTACGTTTTATGGAT
The DNA here is from genome assembly GCA_037126765.1 of Stenogyne calaminthoides. Classification (NCBI taxonomy): domain Eukaryota; kingdom Viridiplantae; phylum Streptophyta; class Magnoliopsida; order Lamiales; family Lamiaceae; genus Stenogyne; species Stenogyne calaminthoides. The sequence goes on along the minus strand of JBBCBC010000031.1, from coordinate 12,880,646 downwards.
ATATAGTTGTCTGTATAAGTTCCAATTTAAATGTAGATTTTGATAGGCTGCAAATTAACCTGTATCGATATCCCAACTCAAAAACTCTTGTTCATGCTATATATGGAGAAAGCATTCGTTTTAAAGTCCATTCCTTTTCTAAAAAATCTTAAAGCTTAATTAGTTATAGTAATACAATATATTCATACCCACATTATTGTAATTAAAGAACCACACATTTTTTTATGTGGAATCGATTCTTTAATTAGATATATAGGTGGTGCTTTAATTAGAATATCATTGGAACCTAAAAACACTTCTATTTTTTAAAAGTTGAGTCTAACAACTTAAAAAATAAGTGTTTCTACAATATTGATATGTGAATGCAAACAACTCCGTATATAATATATGATCAAGTCAAGGCATACTCGAGTTCATCAAGTTTCTTATCAGTAGGTCTTCGGTAAAATTTGTTCATCGTATGAAATTTATATCATTACATTTATAAGCTAATACCATATATAATATTTATTAACTCATGATATCACTATATATAAACTGATATCGTAACATTAACTGTTATAAGTATTAACTTATAGGAATAATGATATCAGTTTATTAAGTGTATATATAGTGATAGTAATTTCATAAATGAAGTATGAACAAGCTCAAAATTCAAAACATTTTAATGGGCTGCAAATCAAGCACGACAACATATCGTCCCAACTAAACTTAATCACCTTTACATACATCTTTAGTAAGAAGCTTAAAAAAACGTGTTAGATTATCGCATGTGAAGGTAGGTCGAGCCCCCAACTCTCTTGTGAGTTTGTTTATTTTGTACATGCAAATTGTATCCATCAAAAAAACGTTTCTTTACTTGAACAAGGAGTTCACCATTTTCAACAATAAAGGGTAGCACATGGAGACCGCTTTTTGGGAAGCATATGGTATAAAATTAGGTTGCATAGATACGAATTCCACAATGGTACGATACGATACGATACGGTCCATACGGATACTGGCATGGACGAATTCAGAAATTTTTCATGGTAACGATACAAACCTGGGGTATTAAGATAAATTCATTATAAAATAAATAAACTAAACTGCAAGATTTTTTTTTTAAGGGAAATTAAACTGCAAGGTTTTGAAGACACATCCTACACTAATATCAAGTTTAATCAAGCAAACGAGCAACCACTTCAATTATCCATCATTTTTTTATATGAAATACATTATTTTATATTATATATTATTTATGTTCCCTTCTTATTTGAACATTTGCTCAAAAGGTTCGTCCCTTATAATTTAATTGAACATTTTTGAATGTTAATAAAACAACTTTTTTTTTTTTTTACAAAACTCCTTTAGCATCTCAATATTATACCATGTGTCATTATTTTTCTCACACTAATATCAACTTTATCTTCTTTGAATTACACAAATATCATTACTCTATCATTCAACTCTCACTGAAAAGTAATTCTATCCCTTTTAATGTTAATAAATAAATCTAATACTAAAACTTATATAAACAGTAAATGTTCAAATAAGAAAAAAATGAAACATCAATTATCAATATACATATATATATAGATAAATAAATTTATATAATATAAACATGATAACAAAAAAAAAAATATAAACATAGTAAAAAAAAAAAAGTCGTGGGGCCATGTGCTCCCAAAGTGTGGTGTGTGCATCCATCTTGGGATACAAATTTTTTAAAAAAAATAGGTAAGATATGATATAGGATATGACTATATTTTAAAATTATTTTATACTATCTCTATAATTTTTTTAAAAAAAAAATACATGTCTATGTACCTATATGTAATTTTTACATAATGTCAAAACATAACAATAAAATATGTGAACGAAGAACAATTTAATAGTGGTGCGACTGTATAAGTGATGGAAATAATCAATATTTTTTGTATTATTTGTGGAGTAGGATTAATTTGATATAATTTAATATAAAAAAATTTATTTCAAAGTCAAAAAATATTAATTTTTGCAAATTTGACCGTGCACGTATTCTATCCATATTCGATACGTTGATCAGAACAGTTGTGTGTGATACCGTACACAAAATTATTATTATTATTAACATTTTTCATTTGAATACATCATGTGACACTGACATATCGAGTTGGTATGAGACAAAGTAAAATTCAAAAAAATTGAAGTAGCATGCGCTTATGCTCTAAAGTCACAAGCGGCGCACATGCATGCAGGGTACGCTCGTAATATAAAGAGGACATGACACGTGGTCCAATGAGGGAGCAGATTTAGATGGGCAATTGAGGACCGCTATTTCCTCCTGCCTCTTTCCACTCCTGCCTTCTCAGCCACAAGCCTGAAAAGTTAACAAGCCCACTGGCTTTCTCATCTCCCCAAATTACCCACACTCTATCGGCCTCGAACAAAGGTCAACGAAGGGCAATTATGTCCATTGTGGCAAAAACAGAAAACGATAAAGCCTGCGTCTCTTTCTGTTGCAATTTCAAAGTTTACATTTCCAGGTTTATATCCATCCATATCCATTAACCTCAATATTTCAATTCAGGGTTTTCTTCGTTATCCAAAATCAAGAAAAATCTACGGTTGGTCACTCATCTTTTCCTCGGGCTACTTAATTGCCTGAATTTTTTGCGAGTTTAAATTGCTTCAGCTTTGTAATTTCTGATTATTTGTTTGTTTTTGGTTTTCTGATGATGCTAAGCGAATATATGAACCTTTAATTTGATCAAACACTGTTTTGTTCGGTATTTTCGTGGTTGAATCACTGGCTTGGATGTGATTTCTTGAGTGAAACTTGTGCTTTCTGTGGTGATGTTTTTCGGGATAAAATTCTTTGGAATTCTATGTGGTGATTGTGTGCCCTGATTTGGTTCGGAATCTGAGAGTAGCTGATGTTTTTTATGGTGTAATATTAGCTGTCATGATGTGACGACCATAAAATAATTCATGTTATATGTGAGCTTATTGATTCAGGATTGTTAGTTCATGTACACGAATAAACAAGTATTAAGTTGGAAAAAATGTATCATTTCTTTGAGATAGGCTGATTAGTGCTTACAAGTCCCTCTTTGCCTCATACACATTGTAAAAGCAGCAATAAAAAAAATAAAAAAAAAGGTGGTGTTCTGATTTGCTCCAATTAGATCAAATTCTATGGGTTGTTTAGAAAATAAAATTCGATTTAGGTAATAAATTGCGATGCATTTCCTTACTTTGAGGCTTAGCATTTTTATGCTTTAACAAATCACAGCAAGGAGATTCATGAGAAATCTGTCAAAGAAATGAATATTAACAGGCGATTTCATGTTTCCATTCTCCTTTTTTTTCCTCATCATTTTATATGTTCTTTTCTAACACCTTCCTTGATATGTAATTAGGTCTATCTCATGGAGTGGTATTTTGCGAATAATGTTGAAGATCTTGCCGTGCCAGAAGATAAGGAGACATATGACAGGCTTCCATCACCTAATAGTTGGTCTTCATGGGGTAACATGATTAATTTCAACTCCACAGAGAAACTCAATTTATTGGGGATGGAAGAACTTCTGTCAAGTGGGACCATGTTCCCTGGTGTCGTTGAGAAACGTAGTCGCTCAAATATTTGCCAAGGCTCAAGGCGTACTTTTTGCCAACGTAGCGCTTGTCCTCAAGAATATTCAGATGATGAACTCAGCGATCTTCCCATGATCGATCAGGCGGATGACATTTTCTTGTACTAGCGTACCTTCTGGGCTTAAGATACTTGCTTTCATGCATGTGTATGAATACGGTTTTAATTGTTTACCTCTTTAGTTGTACGTCTCTCTTCTGATTGTAATGTTTAGCTTCACTGGACTTAGCTTTGGCCAATCCCCCTGCCACAAGGTAGGGAGCTATTCTCCTGTGTACTTGGTTTCTCCCGAGTATTTTGTAGTCCCAATATATTTAGAATACATCGACTAAATGAAGAAAATTAACTAAAAAAAGTAGTCGTGCCTTAAGTTATTGCAATTATATTTTCTAATATACATTGTATGAAAGATTTTTTGGTTTGAATCGTTGTGTTCAAACCATTGCTATTGACATTAGCCATAGATTCCTCAACATGACAATTATCTAGCCTAGCTGCCAAATAGTTTGTCATTTAGTTTCATGACGTGTGAAATCATATAACTTTTAATCATATCATCATCATATTGTGGATTGTGGATAAATTATTTCCCCAAGTTAAATTTTTCTTTACTGTACTGTGCAGTGATTCAATATTCAAAGTAGATGCCAGATCAGTGGAGAAAGCTGATTCTTCAGCTAATTGCACACAAACTTCTAGCGAGGATGATATGATGGCAACTGATGATCTTTTGAGAGGGTGGAATCATATTCAAGACAGTATGGACGATGATGAAAATGTCGGTCATTTTCTATCAGAAAAGGTGAGAATTATCTTAAGGCACAGTGAATATCAAGCTAGTTGTTATGTGTGCTCAAGTAGCTTTTGTTTTCCTTCAGATGCCCACATTCAATCACTGTTAATTTATCGCCAATAATTCACAACTATTATCACTTATCAGAAATGGATTTAGCCTCTTGTCTGGATCATAATTCTAATATCTATTTCAGATAATATCTTGTTATATTTATACACATATATTATGGCTCTTTGTTCTGTTAGTCATATAAGTAGTTTAGCTGGTGTTACTGATTGATTAGGATAACTGATCTTGAAAATTAAATTTTCAGGGACTGGAATCTGAAATTTCCGTATCAGAAGAACAGACTAATGCATGTGAAGATTATGGTGAGGAGTACGTATCCATGGAAGAACCTGTTTTACAGGAGCTACAGAGTTTGACTATGCAGGTACCCAATCTAAATACTCATGAAAGTCATATATTGTATTCTTACTGCTTAAAGATGCTTATCAATATCATTTCCTTTATTAATGTTGAATACATAGTTGGCGGAGAAAACCAGAATTTGCTTCCGGGATTCTTTGTACCGTCTAGCAGAAAACTCCAGAAATCAGACTAAATATAATTGGAACGGAGAAGATGACCTGGAAGACTGCAAACCAAGCACTAGAGATGGACCTTCCAGGCAAGTACTTTATATACCGAACAAAAATTCCAATTTCAACCGTTTCATTCGTGTGGTTCTTTGATAAAAAAGGATAGATATGGAGAAAACAGTTGATTGTGTGCATCTTTCTTGAAATTTACAGTTTGCGATGGAGTTAAAATCCATTTTGTACCATAACTTTTGCCTTTTCCGCAAGAGGTCCCGAAAAAGTGATGTTTTCCAATTTAATCCCCTAACTCCTTAACTGGTTAGATTTTGGTCCCTAAGCCACCGGAGTTTGAATTATGGCGTTGTTTTGGGGCACATTTCGGGAACTTTTGGGGAAAAGGCAAAGTTATGGGACCAATTTTACATCTCGCGTGCAAAAAAGGCATCCCAAAAATGACATTGTACTTCAAATTCTGGCAACTTTGGGATCAATATCGGACCAGTTAAGGAGTTAATTAAATTGAAAAACTTGACTTTTTGGGACCTTTTGCGGTAAAGGCAAAAATTACGGGATCAATGAATTTTAACTCGTTTGTGATATCTTCTAGGACTATACATTTTAATTATTCATTAGGATTTTGAAATCCTAGGATTTCAAAGTCCAAGATTTCCTCCGCCTACTATAATCCCAAAACGAACATACCCTTAGAGATTTACTTATCCTAGTTGTTGTTTACACAGGTAGATCTTGTTACTTGTTACAATTAAATGATCTTATAGGTCCATCATAAGTCCTTAAATTGACCAAAGTATCCATCTATTCCTCCAGGTTACAAGAATCCAAAGCTAAAACTTCGGACACAAATGCCATCGACAGAACAGTTGCTACCATGTTGTTCGATACCATGAAGTTTTTCAACTCAAATGAAGTTTCATCATCAGGTGTCGATGCAGAGATGCTTTATCATGGAGGCGATGCAGAAGTCCCGTCATTTGGTTTGACCACTTCCACGATGCGTTCTTAAGCAGAATAAGATTTTGCACGTTACTTCTTGTACAAGCTAACACGTTTCTTGAATATAATGGAAAAGTCTGTCATCATACATTTTCTGCATTTTTGGAATTGTTAGAATTAGATCAATAGGTAATCTTTTCTTCTTTTTGGTATTATTTGTGGGACTCTATTTATGTTAATACATATTACCTAGAACTCAAAAAAAATTAGGTGAAGAAATTCGAGGATGTTAATGAGTAGGACGTTTATTTGTTTGTATTTAAATGGTCCTTGGCCTAACGGATGTACAGCGTTGGAGTTTTGATGTTATATGGACTGAGGTTTTCTTCATGTTTTGTAGTACTATTCATGAGGCTAAATATGAATCCAAATTATTCGAGTTCGATAATCAATTCGAGATAGATTATCAAAACTCATAAGCATCACTTTGATTTTAAAAAAAGAAAGAAAACCATGTAGCTGAACTTAGTTTGATTAAAAAGAAGGTAAGATAATCAAACTAGTTAGATTAAGTTTGCGTTTGATTGGATATTTTTAAATATTTGATGCAAGACAAAGTATGGGTGAAATTGGTTTAGAGGTATGACTTATATTATTAAAGAATATTAGACGCGAAGATTTAAGGGTATTATTACTCGTGATATTAAAGAGTATGATTTATATTATAACAGATGTATTAATAGTGATAAGAAGGGTATGACAAACAAATAAACTAAGGGGGGTGTATTCAATTGGGATTATATTGGTTTTTTTTGTGTATTCAATTAGGATTCTATTGTTTTTTTTTTTTTACTTTAAAAAGTCTGTGGATTTAGAAAATCCATAGACTCCATGCTGAGTTTGACTGACTTTTTTTATTGATTTACATGGATTTTCATAGACTTAACAGGATTGTGGAATACACTTTTTTTTATTGATTTACATGGATTTCCATAGACTTCGGCGCTGGAACTATTGATACAAATGTATATGGAACACACTTGTATATAAAAAAAATTATTCAAATTGTTTAGAAAAAATACCAAAATATATTAATTCAAAAAAAACTACATTATTATTCATCATTATTATTCTCATCATCTTCATTTCCATCACTGTTATACCTCGGCCTCATTTCCCACATAACATTAGCAATACTCGTTCTCCATGCATTAGCTTCCGTTCTTTGTTGTAGTTGCCTTTGAGAAAGCAATTTCGTTCTTTGTTGTAGTTAGCTTCCGTATTTTGTTTAAATAGAAATATTACTTATTTAAATGGAAAAGTATTACTTGTTTAAAAGAAAAGATACTTGTTTAAAAGAAAAGTATAACTTGTTTAGATGAAAAATATAACTTATTTAAATAGAAAAGTATTACTTGTGTAAATGAAAAGTATTACTTGTTTAAAGAGAAAAATATTACTTGCTTAAATAGAAAAATATTACTTGTTTAAAAGAAAAGTATTATTTGTTTAAAAGGAAAGTATAACTTGTTTAGATGAAAAGTATAACTTGTTTAAATAGAAAAGTATTACTTGTTTAAATAGAAAAAAATTACTTGTTTAAATAGAAAAGTATTACTTGTTTAAATAGAAAAGTATTACTTACTTGTTTAAAAGAAAAGTATAACTTGTTTACATGAAAAATATAACTTGTTTAAATAGAAAAGTATTACTTGTTTAAATAGAAAAATATTACTTGTTTAAGTAGAAAAGTATTATTTGTTTAAAAGAAAAGTATTACTTGTTTAAAAGAAAAATATATCTTGTTTAGATGAAAAGTAAAACTTGTTTAAATAGAAATGTAGTACTTGTTTAAATGAAAAGTATTACTTGTTTAAATAAAAAGTATTTCGAAGGTATTTTTCTTCTGACCTTTCATCTTCAGAGTTCTCTGAGAGAATACGTAGAAATCTCTAGATGTTAGAAGAGATTTTGGAGAGTGAAATTTGTTTATATTTTTGAAAAAGAATCAAAGTAATCCATATAGTATTAAAATCCATAGACTGTTGAATACCTAAAGATTTTTAAAGACTTTTTAAAATCCGTATTGAATAACTCAGGATTTTTAAAGACTTTTGAAAATACACATTGAATACCCCCAGACTTTAAATTTCCTTTTTATATAACTTTTTCCCATTAACTTTTTGTAATATAAGAATTTCCTTTTTATATAACTTTCTTATTTTTTGATTTTATATAAATTCTTATATAGCCCCATATATCACACAATCAATCCACACAAAAATGAAAAGATTTGGATAAATAATTACAAAATAATAATAGTCATTATAATTGAAGGGTCCGATATGTAAGTATAAAACTAATTTTACGGTGAACAAGTTTCAAGGCAAATATAATCTTGATTCATTAATTAAATAAGCTTAAACATAATTCTTGAAAGCGCGGAATTTGAATTTTTGGGTATTGAAATTTGAAAATGTAGAGGGAAATCGAACATAATTCATAAATCAACCAATCAAAATTTACATTAAAAAAAAATAAAACAAAGATGTCCATCAAAACAAGAACATAATAATAAGAACCAATATTCCAACAGTGCAAATCACATTTCCTCTAATTACAAAAGCAGAATTGTCGCCGCCTTGACTTGGCGGCGGCTGTGACGGCGGAGTTGGTGGCTCCGATGGGGCTGTGTTATTACCATTAGACCCTCCAAAAACGTTGATGGAAAACCTCATGCCCCCAAGACAATGGTCATCTTTGTCACAAATAAAATTGTATATTCTTGCTTCAGTAAGTCCAACTTCATTGTTCCCACTTAGGTAAGTTGCAATAACTCCCCTAGTAGCATTAGCATCACACGATCGATATGTCTCATTTGTTACTTCTTTCACGTTATGTTGAATTCTCGAATACTTAAACACAACAATACACCAAAAATGCTATTAAAAAATACAGAAAATTACACATGCATAAATAATGAGTTTAAATCACAAATAATTTTGGCCCTAAATACATTCACTCTCATAACTTTTGTTATTGTCAATTTAGTCTCAATTTATTTAACAGTGTACAATTTATGTCTCAAGTTCGCCAGAAAATGCAAAACTATATCATTTTGCCTCACGCGAAACGTGTGTGCCGACTGAATTTGGGGTTTTCAGGCCTCGTCACTTGCCCTTTGATATTTTTATTTATTTTAATGACATGTAATTTCAGATGTTAAAAAGAGAATTACGCGTGGCAACTCATAACTTTTTTTTATTGTCGATTTATTCCCAATTTATGCAACAATGTACAATTTATGTCTCAAGTTCACAAAAAAAATTGCAAAACGATGTCATTTTGCCTCACGCGAGACATGCGTGCCGATTGACTTTGGGGCTTTCCGGACACGGTCGAGACACATAATTTTATTTTTAACATCTGAAATTACATGTCATTAAAATAAATAAATAAAATTCAATTGGCACGCGACGAGGCCTGAAAGCCCCAAATTCAATCGGCACACACGTTTCGCAGTCATTTTGCATTTTGCAGTAAATTTGGGACGTAATCTGTACATTATCAAAGAAATTGAGACTAAATGAAAAAGTACAAAAAGGTTATGAGACTGTGAATCCATTTAGGGCCAAAATTATGGGACGATTATGAGTTAAACTCCATAAATAATTATGTGTGTTTCATACCAAGTATGTCGCCCACCGTGAAATTGTACTTTTCCGACCAGGCAAGATAATTTGTTCCGGTGCCGGAGTTCCATCCACTCTCATCACCAACACTGTAGACATCAGAAACAACAACCTCAACTAATAAAAAATAAATTAAAAAGATCGAATATTTAGAAACCATAATCATATCCGTAGCTAAATATAGATGAAAATTTATAAGGAGGGAGAAAAAAGAGCATATATATTTTCTCTGAACAAAAAATCATGATGGTGGAATACCATTAATTTGTCCAAACTTGGAAGGTTTCTTGAGAACTAATTAATTAATTAAGTATTACCATATATTTAATTTTAATTTTAGATTGAACATTTCATCCTTATGAGATACTTTATTAATGTTCAACTTGATGAATATTATAAAACTGGATAATTATGTTGGCCAGTACATAAAATTATTGCACTTTTACTTGGAGTACTTCACATTGAGGAGATGTGTACGTATGTACAACTTATGATTGACTTGCATTTTTTAAATTGTATAAGATATTTACGAGATTATTGTAAAATATATGATTTTATAATTTATTAGTACAATATTTAACATTAATCTTGTATATTGAAGTTGAACGTTTTTTTTTATCGGACAAATAGTGACTCGAACTCATGACTTCACGGCATAAATAATAGTGCTCAAACCGCTTGAGCTATTCCACTTCACACACAAACATTAAAGTTGAACGTATTGATTCTTACTATTATTTAGTAAGAGTCATCTTCGATGGAACTTAATCACATAATATAAAATTGATATTATTATATTTATAAATTAATATTATAACGAATATACATTGATATCATCACGCTTATAAATTAATACCATGATATTTGTGTGTGTGCAAATGTTATAACACTAATTTATAAGAGTAATATTATGAATAAATGAATATTATGGTATTAGTATGAATTCAGTTTCATGAGATGAATAAATTTCACAGAAAAAGAGTTTGTCATTTAGATATCTTTAAACTGAAAACACAAGAATAAAAAATATTCCCTCCTTGGTGTGAAAAAGGGATCATTGATGGATTACACTAATTAAGACTGCAAATTTAATGGGATATAGTTGGTTTCAAAATGATTTACAGTAATGTACTAAATTTGATGTAAAAGCTAGAACGAAGTTTTTGAGAATGCTCTTACACGTATTCCGATTTCCAAACACATTCATATTTTGAGTACATCGTGAGTTAAAAAAGCCATTCTCTAAAACAGTTTGTTTGTTGGTAATTTGAAGATGATTTGAAAATTTTAAAAATAAATAGTAGACAATTCTTACAATTTAAGATAATTATTTTTGTGAAAAATTTCGTAGTCAATTCTTTATTTTTTTGGGGTAATTGTCACCAAACGAGTGGAATGCATCAGGTGCACCGTACAATTCAAAGTGTATTTTTAAAACATACAACTTATTTCAACTTGATTATAATTAAATACGTAACTTGATTGTTTTCACTGACACAAATTATAAGTTTCAGTATAAAAAAATTAAATATTTCAATGCAACAAATTACATGTTCTAAAAATAGATTTGTATTGCACAGTGCACCTGGTACACATAAAACCAGCTAGCGCTACTACCAATTTTGATTTTTTTTTTATATAAATTAAATTAATTTAAACACTTTTACAAAATTACAATCACTTACAAACGCCCATTTCTCTTCTCCAAGTTGCAGGTTCCCGAAGATCAACATGTGATGGATTTCATCAGATCTCACTGCAACTTCTTCATACATATAACAGCAAAAAAGAAAAGGGAAAAAAATCATTTTTAATGCTCATAATAGCATGAAATCAGCACTTGGTAGGGATTTATAAGTTTTCACTTTACAAGTAAGAATTATTTAGAATGTTGTATTATATAATTATGCGTTCACTTGTGTCAGAAAATTAATGTAAATGAACTGATTCCACATTTTTATATAAGTTTGAATTTTCGGAAGGAGTTAATATCAATTTACAATATGTTGTATGATATTTTTATCAATTTACAACTTATACAACTTTTTTATCAACTAAAAAACATTGTAGGCGTTGCAATTGATAAAAATCATAGTACATGTTTTAAATTAATATTTACCTTAAATATATTTCTTGAGTATGCCGAACATATATGGCGATCATGCTCAGAACATGAGTTGACCTTTTTCGCAACATACGCATGGGAAATGTGGACATCGGTATGTGCTTACACTCATGGTCAAAGAAATAGATGGGTCACGCCTGATGCAGCTGTAGTAGACGCTACCGTATCAACAGGTGAATAATCGAATCCAAATGTCGAGTCATGAGCGCAACATCTTGCCTTAGCTTCTTTTTCTTTTTCTTTATCATCTGCCCAACTTTGGGTACAAGGTAGATTTCCTTTTTGGCTCAGCTGTATGTTTGATCTTTTTAATTAATAAAAAATTAGTTGAGTTACAAAAGATATACAATTTGCACAAATATTTTTTTTTAATATGAGTTGATTCCATTTCTCTCTCCCTTTTCTTTTTTAATCAGTTTTTCTTGGTAAAAATGTAATTTCTCCCGAATGCACGTGATCCTTCTCTTCAATCTGTGCGCTGACCATGGACCCTTGATTTTGCCGAAATGGGCTTTAATTGCTGAAATTTCATAAATTTTAGGGGGTGTTTCATTTTAGATAAGTGACTGAAATGAGTGATTTTGAGAAAATTAATTAATAATGGAAGTTAATGGTACTTGTAAAAAATAATTAAAGAAAAATTTATAATGTTTGAAAAAAAAAAAAAAATACTTAAAAAAATGTTCATAAGATACTAAAAGGCACCCCTCTTTTAACTTTTAGTGTTAATCTAATAAAAGAGAAATAAAACACTTCAAATTGCTTATATACACAATTTTAGAAGACTATAATCACTTATAATTTCTTCCAAACACCCCTCATACTGTTGTTTTATGCTCACTAATACACATTTGAGCTTGAACAGCTGTTAAAAAAGCCCTTAGAGAGCGGTTATAACAGCTGTCCAAGTAACAACTGTCCAAACTTGGACAACTATTAATAAACTGTTGTCCAAAAGTTGGGCTTGGACAGCGGTTTTCAACCGCATTGCAAGAGGGGGGCTTGGACAGCGGTTAATAACCGCTGTCTAACTTAATTTTTTTTTATATAATTTCGTTTATTATGTTAGATAGACAGCGGTTATTAACCGCTGTCCAATATCTTTTTTTTTAATTATTAATTTATATTTTAAAAATCCTATAATAAAACTATAAATCAAAACTTATATATACGTCCAATACCATAAACCAAAAATCCTATAATAAAACCATAAACCAAAACTTATACCACATATATATATATACCAAAACATCAAATAAATAAACATACACATCATGAAATAAATAAACATACAATCATAAACATACGTCCAATACACCAAAAACATGAAATATATATCATCACAAATATATAATTTAATTACATGCTACCAAAATTTCAAACAACGATCACTCAATATCGTATGAATATAAGAATCGATTGTAAAGGTACCCGGTCCAATTGTTTTTCCATTTCTTCAGTCTTTTCTTAGAGTAAGAATTGAGCTCACGTTCATAGACAAACTGCAAACAACGAATCAATCAATATAGTATGAATTTTTATTCAATCAATAATAATTTAAATAAATTGATAAATTGACTTACATTGAGAGGAATGTTCGTTAGAGAAGCGCGGATTATATCTTCGATAAAGCAACACACAAAATGTCCACAATGTTCATTATCTCGTTGCCTCGGAACCTGTTGATCCAGTTCACTTTATTTAATAAAGCAAAAGAAACAACATTTAATATAGCAGAAGAAACAACATTCAATAAAGTCGTACATTTCTTTTTAACACTTGTTTTTCTTTTTCATTTTTTGGTTGACCTTTCTCGTTCATGACCATAAATGTTAACAAGATTCGGATTGCCATATTCATCCTCATCTCTAATTATTCTCTTGTATGGACGTGGATTTGCAGGATCATCGAAAGATGGTACAGAATGAGTGAAGTTTTGAAAAGGATCATCAATTGTGTCAACATCTTCATTGACATGGTCGCTAATCTGGAAATTATTGTTAAATTTGTTTGACAGAACCACAATGGACCATTTCTTATTAACTGGGTCGGGGACATAGAAAATTTGTTGAGCTTGATTGACCATTATGTAAGGGTCATCTCTGTATCCCACATTCTTCAAATCAACGCGTACGAACCCAGAACTTTCAACTTGGACCCCGTTAGGGATCCTCACCCAACTACACCCGAAGATTGGTTGACGGTGAACAATATAGTCGAGTTCCCAAATGATGACAATCTGTCCAAAGTAAGTAGTATTTGATTGATCAACTGTAGTTGTAGTAATGGACACTCCACTATTCTTCATAGTACTTGTGGCATCATGATCTCTGGTATAAAATGTGTATCCGTTGTTAAGATAACACATGTATGAATACACATGTCTATCAGGCATTCTGGATAACCACTTAACTCTTTCATTCACTGATTCTGTTTCCCGTGACATTAGATCAATGAAGTGTCTAACATACAACTCTTTCCAATAGGGCAATTGAAAGAAAAATGATTCCTTCTTCCAACCGCTAGTGGGGACACTCTTTGCGAAGATCTTTCCGTACTGTGTGTCGATATTCTTCATCTTATTCAATACATCCGAACCTGACAATAAACGTGGTGCTTCACCTGTCTCAATTGTGCCATCGAATGCATCGGCCATTGTTCTGTACTTATGGGTTGGGTCCAACCACCTCCTATGTCCCATATAAACAGTCTTCCTACAATGACTCAAGCGAATGTGATGTGTCTTCTTGGTACAACAAGGACATGCATCGGCCCCTTTCACACTATATCCAGATAGATTCCCGTAAGCGGGAAAGTCATTGATAGTTCCAAACAGCATGGCCTTCAACTTGAAATTCTCCTTTCTACAAGCATCATACACATCGACACCCTCATCCCACATGAGCTTCAAGTCCTCTATCAAAGGAGCCAGATATACATCTATGTCGTTACCAGGTTGTTTGGGTCCTGATATCAACATAGACAACATCATGTAAGTGCGCTTCATGCACAACTCTGGTGAAAGGTTATAAACTAACAGAATCACTGGCCATGTACTATGGTTGGTACTTTGGATACCAAACGGATTCATTCCGTCAGTTGAGAGTACAAGACGCAAGTGTCATGGCTCGTTGCCAAATTCTGGATGCCTGACATCGAATGTCTTCCACTGTGGTGAATCAGCAGGGTGTCTTAGCATTCCATCTTTGATCCTTTCATCATGATGCCAAGTTAAATTTCTAGCATCCACAACGCTACTATACATTCTCCTGAATCTTGGTATTATTGGAAAGTACCACAACACCTTCGCGGGAGATTTATTTTTCTTATATCGCTTCTCCCCACACTTGGGACATTCATCGAGGTCTGCATACTCCTTCCGAAATAAGATACAATCACCCGGACAAGCATGAACTTTCTGATGTGTTAAATCGATGGACTTGAGCATTTGTTTAGCATCATATGCTCTCTTAGGCAGTACATTTCCATCAGGCAATAGACCACTAACTGTTCCAGCATACTTGTGAAGCACTCATCGAACAACTAGTGAGCTGCTTTAAGGTTGAACAATATCAACACAGCTGACAGTTTTGTTGCCTTCTTACAGCCGGGCCACAGTGGTAATCCAGCAGAATCACTTAACTTCTCTGACATATAAGGGTGATCTCGCAGATCATCGTCATCCCCACTTGACGTATCAACAGTCGGTACATCATCGAAAAATATCCGCATCCACTGTATGTTCAAACCTAAAGTCAGTTTCTAGGTTGCTTGAGCTACATCCATCTCTTCTCTCACCATGATATGTCCAAACGGTATATGTTTTATCAATACCTGTTGGGATTATACTAGAAAGTATGCTTTTACTTTTGTATAATCAAAACTGAATTTCAGACTTATTTACTGAAATAAATTATTTATCACTGATGCTTTAAATATTATCGAATGTTACATATATTTATTGCATAACTGTTCAATAAGTCGTACGTGTTACATTGTAGTTAATTTAGTGATACCGATCACGTAAGATTAAATTAATGTCCCTTGTAACTAAAAAGTACGCCATTCACGACCTAGATGGAAATGAACAACCCATCGTGAAAGGTTGAAGTGTAAGGCTCGGGATTGGCTTGTCTTGACCAAGAGATTACACTAGTGCATGACCGATGCAATCAATAGGACCTACATGAGGATAAATTCTTGAGAATCAACAAGGAAGAATTAGATCTCAAAGGTTCGTTATTTCTTAATCTTCGTCCCTTAAATATGATCACGTGGGATTGGTAACTATTGCTATGACTTATCATGGGTAAATAATCAATGAGATTCAATACTTTTTATCTTGGACAATATTATTAGTCACATGTGATTGGTAAGATTTAATACTTAAGAATAGTGTGCAAGCACGCTTTTGTTCGATTGCCCTCGAGGTTCATAAGCTTTATCATACCAAATCTTGCAAGTGAAATTAGTTTCCTGTATGGATAATAATGTTGAACCGCTTCCTTGACCAAGGATAAAAGATATTAATTAATGGAAAGCTATTTCAAAGGGCTTGAATTAATTAATGGGCTAGATAATCTTAAACACGGGAAATAATGACCGGGAGCCATATTAACTGTAATATGGGTTAAGATGGATAGTGCAATATTAATTATGTAGTGGGAATTTATGGGCTTGAATTATATTGTGGCTCAATATTAGATATTCAAGGTCCATTAGAAGGTCCAATCTTAATTCTCCTAAAGGCCCCCTCGAGTAGCCCAAAATATATAGTCCAATAACCTAAAAAAAGGTGATTAAAATAAAATAAATATTGTTGCTTAATTTTTCCTTTTATTTCGAAAATTATGGATAAGAGGGGAGAATGATTTTCTTTGAATTTTGTTATGGAATGAAGATATGTATTCTTTGAATACAAGATTATCTCATTAAATTCAAGAAATCTCCCACTTGGTTATTCATAATAGAGATTTCGAAAATTTTGAAATATAGTGGGCAATAAAGATTTTCTTGATTTTCTTGAAAAGATATTATGGAAGATATGTATTTCTTGAAGTACAAGAATATCTCATAAATTCAAGAAGATCTAAATCTTGAAATCTTGATCCCTAATATTTCGAAATATTCCATAACAAATAAGAGAGTGGGATTTTGTGGAATATTTTAATTATGGAGAAAAGAATATATGAGATATATTATTTCTTGGAGATCAAGAAAAGATTTTTTCCTCCTTATTTCACATGTAATTTTCGTCCCCCTCTCCTCTATAAATAGGGGATGAATGTTTCATTCCCAAGAATATGAAAAATTGGTTTTTCGAAAAAAATCGTCACGATAAAATATCAAATATTTTGTAACATCGACAGATTGTATTTTTTTGAAAAACGACAATTGTGAGTAGTGTACAATTCCATGTGCTGGAAAAATTAGTAAATCCACAAAGGTGGTGCAACATAATTTATTTTCCTTTTGTTAAATCGTTCACAAGTGTCCTTCCACCGGATAGTCGAATCGAGGGCTAAGGAATACTTGGGAAGTTCTTTTGGTTAGTCTAATATGCTGCACCTTTGCCATCCCAAGAGGTACGCTTCACGTAAACTCGTAGAATTCGCATCGTGTGAGGTTTTACGTGAATTATTATATGCATGATATGTTGTTGGATTATTATTTGAATTAATATAGGATTAATTCATGCTAGTAATAATTATAAGAATTAAATTTGTATTTAAATATTCACCCCGAATAGATCTGTGCAACTTATTCCCCAACAAGCGCATCGAGCCCACGGTTTCGCTCAATTTTTAAATTGTAATTTAATTCGTTGACATTAAATTTGAAATTGATAGTAGAATTGCTAGATCTGCTTTTGCAGGTATCCAATTGTCATGGAATTTAATGTGTTTATTTATGCATGCATATAAATTGTGATTTTTTAATTCGATTAGTTCAAATTCGTTTTGCCTCGTGAGAAAATCCACGAGTAGATTAGTATTTGTTTGATTTGATCAATATAATAGACTAGTCTAGATCTAGGTTTATTTATTTTGTAAATAAATTGTAACCGGAGGGCGAGACGGGTTATTAAAAAGACGATCCAAAACCGGGCGTAGGCGTAGGCCGCGTCCTTGAACGGAAACGTGGGGGGCACGCGCGACGACGCGGACTTTTGCGGCGCGCGACGGGCGAGGCGAGGCCGAGGGGCTAAGCGCCTGTGGATCCAATCGGGCGACGCTGGCGCTGCTAGAGAGACAGCGGAACCGCTTAGCGATCGCGGGCGACGACGGGCGATGCGATGACGCTGGCGGGCGATGCCGCTTAGGCGTGACACGGGCGGCGCGCGAAGCAGACGCGACGAACGACACGCCCGGGCGGGCGATAATGGCGTTGGGGGCGACATCGCCGCCGGGCGATGGCGTCGCTGCTAAGCGCGACAAGACGACGCGTTGTTCGGCTAAGGGGCCGGCTTGATCTTGAGGTGCATTTCTTTGCTTAGTCACATGGCGTAGCCGAGATCGGAGTATTTTTTCGAGACGATCGAGTGGGAAAAATTTAAGACGGTGTTTCTTCAAGATCAAGCCAAGAAAAATCAAACCATGACAATTGGATAATTTGTGCCCAATATGTTTATTTTTCTGTTTTGCTTGATTTATTTTGTGTTATCTTATGCTTTATTTAATTTGTTTAAATGTGTTTGCATGAGAGTTGCCCAATGAAAAATCTCACCTCACCTTCAAAATTACTATGTATGTTTAAATAATTAATTGACAATTTTATTCCGGATAATAAAATTGAATTAATTTTGACCTCCATGATTTATTTATTTGTGAATTCTTTTGGAGAAATTCCCCCCACGGGACGGTCAAAAGATAGCTTTCACATGAATGAATTCCAAATGGATGATTGTGGGTTATTACTAGTGGAGACGATGACCCTCCCCACGAGGCTCATTCAAAACGAAATAATAATCCTGTATTTAATCATGGTTATTAGTTAGGTATAAAATTGATATGCATATACTTCCCCGAAGTCCCTGTCAATTTTATATTGGTCAAGTGGGAGCCAACTATTAACTGGATATTAAAGGTTTGTAAATCGTTTTGTTTGTAACTTTCTTGAATGTGTTTAAATAATGACCCACCCCACGTGGCATATTTAAACTGCTTTTGAGATGTTGGGCCGATGCATGTTCATATTTTTTTTTTGAGATTTTAAATATGATGCATGTGATCAAATCTTGTGATATACTTGTGCTTATGCATATAGTTATTTATTTCATTCCAAAGATGTCGTTACCTTTTAATCCATCGTTATTATACTTAAAAGTCAATACAATATGGAAACTATATTGATTGAAAAATTATAATTGTCCTAATCGCACAAAAAGCACAAGTGGATTTTTGACACACCAAAATCGGATGAGCCAACCGACGAGTCAAAACATCTTTGGACTCGTCGATCACCATGAGAGATGTCATCGCCGAAAATGGTGGAGGGCAAACCCGTAAGGGATTACGCCCTCAAAATAGATGGCCCATCTAAACAAACTTGAGATTCTCGAAAGTGCAGATTATGATCCGAGACTCGGATGAATTTGGTACTTCACTCTCTGCCCAAAAAGTTTTTGAGCATTTTGGCCTCGCTAGCTAATTTGTTGCAAGCTTTTGATCTCGGCAGAAATGTTGATAAGGCACCAAACTCAAGCTTTGACGTCAAGTGGTCCGTCTTCATCTTCTAGGCCAAGGGAAGGCAAGATAAAGAAGAGGACCAAAAGCCATAAGCAATAAAACTCAACTGTTGCCAAGGGCAATGGTAAGATGAGGAATGCTTGTGATGTCAAGGAAAATCCAAAGAGGAAGAGCTTAAGCTGCGGTGAGAGAGGACAATGGAGGTTTTGCCTGGTCCAACCCCAAAAGGGACGGACAGAAAGGTAATTCTCACTCACTAGTTGTTGAAACTTGTTTAGCGGCGTATACTTCTTATTCGTGGGTGGTTGATACGAGATCCACTAATCATGTTGGCTTCACGGGTTCAAACGGACCCGACCACTTAGTGGGAGTGAGATCCTCATCACACTGGGCGATGCTACGAGAGTGGCAGCTGAAGCAGTGGGAGAAGTGCACCTATCTTTTGAAGATAAAGTTTTTTTTTGAGATTATCTTTATGTTCCCAGTTTTAGAAAGAATTCACTTTCAGTTTCTAAAATTCGATTAAAGGACACTAAGTTTCTTCTAATAAGAATGACACCATTTCTTGAAATGATGAGTGTATCTGTTACGGGACATTGATGGAAAATCTCTATACAATTAACTGTGCACACCCCTCACGAAATGCATCCTATAACACATCAACTATTTCCGACAAAAGAAAATGTGAACGAGACACTTCTTTGGCAATCTAAGATTGGGTCATATAAATCCGAAGAGGATCCAAAGGTTGGTGAAAGATGGTTCACTGGAGTTTCTCCAAGTTGAACGAATGCCAACCTGCGAATCATGTTTGGAGGGTAAAATGACCAAGAGGGCAATTGGAGCCAAGGGGAATAGAGCCAAAGAAGTGTTAGAGATCGTTCACACAGATGTATGTGTTCCAATGTCAACCAAAGCAAGAGGAGGTTATGAGTATTTTGTCACTTTTATTGATGATTACTCAAGGTACGGTTACATTTTCCTTATGAAGCATAAATCTGAGACCTTTGAGAAATTCAAAGAATTTAAGGCTCAAGCAGAGAATCATAGGGAAAAACGTATCAAGTCTCTACGATCTGATCATGGAGGTGAATACCTCAGCGATGAGTTTTTGAACTACTTATCCGATGAAGGATTGTATCCCAAACTCAAGACCCTAAACCCTCAACAAAATGGGGTTGCAGAGCGAAGAAACAGAACTCTTTTGGAAATGGTTAGATCTATGATGAGTTATGCGGATCTCCCCAAGTCGTTCTGGGGTTATGCCTTGGAAATAGCGGCTTACATTCTGAACTTGGTGCCATCCAAATCGGTTCCCAAAACTCCCAAAGAATTGTGGACCCAAGCGCAGCCTAGTATGAGACACATGAGAATTTGGGGTGTCAGCCTACGTGTTGGACAAGGAAGCCGGTAAATTGATCCTCGATCGTAATTAAAATTTGTTTTGTAGGATACCCCAAGGGAACAAAAAGGTGTATGTTCTATGGTCCCGAAGATCAAAAGGTGGTCATCAGCACCCACTTTAGATTTTGGAAAAAGACTATATGAACGAAAGAAGACCCAGAAGTGAGATTACCTTAAATAAGCTTAGAGGGCAAACCTCAGTGCCAACTGTACTAGATGATATACCAAACGACACACTTTCACAACCAAAACCTCGTCATAGTGGGAGGGTTGTAAGACAGCCCGAGAGATTCATGGGAATAGGAGAGTCCTCGGACTTGATTCCCGGACAAGACGAATCAGACCCATGGACATATGAAGAGGCACTCCAAGACAAGGATGCAGATTCTTGGCAAACAACAATGAAAGCCGAAATGGGTTCTATGTTTCATAACAGAGTGTGGGAGCTAGTCGAACCACTTAATGGGGTCAAACCCATTGGATGCAAGTGGGTGTACAAGAGAAAAAGAGGACCGGACGGGAAGGTTGAAACCTTCAAAGCAAGACTAGTGGCGAAAGGTTATACTCAGAAAGAAGGGATCGATTATGAGGAAACTTTTTCGCCCGTAGCCATGCTTAAGTCCATCCGTATTCTCTTATCGATTGTTGCGCATTTCGACTTTGAAATCTGGCAAATGGATGTCAAGACAGCTTTTCTTAACGGAAGTCTTGATGAAGAGATCTATATGCAACAACCTCAAGGCTTCATTGAAAAAGGCCAAGAACACCTAGTTTGTAAGCTCATGAAGTCCATTTACAGACTCAAACAGGCATCCAGAGCTTGGAACCAATGTTTTGATCATGTTATAAAGTCTTATGGGTTCGATCAAAACGAGTTTTAAAGTTGTGTGTATAAAAAGCATGTCGGAACTACATTGGTATTCTTAGTACTATACGTAGACGACATTCTGATCATCGGTAACGATGTAAAGGTGTTATCAGACGTAAGGGCATGACTTTCAAAACAGTTTGATATTAAAGACTTAGGGGAAGCCATACACATCCTTGGGATCAAGATCACTCGAGATCGCAAGAAAAGGATGATAGGCTTATCGCAAGCTTCATACATAGACACTGTCTTGAAACAATTCAGCATGCAAGATTCCAATAAAGGCTTCGTACCTTTCAGGCATGAAATCCATCTATCCAAGAAAATGTCCCCTAAGACTCAAAAGGAGATAGATGACATGAAAGGCATTCCTTATGCTTCGGCTGTCGGAAGCCTTATGTATGCAATGCTGTGTACGAGACCGGATATCTGCTTTGTCGTAGGCATGGTGGCAAGATATCAAAGTAACCCGGGGAAAGAACATTGGATGGCAGTTAAAAACATTCTGAAGTATCTGAAAAGAACTCGGGATAGAATGTTGGTTTATCAGTCAGATAGTCCAATCACCATCGGCTACACGGACTCAGATTTCCAATCAGACTTAGATTCTAGAAACTATCTGCCTCAGTTAGTGTGTTTCCATTTGGGAAGTGTAGCCATCAAATGGACGAGTGTGAAGTAGAAATACATCACTGACTCAACCATGAAAGTCGGGTAAGTAGTCGCTTGTGAAGCGTTGAAAGAACCGATTTGGCTCTTCTGACCTTCTTAGTGGACTTGGATGGAGTTTCAATTTGTCTAGCAATTTTTGCTAGGGGGCAACAAAATTCAAGGAACCAAGAGTCCACGAGTCAAACAAAGACAATCAAGGAAAGACATCTTATACGATAAATTGTTAAGAGAGGAGATATAGATGTGGCAAAGATAGCGTCGAGGACAACCTAGCGCATCCATTCACAAAAGAGTCCGCTCAATACATTCGAGAGACATGTGGAAGGAATGGGTGTCAAGACCGCTGCTAACTGCTTTGAGTATAAGTGGGAGAAATTATTAGGTTCGTGTAGGTGACATTAGATGTCACAGCATCACACGAGACATGTTGTAGTATACTTAAAAGCGATTTTTGAGTATAAGTGGGAGATTGTTGGGATTATACTAGAAAGTATGCTTTTACTTTTGTATAATCAAAACTGAATTTCGGACTTATTTACTGAAATAAATTGTTTATCACTGATGCTTTAAATATTATCGAATGTTACATATATTTATTGCATAACTGTTCAATAAGTCGTACGTGTTACATTGTAGTTAATTTAGTGATACCAGATCACAGAAGATTAAATTAACAGTCCCTTGTAACTAAAAGTACGCCATTCACGACCTAGATGGAAATGAACAACCCATCGTGAAAGGTTGAAGTGTAAGGCTCAGATTGGCTTGTCTTGACCAAGAGATTACACTAGTGCATGACTGATGCACTGAATAGGACCTACAAGAGGATAAATTCTTCAGAACTGAACAAAGAAGAATTAGACCTCAGTGGTTCGTTATTTCTTAATCTTCGTCCCTTAAATAGTATCACGTGGGATTGGTAACTATTGCTATGACTTATCATGGGTAGCGAATCAATGAGATTCAATACTTTTTATCTTGGGCAATATTATTAGTCACATGTGATTGGTAAGATTTAATACGAAGAATCGTGTGCAAGCACGCATGTTCGATTTGCCCCCTTGGGAGGTTCATAAGCTTTATCATACCAAATCTTGCAAGTGGAATTAGTTTCCGGTATGGATAATAATGTTGAACCGTTCCTTGACCAAGGATAAAAGATATTAATTAATAGAAAGCTATTTCAGTGGCTTGAATTAATTAATGGACTAGATAATCTTAAACACGGGAAATAATGACCGGGAGCCATATTAACTGTAATATGGGTTAAGATGGATAGTGCAATATTAATTATGTAGTGGGAATTTATGGGCTTGAATTATATTGTGGCTCAATATTAGATATTCAAGGTCCATTAGAAGGTCCAATCTTAATTCTCCTAAAGGCCCCCTGAGTAGCCCAACATATAGTCCAATAACTGAAAAAAGTGATTAAAATAAAATAAATATTGTTGCTTAATTTTTCCTTTTATTTCGAAAATTATGGATAAGAGGGGAGAATGATTTTCTTTGAATTTTGTTATGGAATGAAGATATGTATTCTTGGAATACAAGATTATCTCATTAAATTCAAGAAATCTCCCACTTGGTTATTCATAATAGAGATTTCGAAAATTTTGAAATATAGTGGGCAAGAAAGATTTTCTTGATTTTCTTGAAAAGATATTATGGAAGATATGTATTTCTTGAAGTACAAGAATATCTCATAAATTCAAGAAGATCTAAATCTTGGAATCTTGATCCCTAATATTTCAAAATATTCCATAACAAATAAGAGAGTGGGATTTTGTGGAATATTTTAATTATGGAGAAAAGAATATATGAGATATATTATTTCTTGGAGATCAAGAAAAAAAAATTTCCTCCTTATTTCACATGTAATTTTCGTCCCCCTCTCCTCTATAAATAGGGGATGAATGTTTCATTCCCAGTAACACACGAAAATTGGTTTTTCGGAAAAATATCAGCGTCGATAAAATATCAAATATTTTGTAACGTCGACAGATTGTATTTTTTTGAAAAACGACAATTGTGAGTAGTGTACAATTCCATGTGCTGGAAAAATTAGTAAATCCACAAAGGTGGTGCAACATAATTTATTTTCCTTTTGTTAAATCGTTCACAAGTGTCCTTCCACCGGATAGTCGAACGAGGGCTAAGGGAATACTTGGGAAGTTCTTTTGGTTAATCTAATCTGCCAGATCACTGCCATCCCAAGAGGTACGTTCACGTAAACTCGTAGAATTCCACATGCGTAGGTTTTACGTGAATTATTATATGCATGATATTTTGTTGGATTATTATTTGAATTAATATAGGATTAATTCATGCTAGTAATAATTATAAGAATTAAATTTGTATTTAAATATTCACCCCGAATAGATTTGTGCAACTTATTCCCCAACAATACCGTGAATCATCAAGTGGTCAAACAGACTTTCTCGACCACTAACGGTTTTTCCATTTATACATTTCCAACACAGACATGGAATGTACCGAGGGTCGGTGCAGTGTCTAATTGCATGATTACAAAATTCTTTCACCCCATTACTATACTCATCTGATAATCGATCTGCTCGAACCCACTTTCGATCCATATAGAACTAGAGATGCCTATAGAAAAGGCAATATGAAGTGTTTCTCAAGATAATGTATCATAATGTATTAAATCTAAAAGTATTCCAATCCTAATGCATACCTAACCATACTTAATCAACATTCATTTTAATTTTCTAATTTTGAGATAATACATGCATTGATGTCATACCAAATTTTGAAGTTTAAACCTTTATGAATTGGTAAAATAATTGAACTTATATCCACAAAATGACATTGGGTAGATCAAGTCAAGAATAACCAAGTCAACAAAAGTTTATAGCTTAATTACTACTTCAAATTCTAATGTACCTAAGGTTTTGTTGCTTCTCAAGACAATGTATCCTAATGTACCATCAATCATCTAAAGCAACACACTATCCATTCACCAAATCATCAATCAATAACTCAAATATATCATACTGTATTAATCTTAATTTATGTTTAAATCCTCACACAAGCATATTATCAAACACCTTGAGTGCATCAATTAAACAACCAACCAACCAACCTAAAAATCATATAAATTCATCAACCAACCCAAAAATATATAAATTCACATTTTAATCCACACATTTGCAAGAGCATTCACATCCCAAAAACTAAATTATACAATCTATTCATATCTAAAACAAACACATTATCCATTTCACCAAATAATAACATATATATATATACTAACATATAGATATATATACTATCCTAACATATATATATATATACCATTAACCATATTTAACAATCCTAACATATATATATACTCACAACCTATTCATATCTAAAGCAAGAGCATTCACCATTAACAATCCTAACATATATATATACTAACATAGATATATATATATACTAACATATAGATATACACACACACACACACACATATATGAATAGAGGATGGCAGCGGCGGCGACGACGGTAGTGGAGGAGGAGGCCGGAGGAGGGCGACGGAGTAGGGGATCGAGAAGAAGGAGGAGGGCGACGACGATGGCAAAGACGCTGGAGGTAGGGGATGACGAGGAGGAGGTCGACGCCGACGGCAACGACGCGAGAGGTTGGGGAGAAAAGTGGATTTAGCAGAGGAGAAAATTAAATCGTAAATGGGGGCTGCTCTCTGGACGCGTACACGATATAAGGGTTTCGGGGTTTGGAGGGCGGTTTTGAACCGCTGTCAAATCTTTACCTTGGACAGCGGTTGTGAACCGCTGTCCAATCTTTACCTTGGACAACGGTTGTGAACCGCATTCCAAGTGGTTAGCACAGCTGTTCTTAACCGCTCTCCAAGCGGTTTAGAACCACTATCTAATTTTTTATTTTTTTTTATAAAACCGCTCTCCAAGCTATAACTTGGAGAACTGTTTGAAAAAAAGGCTGTCCAAGTGCAGCTGTGCAAGCCTAAATGTGTAGTAGTGGCTTTTTCTCTTCCCGTTCTTGGTTCGTTTCACTCTCAACTTTAGTCCTCTCAATTTTTCTTTTATTTGACTCCATTAAAAATTAGATACGTATTTTGTATTAAAGAAATACTTAATTTTTTTT
Organism: Stenogyne calaminthoides; assembly: GCA_037126765.1. Lineage (NCBI taxonomy): Eukaryota > Viridiplantae > Streptophyta > Magnoliopsida > Lamiales > Lamiaceae > Stenogyne > Stenogyne calaminthoides. The sequence continues at coordinate 12,854,123 of JBBCBC010000031.1, read as the reverse complement.
TATAAAAATAACAAAACACGTTATTTCTCTAAATTAAGTGTAGATAGCCAAAATTAGGTAATAAAAGTATGAAATTAAATGAAAAATAGGTAATAAGTGAGCAATAAAATCATGCAATTTTCATCCATATTAGAACTCCACACCATAACTTTTGGATGCCATGAAAAAAGTTAGAGATTAAATATATTTTGATTTAAATTTTAATAAAAAGAAAATAACAAGCTATTCATGTATTACTAAATGAGTGGGTCTCCTGTGCACCAAGGTGCACTGTGCACTCGGTATCTAATTGACCCATTTTAAAATTCGGGTCGTGCGCATTTTTACTTTAATTTGTTATTATATTGCAAACCTTATATTAATTAGTTGCAGCCCAGCGGTTCAACTTACTTTCTCCAAGTTACAGATACTGGGTTCAACTCTCATATTGCCCAACTAGAATACACATAAGCATGCAACTAACTAATGTTGAAGCGTTCAACTAAAACATGCAACTTACTAATACAGAAACATAAAAATATATATTCCATAAACATACAACAAGCTAAATATTGAATCGTGAAACTGAAAAACAAAGAAACATGCAATTATGTAAAATACTAAATTGTGTAAACTATAAAATATAGAAACATGCAACTAGCTAATATTGAATCGTGCAACTAGAAAACATAGAAACATTCAACTATCCAATACTAAATCATGCGACTAGAAAATATAAAAACATGCAACCAGCTAATACATAAAATAATATTATATCACACAGAAAGATGCAACTAGCTAATATTGAACCGTTCAACTAAAAAACAAATAAACATGCAACTAGCTAAAGTTGAAACGTTCAACTAAATAATACATAAACATGAAATAGACATCAATTTAGCACATAAATAGGTTAAGAATCGTGAAATTCCACGCAATAGAAGAAAAGGGAAGAAGAGGAGTTTTTTTTTTTTTTTGAAAGGCAATCAATTACAATAGTTTCCTAATATAACCAATTACAATAATTCCTTCTACCATCGGGCACATGGCAACATCATTTCATCTCGCTGTAGACCGGAATCGTAATCACCACAAGAGGGGGACCGCCCGAAACCGCAACTCGGAACCGCAACCTAACAACAGGGGGACCACCACCCCACATGAAAGGGATCACCACAAGAAGGAATAATATTCCCTCTCCGTGTCTCGAACCCGGGACCTCAAGGTCTCAGGTGGTGGAGCTCTAACCATTTGAGCTATTCACACTTGACAAGAAGATGAGTGTTTGGTTTCAAAACATGGAGCCAAAAAAATGCATATTATGATCCAAATTTTTGTTCCATAAATTAAGTTCATGAAATTCCCAAAATTGTAAAAACCCAAATCAATCTCTTCAATTTTCTCAGCCACAAATCAATATAGGGGAAACAATTTATTTAGTTAGTTCATCACCACGTTTCTCAGATCCAATTGATAATACAACGTCATCCGATTATAATCACCGTCGTCAGAACCATCACATTGAAAATATAGAAACATGCAACTCTCTAATATAGAACCGTGCAACTATAAAATATAGAAACGTGCAACTCGATAGTACAGAAATATGGAACTAATATATAATATAGAAACATGCAACTAGCTAACATTGAAACGTTCAACTAGATAACACACAAACATGCAACTAGCAATACTGAAACTCTTCAGAGCTCTAACAACAATTACAGGCTAAAAAATTGCAACTTAAACAATAATGTACAATAGTAAATTGATGATAATTTGGATTTTAATAACTCAAACAAGGATATGAATATGTTTCTTCACTAGTATTTTTCATTTGATGCATGATTGTTGAGATTACTGCGAACGGTAGAGCTTCTAAAATCTAAGAAAAGATGAAATTGTTTAATGAAGGAGATGAAAAGAAAGAAAGAAACGCACAACAGTTGAGAGATGAAGTGGATGATTTGAAAGAAGTGAGTCAAGTTGTTTTTGTGATTTCGTCTTTGGATTTCCGCTAATTCGCACAGTAGGTATAGAGAGGAAGAAGGGGATTTATTTTATTGAATTCAAAATTTATTATTTGGGTAGGGTTAAGGTGAGTGCACAGATCCTAGATCCGTGCAACTGATGCATATTAGACCTTGCCTTACTAAATTATCCTAGTTATCTTCAGGGGGACTTACTAATAGGTACATTTAAGGAATAATACTTACTAATAAAGTACTCCCTCCGTCCCAACATTATTTGAACACTTGTCTTATTTGGACGTCCCAACATTACTTGAATACTCTCAAAATGGAAACAAATATAAAACTGATACACTCACAACATCCTTATTTTATTCCACTCAAACCCACTAAAACTCACTTTACTTGGTTTATGTGTCATTTTCAGTGTTCAAGTCATCTTGGGACGGAGGGAGTAATAAGTACAAAATAGTTGCATATATGTAGATACATTTGCACTTTCAGTGCAACTTTGACTATATATGCAATCTCGTTTGTACCTATTAATAATTTATATCTATTAGTAATTTTTTCTTATCTTTGCAGTTCTTTTAGATTATTAATTTATGATGTTAAACCATATATTCATATAATAGTTTTTAAAAAATTATTATTTTATTAATTTATCGAAATTATTAATTTACTAAAAAAGGTCCAAGTCGAGATTGGGAAAAATTATTTTTTTAAAAAAATTATAAATTTATTGAGTATTTATTTATGGAGGTTTTCCAGTAAATGACTTCTGGACCTTGATATAGAATCAATCTTTTTATTTAATAAAGTTATATAAAGCATGTCTTCAAACTCAATTTTCTTTTTAAAATGGCAGGCTCAATTTTTCAGAAGAAAATATAAAATTTCATTTTTGGCATGTAATCTTTTTAAACACCAAGTTTATGTTTGTTTTCGATTTGCTGTGGATAGAATAAATTTGAATGGAGAAAATAATTAATTAATAGTCATTTGTGTTTATTTTGTGTTGAATGTGGCAAAAGTGAATGAAATTTTATGTTAAATTAATATATACTGTATTTTATAATAATGATAATATATATTATTTTATTAATGTTAATTAGTGTAGTAATGATTATATGAAAGAAAGTGTAAGAAAAATATGAGTGATGATGAGTTGATGTAAAAAAAGTAAGACAAATAATAAGGTGGTGTAAGAAAAAAACTAGTATTGTGATAATTTTAGAAGTATAAATTACAATATGGATGAATGTGTATTTAGATAGATGATGAGATATGCAAATCGAAAAGTGGCCAAAAAGGGTGAAATTCATCCCCAATTCAGATCACCCCAGTCGAAAATAAACATGACCCGGGGAAATTTGTAAAAAAACTCTTTTAAAATAAAGAATGACAACAAGCTTTTAAATCTTCATCAATGAAAAAAAAGTTGAGTGATCTACCTTTTTCTACCAAATTATAATAAATACAAAAATAAATAAAAGCAAACTATGATGGTAGAGAGATTGAGAAATGTTATGGATGAAAAATTAGGTGGTACTGGTTTGTCATTCAAGATTTAATGGGTTTGAATTAGGTAAGTTTTATCATGTCATTAAATAAATATGATGTTCTGTAAAGCATCCAGTACGTCCATACACACCCATGATAATGATGGTGACCCCCTCCTCATCCATTTCATTGAAAAAAAATTCAAAATATGTAATGTGTATCTCATTCCTCAATTCTGCCCGTATGATTTAAAAAACGAAAGAAAACCATGTAGCTGAACTTAGTTTGATTAAAAAGAAGGTAAGATAATCAAACTAGTTAGATTAAGTTTGCGTTTGATTGGATATTTTTAAATATTTGATGCAAGACAAAGTATGGGTGGAATTGATTTAGAGGTATGACTTATATTATTAAAGAATATTAGACGAGATGATTCAAGGGTATTATTACTCGTGATATTAAAGAGTGTGATTTATATTATAACAGATGTATTAATAGTGATAAGAAGGGTATGACAAACAAATAAACTAAGGGAGGTGTATTCAATTGAGATTTTATTAGTTTTTTTTGTGTATTCAATTGGGATTCTATTGGTCTTTTTTTTACTTTAAAAAGTATGTGGATTTAGAAAATCCATAGACTCCATGCAGAGTTTGACTGACTTTTTTTATTGATTTACATGGATTTTCATAGACTTAACAGGATTGTGGAATACACTTTTTTTTATTGATTTACATTGATTTCCATAGACTTCGGTGCTGGAACTATTGATAAAAATGTATATGGAACACACTTGTTGTAGGTCCCGATTTGAAAACCCATTGTGCGCGTGCGGAAGCGAAAACATAAATTTTGATGCATATAAAACAGGGGTGAGGGCAGAGTAATTCCAGATTTTTTTTGCTTTTAAGAACGATGTGTGTTTTGCTTATAATCAAATGCATATGACAAGTATGAACATAAAGCAGTAAAGAACACACGATTTTATAGTGGTTCGGAGTCCAACTCCTACATCCACTCTTCCCTATCATCAGGGGCACCAACTTAACCAACTGGACTTAGTTTAATGTGTTAGTCCAACACCCAATAGATGTTTACCGAGTTCACACTCCAACGGGACTTATCACCCTCACTTGGGATTGCCTACCCTCCCTTTCGGGATTGCTAGATGTTTACCGAGTTCACACTCACCTACAAACTTAACCGACTGATTTGGGTAAGGTTTGTTTGGTTTCCAACTAGGTTGAGATTTTCCCTTACATTTGTTTAGCCTCAATGCTAAGGTTGGGAAAATCTCTCTAAGCTTAGGATACATCGTGGTTTGCTTAGATTGAGTTCTAGAACACTCTTGAACATATTTGTATATCTACAGACTTGTGTTCTAGGGTGGGAATGCTTTGGGTATAACTTTCTTTAGCTCTGTAGCATCTCGTGTGCTATCTTCTCCACATATCCACACTCCACACTTGATAATGAAGGAAGAACAAGTATTTATAGTGTGGATTTGAATGTTACCGTTGGAGAGAATCACATTCAAATCCATACTATTCTTTGTATGTTCTGCAGCTTTTCCAGGCTGGTTGTCTTCCTCTCATTGGTCCACGTCAGCTGATTCTAACGGCTATATTCCTCAGATTCCTCGCCTTGGAATCATTCAGGATTCTCTGAGTCTTCAGGTTACTCAGGGTTCTTGATTCAGCAGACTTCTCTTCAGCGGACCTTGTCTGATCAGGCATACTGACACTCAGGCTGACTGAGTTCAGTTCTCTGAATTCAGACATCCTGACCTTCAGGTTACTTTGACTCAGGCTATCTGATTTCTTCTTTGCCTGATCTGATCAGCTCGACTGATCAGATCATCATATCTTCAGTTCAGCATCTCAGGATAGCATCAGGTCAGTACATCAGGTTAGCATATCAGGTTTATCGCATCTGATCTCAATCACGTCTGATCTTGATCATCTGCTCATCTTCATATCTGATCTCGATCACGTCTGATCTCGATCAGTCTCATCTGCTCCTCTTCTGATCTGCAACCTTCTCTTCTGATCTTCTGGTCAGTTTCTTTCTGATCAGCTTGTCTGCTCTTCTGATCACCATATCAGCTTGACTGTTCTTCTGATCATCTGATCAGGTCTGTTCTGGTCATCTGATCTTCTGATCAGCTGGCTTAGCTTTTCTTCTCTTCTGATTTTGCACAGCTCATCAGTTAACTCAGAACTCATCTAACTCATCTGATCTCGATCAGTCTCGTCTGCAGCCTCGTCTGATCTCGATCATCTACGTCTAATTTCGTGAGTTCCCCCTCAATTTGTTCTCTCGTTCCCCCTCAACTTGTTATCTGTAGATTAGCTTCAAAAACACAAGTTGATAATGTTTTGGTATAATTCATCAAAACTAAAATATCCCAACACTTGTATATATAAAAAATCATTCAAATTGTTTAGAAAAAATACCAAAATATATTAATTAAAAAAAACTACATTATTATTCATCATTATTATTCTCATCTTCATTCTCATCATCTTCATTTCCACCACTGTTATACCTCGGCCTCATTTCCCACATAACATTAGCAATACTCGTTCTCCATGCATTAGCTTCCGTTCTTTGTTGTAGTTGGCTTTGAGAAAGCAATTTCTTTCTTTGTTGTAGTTAGCTTCCGTATTTTGTTTAAATAGAAATATTACTTGTTTAAATGGAAAAATATTACTTGTTTAAAAGAAAAGATACTTGTTTAAAAGAAAAGTATAACTTATTTAGATGAAAAGTATAACTTATTTAAATAGAAAAGTATTACTTGTGTAAATGAAAAGTATTACTTGTTTAAATAGAAAAATATTACTTGTTTAAATAGAAAAATATTACTTGTTTAAAAGAAAAGTATTATTTGTTTAAAAGGAAAGTATAACTTGTTTAGATGAAAAGTATAACTTGTTTAAATAGAAAAGTTAAATAGAAAAAAATAACTTGTTTAAATAGAAAAGTATTACTTGTTTAAATAGAAAAGTATTACTTACTTGTTTAAAAGAAAAGTATAACTTGTTTAGATGAAAAATATAATTTGTTTAAATAGAAAAATATTACTTGTTTAAAAGAAAAATATATCTTGTTTAGATGAAAAGTATAACTTGTTTAAATAGAAATATAGTACTTGTTTAAATTAAAAATATTACTTGTTTAAATGAAAAATATTTAGAAGATTTTTTTTCTTCTGACCTTTCATATTCAGAGTTCTCTGAGAGAATACGTAGAACTCTCTAGTTGTTAGAAGAGATTTTGGAGAGTGAAATTTATTTATATTTTTGAAAAAGAATCAAAGTAATCCATAGAATATTAAAATCCATAGACTGTTGAATACCTAAAGATTTTTAACGACTTTTTAAAATCCGTATTGAATAACTCAGGATTTTTAAAGACTTTTAAAAATACGGATTGAATACCCCCAGACTTTGAATTTCCTTTTTATATAACTTTTTCCCATTAACTTTTTGTAATATAAGAATGTCCTTTTTATATAACTTTCTTACTTTTTGATTTTATATAAATTCTTATATAGCCCCATATATCACACAATCAATCCACACAAAAATGAAAAGATTTGAATAAATAATTATAAAATAATATTAGTCATTATAACTGAAGGGTCCGATTTATAAATATAAAACTAATTTTACGGTGAACAAGTTTCACAGCAAATATAATCTTGATTCATTAATTAAATAAGCTTAAACATAATTCTTGAAAGCGCGGAATTTGAATTTTTGGGTATTGAAAATGTAGAGGGAAATCGAACATAATTCATAAATCAACCAATCAAAATTTACATTAAAAAAAAAATAAAACAAAGATGTCCATCAAAACAAGAACATAATAATAAGAACCAATATTCCAACCGTGCAAATCACATTCCCTCTAATTACAAAAGCAGAATTGTCGCCGCCTTGACTTGGCGGAGGCTGTGACGGCGGAGTTGGTGGCTCCGATGGGGCTGTGTTATTACCATTAGACCCTCCAAAAACGTTGATGGAAAACCTCATGCCCCCAAGACAATGGTCATCTTTGTCACAAATAAAATTGTATATTCTTGTTTCAATAAGTCCAACTTCATCGTTCCCACTTAGGTAAGTTGCAATAACTCCCCTAGTAGCATTAGCATCACACGATCGATATGTCTCATTTTTTACTTCTTTCACGTTATGTTGAATTCTCGAATACTTAAACACTACAATACACCAAAAATGCTATTAAAAAATACAAAAAAGTACACATGCATAAATAATGAGTTTAAATCACAAATAATTTTGGCCCTAAATACATTCACTCTCATAACTTTTGTTATTGTCAATTTAGTCTCAATTTATTTAACAGTGTACAATTTAAGTCCCAAGTTCGCCAGAAAATGCAAAACGTGTGTGCCGACTGAATTTGGGGTTTTCAGGCCTCGTCACCTGCCCTTTGATATTTTTATTTATTTTAATGACATGTAATTTCAGATGTTAAAAAGAGAATTACGCGTGGCAACTCATAACTTTTTTTATTGTCGATTTATTCCCAATTTATGCAACAATGTACAATTTATGTCTCAAGTTCGCTAAAAAAATTGCAAAACGATGTCATTTTGCCTCACATTTAGACATGCGTGCCGATTGACTTTGGGGCTTTTCGACACCGCCGAGACACATAATTTTATTTTTAACATCTGAAATTACATGTCATTAAAATAAATAAATAAAATTCAATTGGCACGCGACGAGGCCTGAAAGCCCCAAATTCAATCGGCACACACGCTTTCACCGCTATTTTACATTTTGCAAAGAATTTGGGACGAATCAGACATTATCAAAGAAATTGAGACTAAATGGAAAAGTACAAAAAGGTTATGAGACTGTGAATCCATTTAGGGCCAAAATTATGGGACGATTATGAGTTAAACTCCATAAATAATTATGTGTGTTTCATACCAAGTATGTCGCCCACCGTGAAATTGTACTTTTCCGACCAGGCAAGATAATTTGTTCCGGTGCCGGAGTTCCATCCACTCTCATCACCAACACTGTAGATATCAGAAACAACAACCTCAACTAATAAAAAATAAATTAAAAAGATCGAATATTTAGAAACCATAATCATATCCGTAGCTAAATATAGATGAAAATTTATAAGGAGGGAGAAAAAAGAGCATATATATTTTCTCTGAACAAAAAATCATGATGGTGGAATACCATTAATTTGTCCAAACTTGGAAGGTTTCTTGAGAACTAATTAATTAATTAAGTATTACCATATATTTAATTTTAATTTTAGATTGAACATTTCATCCTTATGAGATACTTTATTAATGTTCAACTTGATGAATATTATAAAACTGGATAATTATGTTGGCCAGTACTTATCCTACCTAAATTATTGCACTTTTACTTGGAGTACTTCACATTGAGGAGATGTGTACGTATGTAAAACTTATGATTGACTTGCATTTTTTAAATTGTATAAGATATTTACGAGATTATTGTAAAATATATGATTTTATAATTTATTAGTACAATATTTAACATTAATCTTGTATATTGAAGTTGAACGTTTTTTTTTATCGGACAAATAGTGATTCGAACTCATGACTTCACGGCATAAGTAATAGTGCTCAAACCGCTTGAGCTATTCCACTTCGTCACACAACATTAAAGTTGAACGACAGATTCTTACTATTATTTAGTAAGAGTCATCTTCGTGGAACTTAATCACATAATATAAAATTGATATTATTATATTTATAAATTAATATTATAACGAATATACATTGATATCATCACGCTTATAAATTAATACCATGATATTTGTGTGTGTGCAAATGTTATAACACTAATTTATAAGAGTAATTATGAATAAATGAATATTATGGTATTAGTATGAATTCAGTTTCATGAGATGAATAAATTTCACAGAAAAAGAGTTTGTCATTTAGATATCTTTAAACTGAAAACACAAGAATAAAAAATATTCCCTCCTTGGTGTGAAAAAAGGATCATTGATGGATTACACTAATTAAGACTGCAAATTTAATGGGATATAGTTGGTTTCAAAATGATTTACAGTAATGTACTAAATTTGATGTAAAAGCTAGACGAAGTTTTTGAGAATGCTCTTACACGTATTCCGATTTCCAAACACATTCATATTTTGAGTACATCGTGAGTTAAAAAAGCCATTCTCTAAAACAGTTTGTTTGTTGGTAATTTGAAAATGATTTGAAAATTTTAAAAATAAATAGTAGATAATTCTTACAATTTAAGATAATTATTTTTGTGATTGTCACCAAACGAGTGGAATGCATCAGGTGCACCGTACAATTCAAAGTGCATTTTTAAAACATACAACTTGTTTCAACTTGATTATAATTAAATACGTAACTTGATTGTTTTCACTAACACAAATTATAAGTTTCAAAGATAAAAAAATTAAATATTTCAATGCAACAAATTACATGTTCTAAAAAATACATTTGTATTGCACGGTGCACTTCAGACACATAAAAACCAAATTTAGCTACTACCGCTTTTGATTTTTTATATAAATTAAATTAATTTAAACACTTTTACAAAATTACAATCACTTACAAACGCCCATTTCTCTTCTCCAAATTGCAGGTTCCCGAAGATCAACATGTGATGGATTTCATCAGATCTCACTGCAACTTCTTCATACATATAACAGCAAAAAAAGAAAAGGGAAAAAAATCATTTTTAATGCTCATAATAGCATGAAATCAGCACTTGGTAGGGATTTATAAGTTTTCACTTTACAAGTAAGAATTGTTTAGAATGTTGTATTATATAATTATGCGTTCACTTGTGTCAGGAAATTAATGTAAATGAATTGATTCCACATTTTTATATAAGTTTGAATTTTCGGAAGGAGTTAATATCAATTTACAATATGTTGTATGATATTTTTATCAATTTACAACTTATACAACTTTTTTATCAACTAAAAAACATTGTAGGCGTTGCAATTGATAAAAATCATAGAACATGTTTTAAATTAATATTTACCTTAAATATATTTCTTGAGTGTGCCGAACGTATATGACGATCATGCTCAGAACATGAGTTGACCTTTTTTGCAACATACACATGGGAAATGTGGACATCGGTATGTGCTTACACTCATGGTCAAAGAAATAGATGGGTCACGCCTGATGCAGCTGTAGTAGACGCTACCGTATAAACAGGTGAATAATCGAATCCAAATGTCGAGTCATGAGCGCAACATCTTGCCTTAGCGTCTTTTTCTTTTTCTTTATCATCTGCCCAACTTTGGGTACAAGGTAGATTTCCTTTTAGCTCAGCTGTATGTTTGATCTTTTTAATTAATAAAAAAATAGTTGAGTTACAAAAGATATACAATTTGCACAATTTTTTTTTTTAATATGAGTTGATTCCATTTCTCTCTCCCTTTTCTTTTTTAATCAGTTTTTCTTGGTAAAAATGTAATTTCTCCCGAATGCACGTGATCCTTCTCTTCAATCTGTGCGCTGACCATGGACCCTTGATTTTGCCGAAATGGGCTTTAATTGCTGAAATTTCATAAATTTTAGGGGGTGTTTCATTTTAGATAAGTGACTGAAATGAGTGATTTTGAGAAAATTAATTAATAATGAAAGTTAATGGTACTTGTAAAAAATAATTAAAGAAAAAATTATAATGTTTGAAAAAAAAAATTAATAATACTTAAAAAAATGTTCATAAGATACTAAAAGGCACCCCTCTTTTAACTTTTAGTGTTAATCTAATAAAAGAGAAATAAAACACTTCAAATTGCTTATATACACAATTTTAGAAGACTATAATCACTTATAATTTCTTCCAAACACCCCTCATACTGTTGTTTTATGCTCACTAATACACATTTGAGCTTGAACAGCTGTTAAAAAAGCCCTTAGAGAGCGGTTATAATAGCTGTCCAAGTAACAACTGTCCAAACTTGGACAACTATTAATAAACCGTTGTCCAAAAGTTGGGCTTGGACAACGGTTTTCAACGGCATTGCAAGAGGGGGGCTTGGACAGCGGTTAATAACCGCTGTCTAACTTAATTTTTTTTTATATAATTTCGTTTATTATGTTAGATAGACAGCGGTTATTAACCGCTGTCCAATATCTTTTTTTTTTAATTATTAATTTATATTTTAAAAATCCTATAATAAAACTATAAATCAAAACTTATATATACATCCAATGCCATAAACCAAAAATCCTATAATAAAACCATAAACCAAAACTTATACCACATATATATATACCAAAACATAAAATAAATAAACATACACATCATGAAATAAATAAACATACAATCATAAACATACGTCCAATACACCAAAAACATGAAATATATATCATCACAAATATATAATTTAATTACATGCTACCAAAATTTCAAACAACGATCACTCAATATCGTATGAATATAAGAATCGATTGTAAATGTACCCGGTCCAATCGTTTTTCCATTTCTTCAGTCTTTTCTTAGAGTAAGAATTGAGCTCACGTTCATAGACAAACTGCAAACAACAAATCAATCAATATAGTATGAATTTTTATTCAATCAATAATAATTTAAATAAATCGATAAATTGACTTACATTGAGAGAAATGTTAGCTTAGAGAAGCGCGGATTATATCTTCGATAAAGCAACACACAAAATGTCCACAATGTTCATTATCTCGTTGCCTCGAACCTTGTTGATCCAGTTCACTTTATTTAATAAAGCAAAAGAAACAACATTTAATATAGCGTAAAAAAACAACATTCAATAAAGTCGACATTTCTTTTTAGCACTTGTTTTTTTTTTTTTTCTTTTTGGTTGACCTTTCTCGTTCATGACCATAAATGTTAACAAGATCCGGATTGCCATATTCATCCTCATCTCTAATTATTCTCTTGTATGGGCGTGGATTTGCAGGATCATCGAAAGATGGTACATAATGAGTGAAGTTCTGAAAAGGATCATCAATTGTGTCAACATCTTCATCGACATGGTCGCTAATCTGGAAATTATTGTTAAATTTGTTTGACAGAACCAAAATGGACCATTTCTTATTAACTGGGTCGGAGACATAGAAAATTTGTTGAGCTTGACTGACCATTATGTAAGGGTCATCTCTGTATCCCACATTCTTCAAATCAACGCGTACGAACCCAGAACTTTCAACTTGGACCCCGTTAGGGATCCTCACCCAAATACACCCGAATATTGGTTGACGGTGAACAATATAGTCGAGTTCCCAAATGATGACAATCTGTCCAAAGTAAGTAGTATTTGATTGATCAACTGTAGTTGCAGTAATGGACACTCCACTATTCTTCATAGTACTTGTGACATCATGATCTCTGGTATAAAATGTGTATCCGTTGTTAAGATAACACATGTATAAATACACATGTCTATCAGGCATTCTGGATAACCACTTAACTCTTTCATTCACTGATTTTGTTTCCCGTGACAACATATTTGCTACATAACCATTGAACCAGTCAACAAACGTGTGATTGTGCTCAACTTCAATCCATGATCTATCTCTGGTGGGATTTCTCACGCTAGTGATCGCATGTGCAGTCAATAAAAGGAAGCACGCCGACCGTGTTGTGAAAGTACGCACAAGTGCATCCGTGTTAGTTCCTCCATGCATAACACTTACAAAGTTGACCACCGGTAATGCCTTCACCATCCATCCTATTGGTGTACCGGTAACCGGAAGTCCAATTGCATCGACATTCGAATAAATTCGCATCAAGACTTCATCGCTTTTTTCTACTAAATAGCGTTTTTGCAATGCATCCCTCCTACCGGACTTATTCATCATATATCCTTTGAGCACTTTCATATATCTCTCTACACCATACATCCATCGCATACGAAAGGACCACACATCCTTGTCTCGTACCAAATGAACTGTTAGGTGAACCATTATATCAAAAAATGATGGAGGAAAATACATCTCAAGCTCACAGAGAGTCCCCACAACCCCCCTCCTCAAAACCAAGCAATTTTTTAGATCTATGACCTTGCTACTCATTGCCTTTTGAAGAACCAACATAACTTTGTTATGGTTATGCGACATTTTTTCAAGCAAGATAGAAGGTATTGTAATGGGCAAGAAAGTCTCCATGATGAAATGATAGTCATGCGATTTCAGATTCATCAGCCCACGCCATCATCCGACATAAGTCTCTCAGATGTTGGAGGAATAACCCTCCGTACTTTCACATCCTTTAGAGAAAGTCAAGTAACTCTTTTCTCTCATTCTTGACAAGGTGTGTGCAGAGAGGTAAGAACGGTTGACCCTTTTCTAGGCACATGTTTTAATTTCGTTTTTATTCCCATATCATCATATTCATTCTTGCATTGTAACCATCCTTGACTTCTTATCAGCTAGAGAGTGTTGAGCAAGCCGCACAAACGTTTCTTCTCAACGCATTAGATCAATGAAGTGTCTAACATACAACTCTTTTTCCAATAGGGCAATTGAAAGAAAAATGATTCCTTCTTCCAACCGCTAGTGGGGACACTCTTTGCGAAGATCTTTCCGCATCGTGGTGTCGATATTCTTCATCTTATTCAATACATCCAACCTCGACAATAAACGTGGTGCTTCAATTGCCTCAATTGTGCCATCGAATGCATCGCCCATTGTTCTCAGACTTATGGGTTGGGTCCAACCACCACCTATGTCCCATATAAACGGTCTTCCTACAATGACTCAAGCGAATGTGATGTGTCTTCTTGGTACAACAAGGAAATGCATCGGCCCCTTTCACACTATATCCAGATAGATTCCCGTAAGCGGGAAAGTCATTGATAGTTCCAAACAGCATGGCCTTCAACTTGAAATTCTCCTTTCTACAAGCATCATACACATCGACACCCTCATCCCACATGAGCTTCAAGTCCTCTATCAAAGGAGCCAGATATACATCTATGTCGTTACCAGGTTGTTTGGGTCCTGATATCAACATAGACAACATCATGTAAGTGCGCTTCATGCACAACTCTGGTGAAAGGTTATAAACTAACAGAATCACTGGCCATGTACTATGGTTGGTACTTTGGATACCAAACGGATTCATTCCGTCAGTTGAGAGTACAAGATGCAAGTGTCATGGCTCGTTGCCAAATTCTGGATGCCTGACATCGAATGTCTTCCACTGTGGTGAATCAGCAGGGTGTCTTAGCATTCCATCTTTGATCCTTTCATCATGATGCCAAGTTAAATTTCTAGCATCCACAACGCTACTATACATTCTCCTGAATATTGGTATTATTGGAAAGTACCACAACACCTTCGCGGGAGATTTATTTTTCTTATATCCCTTCTCCCCACACTTGGGACATTCATCGAGGTCTCGCATACTCCTTCCAAATAAGATACAATCACCCTGACAAGCATGAATTTTCTTCGATGTGTTAAATAGATGGACTTGAGCATTTGTTTAGATCATATGCTTCTTAGGCAAAGACATTTCCATCGTGCAATAGACCACTAACTGCTCCAAAGATACTTGTGAAGCACTCATCGAACAACTAGTGAGTCGCTTTTAAGGTTGAACAATATCAACACAAATGACAGCTTTTGTTGCGCTTTCTTACAAATGCCACCAAGGGTAATCCAAACAGAATCACTTAACTTCTCGACATATAAGGGTGATCTCGCAGATCATCGCTATCCCCACTCGACGATCAACAAATGGTACATCATCGAAAAATATCCAAGATCCACCGTATGTTCAAACCTAAAGTCGGTTTTGCTAGGTTGCTTGAGCTACATCCATCTCTTCTCTCACCATGATATGTCCAAACGATATGTTTTATCAATACTGCTGGGATTATACTAGAAAGTATGCTTTTACTTTTGTATAATCGTAATCAATTTCGCCTTTATTTATCAAATAAATTGTTTATCATCGATGCTTTAAATATTATCGAATGTTACATATATTTATTGCATAACTGCTCAATAAGTCGATGACGTGTTACATTGTAGTTAATTTAGTGATACCGATCACGTAAGATTAAATTAATCGCCCCTTGTAACTAAAAAGTACGCCATTCACGACCTAGATGGAAATGAACAACCCATCGTGAAAGGTTGAAGTGTAAGGCTCGATTGACTTGTCTTGACCAAGAGATTACACTAGTGCATGACCGATGCAATCGAATAGGACCTACTGAGAGGATAAATTCTTCGTAATCGAACAAGGAAGAATTAAACCTCGCTGGTTCGTTATTTCTTAATCTTCGCCCCTTAAATAGATCACGCGGGATTGGTAACTATTGCTATGACTTATCATGGGTAAATAATCAATGAGATTCAATACTTTTATCTTGGGCAATATTATTAGTCACATGTGATTGGTAAGATTTAATACGAAGAATCGTGTGCAAGCACGCTTGTTCGATTTACTTCCCCCTGGAGGTTCATAAGTTTTATCATACCAAATCTTGCAAGTGGAATTAGTTTCCTAGATGGATAATAATGTTGAACCGCTCCTTGACCAAGGATAAAAGATATTAATTAATGGAAAGCTATTTCAAAGGGCTTGAATTAATTAATGGGCTAGATAATCTTAAACACGGGAAATAATGACCGGGAGCCATATTGACTGTAATATGGGTTAAGATGGATAGTGCAATATTAATTATGTAGTGGGATTAATTAATATTTATGGGCTTGAATTATATTGTGGCTTAATATTAGATATTCAAGGTCCATTAGAAGATCCAATCTTAATTCTCCTAAAGGCCCCCTGAGTAGCCCAACATATAGTCCAATAACTGAAAAAGGTGATTAAAATAAAATAAATATTGTTGCTTAATTTTTCCTTTTATTTCAAAAATTATGGATAAGAGGGGAGAATGATTTTCTTTGAATTTTGTTATGGAATGAAGATATGTATTCTTGGAATACAAGATTATCTCATTAAATTCAAAAAATCTCCCACTTGGTTATTCATAATAGAGATTTCGAAAATTTTGAAATATAGTGGGCAAGAAAGATTTTCTTGATTTTCTTGAAAAGATATTATGGAAGATATGTATTTCTTGAAGTACAAGAATATCTCATAAATTCAAGAAGATCTAAATCTTGGAATCTTGATCCCTAATATTTCGAAATATTCCATAACAAATAAGAGAGTGGGATTTTGTGGAATATTTTAATTATGGAGAAAAGAATATATGAGATATATTATTTCTTGGAGATCAAGAAAATATTTTTTCCTCCTTATTTCACATGTAATTTTCGTCCCCCTCTCCTCTATAAATAGGGGATGAATGTTTCATTCCCAGTAACACACGAAATTGGTTTTTCGGAAAAATATTAGCGTCGATAAAATGTCAAATATTTTGTAACGTCGACAGATTGTATTTTTTTGAAAAATGACAATTGTGAGTAGTGTACAATTTCATGTGCTGGAAAAATTAGTAAATCCACAAAGGTGTTGCAACATAATTTATTTTCCTTTTGTTAAATCGTTTACAAGTGTCCTTCCAATCCTGATAATCGAACGAGGGCTAAGGGAATACTTGGGAAGTTCTTTTTTGTTAGTCTAATCTGCCAGATCACCGCCATCCCAAGAGGTACGCTCACGAAACTCGTAGAATTCGCACGCGTGGGTTTTACGTGAATTATTATATGCATGATATGTTGTTGATTATTATTTGAATTAATATAGGATTAATTCATGCTAGTAATAATTATAAGAATTAAATTTGTATTTAAATATTCACCCCGAATAGATCTGTGCAACTTATTCCCCAACAATACCGTGAATCATCAAGTGGTCAAACAGACTTTCTCGACCACTAACGGTTTTTCCATTCATACATTTCCAACAAGGACATGGAATGTACCGAGGGTCGGTGGTCTTGTTCAATCGCATGATTACAAAATTCTTTTCACCCCATTACTATACTCATCTCGATAATCGATCTGCTCGAACCCACTTTATATCCATATAGAACTAGAGATGCCTATAGAAAAGGCAATATGAAGTGTTTCTCAAGATAATGTATCCTAATGTATTAAACCTAAAACTATTCCAATCCTAATGCATACCTAACCATACTTAATCTACATTCATTTTAATTTTCTAATTTTGAGATAATACATGCATTGATGTCATACCAAATTTTGAAGTTTAAACCTTTATGAATTGGTAAAATAATTGAACTTATATCCACAAAATGACATTGGGTAGATCAAGTTAAGATTAACCAAGTCAACAAAAGTTTATAGCTTGATTACTACTACAAATTCTAATGTACCTAAGGTTTTGTTGCTTCTCAAGACAATGTATCATAATGTACCATCAATCATCTAATGCAACACACTATCAATTCACCAAATCATCAATCAATAACTCAAATATATCCTAATGTATTAATCTTAATTTATGTTTAAATCCTCACACAAGCATATTATCAAACACCTTGAGTGCATCAATTAAACAACCAACCAACCAACCTAAAAATCATATAAATTCATCAACCAACCCAAAAATATATAAATTCACATTTTAATCCACACATTTGCAAGAGCATTCACATCCCAAAAACTAAATTATACAATCTATTCATATCTAAAACAAACACATTATCCATTTCACCAAATCATAACATATATATATATATATATACTGACATATAGATATATATACTATCCTAACACACACACACACACATATATATATATATATATACATATATATACCATTAACCATATTTAACAATCCTAACATATATATATACTCACAATCTATTCATATCTAAAGCAAGAGCATTCACCATTAACAATCCTAACATATATGTATACTAACATAGATATATATATACTAACATATAGATATATACACACATATATATATATATATATATATATATATATATATATATGTATAAAAAAGAAAATTACCTATATATAAATGGAGGACGGCCATGGAAGGCGAGTGGAGGAGGAGGGCCGAGAGGGGCGACGGAGGTAGGGGATCGAGAAGAAGGAGAGGAGGGCGATTTAATTTACTCAAGAATGACGCAAAGAGGTAGGGGATGACGAGTAGTAGGGGCGACGGCAGCAAATACGAGAGGTAGGGGATGACGAGGAGGAGGTCGACTTTATGCACGAAATGGCACGAGAGGTTGGGGAGAAAATTAGATTTAGCAGAGGAGAAAATTAAATCGTAAATGGGGGTCGCTTCCTCGACGCCAGACACGATATATAAGGGTTTTTGGGTTTGAGAGCGGTTTTGAACCGGCCGTCTAATCTTTTTACTGGACAACGGTTCAACCGCATTCCAAGTGAAAGTTATATTAACGGTTTTAACCGCTCTCCAAGTAAAATTTTTGGAGAGCGGTTTAAACCGCTATCTAATTTTTTTTTTTTTTTTTTTAAAAACCGCCTCCAAGCTATAACTTGGAGAGTCAAGCTGAAAAAAAGGGTCCCAAGTGCAAACAGTGCAAGCCTAAATGTGTAGTAGTGGTTTTTTTTCTCTTCACGCTCTTGGTTCGTTTCACTCTCAACTTTAGTCCTCTCAATTTTTCTTTCATTTGACTCCATTAAAATTAGATACGTATTTTGTATTAAAGAAATACTTAATTTTTTTTTATAAAAATAACAAAACACGTTATTTCTCTAAATTAAGTGTAGATAGCCAAAATTAGGTAATAAAAGTATAAAATTAAATGAAAAATAGGTAATAAGTGAGCAATAAAATCATGCAATTTTCATCCATATTAGAACTCCACACCATAACTTTTTGGATGCCATGAAAAAAAGTTAGAGATTAAATATATGTTGGTCACTGGGGGAAAACCTATTTTATTAAGTCTGGGCTAAAACGCTTTGATTTTGCATATAAAAAACAAAGGGTGAGGGCAGAGTTTTCCAATTTTTGAAACTTTGAGCTCATGTGTTGTGTTTTGCTTATAACTATATGCATATGACAAGTATAAACATAAAGCAAGAAACAACACAAAGAATATATAGTGGTTCTGACAACCAAATCCCTACATCCACTCTCCCTCTCTAGGAAATTCCTTATCAACTTCGAGCTTTCGACTACCTCGTGTAGTTTACTTTACTCAACTCAAATTTCGAGCTTTCGACTACTCCACGTAGTTTACTTTACTCAACCCGACCTCGAAGCTTTTGACTACCTCTCAGTTTACTAACTCAAACTCTTAGATGTTTAACGAGTTCACACTCTTCTTCGACTTATCACCCTCACTGGGTTTGCCTAACAACTACCTCACTTCACCACTGGGTTTGGGTTTGGTGTTGTCTCCAACTATGGTGAGATTTTCCCTTACAATGGTTTAGCCTCAATGCTAAGGTTGGGAAAATCTCTCTAAGCTTATGATACATCGTGGGTTGCTTAGGTTGAGTTCTAGAACACTCTTTGAATATATTTGTATATCTACAGACTTGTGTTCTAAGGTGGGAATGCTTTGACTATAACGCTCTTTGGCTTTGTAGCATTTTGTGCATAATCTCCACGCATCCACCTTTTCCTCTTTTGATAATGAAGGAAGAACTTGTATTTATAGTGTGGATTTGAATGTTACCGTTGGAGAGAATCACATTCAAATCCATACTATTCTTTGTAAGTTCTCGCAGCCTTTTTTCAGTCGGTTGTCTTCCTCTCGTTGGTCCACGCCACCGGATTCCAATCGGCTATATTCCTCGCCTTCAAAGGCTCTAACATTCAGATATATCTTTTGCATTCAAAGACATTACTCGAGTCTTTAGTAATTATCTTGGCCTTCATGATTTCTCCGAGTCTTCGTGTTCTCTCGAGTCTTCGTGTTCTCTGAGTCTTCGTGTTCTCTCGAGTCTTGATTTCTCCGAGCCTTGTGTTTCTCTCGAGTCTTTAGGTTTCTCGATATCCTACCGAGTCTTCAAATTCTCTCGAGTCTTGTGTTCTCAAGATCCCACCGAGTCTTCATATCTCGGTTTTTCTTGAGTCTTCGAAACTAACCCGTTTCTATATCTCGCCGACTATACATGGTGCGTATAATATCCCTAACACTCTAAAACCTAATCCTCGACTCATCTATCAAGATTATCCTGAACATGTCATACTCAGGGGTTTTGGGATCTAATCAAAATCCTTTTTATTAAATTCATTTCCCAACAATACATTTTGATTTAAATTTTAATAAAAAGAAAATAACAAGCTATTCATGTATTACTAAGTGAGTGGGTCTCCCAGCGCACCAAGGTGCACCGTGCACTTTCGGTAGATGTAATTGACCCATTTTAAAATTCGGGTCGTGGCGTTTTTACTTTAATTTGTTATTATATTGCAAACCTTATATTAATTAGTTGCAGCCCAGCGGTTCAACTTACTTTCTCCAAGTTACAGATATTGGGTTCAACTCTCATATTGCCCAACTAGAATACAAATAAGCATGCAACTAGCTAATGTTGAAGCGTTCAACTAAAACATGCAACTTACTAATACAGAAACATAAAAATATATATTCCATAAACATACAACAAGCTAAATATTGAATCGTGAAACTGAAAAACAAAGAAACATGCAATTATGTAAAATACTAAATTGTGTAAACTATAAAATATAGAAACATGCAACTAGCTAATATTGAATCGTGCAACTAGAAAACATAGAAACATTCAACTATCCAATACTAAATCATGCGACTAGAAAATATAAAAAACATGCAACCAAATAATACTTAAAAAATATAATAACATTATATCACACGTAAAGATGCAACTAGCTAATATTGAACCGTTCAACTAAAAAATAAATAAACATGCAACTAGCTAATGTTGAAACGCTCAACTAAATAATACATAAACATGAAATAGACATCAATTTAGCACATAAATAGGTTAAGAATCGTGAAATTCCAATGCAATAGAAGAAAAGAGAAGAAGAGGAGTGTTTTTTTTTTTTGAAAGACAATCAATTACAATAGTTTCCTAATATAACCAATTACAATAATTCCTTCTACCATCGGGCACATGACAACATCATTTCATCTCATTTTGAGACCGTAATCGTAATCACCACAAGAGGGGGGACCGTCCAAACCGCAACTCGAACCGCAAAACGGAACCAAGAATTCCAACAACAAGGGGACCACCACCCCACATGAAGGAGATCACCACAAGAGGGAATAATATTCCTCTCCCGTGTCTCAACCCCGAACCTCAAGGTCTCGGTGGTGGAGCTCTAACCATTTGAGCTATCCACACTTGACAAGAAGAGGAGTGTTTGGTTTCAAAACATGGAGTCATAAAAATGCATATTATGATCCAAATATTTGTTCCATAAATTAAGTTCATGAAATTCCCAAAATTGTAAAAAACCCAAATCAATCTCTTCAATTTTCTCACCCACAAATCAATATAGGGAAACAATTTATTTAGTTAGTTCATCACCACGCTTCTCGATCCAATTGATAATACAACGCTATCCGATTATAATCACCGCTTGTCGAATCCATCACATTGAAAATATAGAAACATGCAACTCTCTAATATAGAACCGCAACTATAAAATATAGAAACGCAACTCGATAATACAGAAACATGGAACTAATATATAATATAGAAACATACAACTAGCTAACATTGAAACGTTCAACTAGATAACACACAAACATGCAACTAGTAATACTGAAACTCTTCAGAGCTCTAACAACAATTTAAGGCTAAAAAATTGCAACTTAAACAATAATATACAATAGTAAATTGATGATAATTTGGATTTTAATAACTCAAACAAGGATATGAATATGTTTCTTCACTAGTATTTTTCATTTGATGCATGATTGTTGAGATTACTGCGAACGGTAGAGCTTCTAAAATCTAAGAAAAGATGAGATTGTTTAATGAAGGAGATGAAAAGAAAGAAAGTAACGCACAACTGTTGAGAGAAGAAGTGGATGATTTGAAAGAAGTGGGTCAAGTTGTTTTTGTGATTTCGTCTTTGGATTTCCGCTAATTCGCACAGTAGGTATAGGAGGGAGAGGGGGATTTATTTTATTGAATTCAAAATTTATTATTTGGGTAGGGTTAAGGTGAGTGCACGGATCCTAGATCCGTGCAACTGATGCATATGAGACCTTGTCATACTAAATTACCCTAGTTATCTTCAGGGAGACTTATTAATAGGTACATTTAAGGAATAATACTTACTAATAAAGTACTCCATCCGTCCCAACATTACTTGAACACTTGTCTTATTTGGACGTCCCAACATTACTTGAATACTCTCAAAATGGAAACAAATATAAAACTGATGCACTCACAACACCCTTATATTATTCCACTCAAACCCACTAAAACTCACTTTACTTGGTTTGTGTGTCATTTTCAAATCATTCAAGTCATCTTGAAACGGAGGGAGTAATAAGTACAAAATATTTGCATATATGTAGATACATTTGCACTTTCGGCCCAACTTTTACTATATATACGCAATCTCGCTTTGTTCCTATTAATAATTTATATCTATTAGTAATTTTTTCTTATCTTTGCAGTTCTTTTAGATTATTAATTTATGATGTTAAACCATATATTCATATAATAGTTTTTAAAAAATTATTATTTTATTAATTTATCAAAATTATTAATTTACTAAAAAGGTCCAAGTCGAGATTGGGAAATTTTTTTTTTTTTTAAAACTATAAATTTATTGAGTATTTATTTATGGAGGTTTTCCAGTAAATGACTTTTGAACCTTGATATAGAATCAATCTTTTTATTTAATAAAGTTATATAAAGCATGTCTTCAAACTCAATTTTCTTTTTAAAATGGCAGGCTCAATTTTTCAGAAGAAAATATAAAATTTCATTTTTGGCATGTAATCTTTTTAAACACCAAGAAAATATAAAGTATATGTTTGTTTTCGATTTGCTGTGGATAGAATAAATTTGAATGGAGAAAATAATTAATTAATAGTCATTTGTGTTTATTTTGTGTTGAATGTGGCAAAAGTGAATGAAACTTTATGTTAAATTAATATATACTGTATTTTATAATAATGATAATATAGTATTTTATTAATGTTAATTAGTGTAGTAATGATTATATGAAAGAAAGTGTAAGAAAAATATGAGTGATGATGAGTTGATGTAAAAAAAGTAAGACAAATAATAAGGTGGTGTAAGAAAAAAACTAGTATTGTGATAATTTTAGAAGTATAAATTACAATATGGATGAATGTGTATTTAGATAGATGATGAGATACGCAAATCGAAAAGTGGCCAAAAAGGGTGAAATTCATCCCCAATTCAGATCTCCCCAGTCGAAAATAAACATGACCCGGGGAAATTTTTAATAAACTCTTTTAAAATAAAGAATGACAACAAGCTTTTAAATCTTCATCAATGAATAAAAAGTTGAGTGATCTACCTTTTTCTACCAAATTATAATAAATACAAAAATAAATAAAAGCAAACTATGATGGTAGAGAGATTGAGAAATGTTATGGATGAAAAATTAGGTGGTACTGGTTTGTCATTCAAGATTTAATGGGTTTGAATTAGGTAAGTTTTATCATGTCATTAAATAAATATGATGTTCTGTAAAGCATCCAGTACGTCCATACACACCCATGATAATGATGGTGACCCCCTCCTCATCCATTTCATTGAAAAAAAATTCAAAATATGTAATGTGTATCTCATTCCTCAATTCTGCCCGTATGATTTAAAAAACGAAAGAAAACCATGTAGCTGAACTTAGTTTGATTAAAAAGAAGGTAAGATAATCAAACTAGTTAGATTAAGTTTGCGTTTGATTGGATATTTTTAAATATTTGATGCAAGACAAAGTATGGGTGGAATTGATTTAGAGGTATGACTTGTATTATTAAAGAATATTAGACGAGATGATTCAAAGGTATTATTACTCGTGATATTAAAGAGTATGATTTATATTATAACAGATGTATTAATAGTGATAAGAAGGGTATGACAAACAAATAAACTAAGGGGGGTGTATTCAATTGAGATTCTATTAGTTTTTTTTTGTGTATTCAATTGGGATTCTATTGGTCTTTTTTTTACTTTAAAAAGTTTGTGGATTTAGAAAATCCATAGACTCTATGCAGAGTTTGACTGACTTTTTTTATTGATTTACATGGATTTTCATAGACTTAACAGGATTGTGGAATACACTTTTTTTTATTGATTTACATTGATTTCCATAGACTTCGGTACTGGAACTATTGATACAAATGTATATGGAACACACTTGTATATAAAAAAAATCATTCAAATTGTTTAGAAAAAATACCAAAATATATTAATTAAAAAAAAACTACATTATTATTCATCATTATTATTCTCATCTTCATTCTCATCATCTTCATTTCCACCACTGTTATACCTCGGCCTCATTTCCCACATAACATTAGCAATACTCGTTCTCCATGCATTAGCTTCCGTTCTTTGTTGTAGTTGACTTTGAGAAAGCAATTTCGTTCTTTGTTGTAGTTAGCTTCCGTATTTTGTTTAAATAGAAATATTACTTGTTTAAATGGAAAAGTATTACTTGTTTAAAAGAAAAGATACTTGTTTAAAAGAAAAGTATAACTTGTTTAGATGAAAAGTATAACTTATTTAAATAGAAAAGTATTACTTGTGTAAATGAAAAGTATTACTTGTTTAAATAGAAAAATATTACTTGTTTAAATAGAAAAATATTACTTGTTTAAAAGGAAAGTATAACTTGTTTAGATGAAAAGTATAACTTGTTTAAACAGAAAAGTTAAATAGAAAAAAATTACTTGTTTAAATAGAAAAGTATTACTTGTTTAAATAGAAAAGTATTACTTACTTGTTTAAAAGAAAAGTATAACTTGTTTAGATGAAAAATATAAATTGTTTAAATAGAAAAATATTACTTGTTTAAATAGAAAAAAATTACTTGTTTAAGTAGAAAAATATTATTTGTTTAAAAGAAAAGTATTACTTGTTTAAAAGAAAAATATATCTTGTTTAGATGAAAAGTATAACTTGTTTAAATAGAAATGTAGTACTTGTTTAAATGAAAAGTATTACTTGTTTAAATGAAAAGTATTTCGAAGGTTTTTTTTCTTCTGACCTTTCATCTTCAGAGTTCTCTGAGAGAATACGTAGAAATCTCTAGTTGTTAGAAGAGATTTTGGAGAGTGAAATTTGTTTATATTTTTGAAAAAGAATCAAAGTAATCCATAGAGTATTAAAATCCATAGATTGTTGAATACCTAAAGATTTTTAAAGACTTTTTAAAATACGTATTGAATAACTCTTGATTTTTAAAGACTTTTGAAAATACGGATTGAATACCCCCAGACTTTGAAAGTCTAAAAAAATCCTACAGACTCCACAACCAATACACCTCCTAAGTAATGGAACATGTCTTATGACAAACAAATAAACTAAGTAATGGAACATAACACGTTGGAATTATCTAAACCGATTTGACTCCAAAGTGGAGTCATTTTATTTCAAAACAGGAAATGAAATTCGTTCCGCTCTTGTAGAATCTTAAGAATTCTTTTGCTTACCTTACCCAACTCAAAAAGACATTCTTTTAGTTTTTAGTATATTTTCTCATTTTCAAGTTGAGAGCCTTATTTTTCCCATTAACTTTTTGTAATATAAGAATTTCCTTTTTATATAACTTTCTTACTTTTTGATTTTATATAAATTCTTATATAGCCCCATATATTACACAATCAATCCACACAAAAATGAAAAGATTTGGATAAATAATTACAAAATAATATTAATCATTATAATTGAAGGGTCCAATCTGTAAATATAAAACTAATTTTACGGTGAACAAGTTTCACGGCAAATATAATCTTGATTCATTAATTAAATAAGCTTAAACATAATTCTTGAAAGCGCGAAATTTGAATTTTTGGGTATTGAAAATGTAGAGGGAAATCGAACATAATTCATAAATCAACCAATCAAAATTTACATTAAAAAAAAAAAAAAAAGATGTCCATCAAAACAAGAACATAATAATAAGAACCAATATTCCAACCGTGTAAATCACATTCCCTCTAATTACAAAAGCAGAATTGTCGCCGCCTTGACTTGGCGGCGGCTGTGACGGCGGAGTTGGTGGCTCCGATGGGGCTGTGTTATTACCATTAGACCCTCCAAAAACGTTGATGGAAAACCTCATGCCCCCAAGACAATGGTCATCTTTGTCACAAATAAAATTGTATATTCTTGCTTCATTAAGTCCAACTTCATCGTTCCCACTTAGGTAAGTTGCAATAACTCCCCTAGTAGTATTAGCATCACACGATCGATACGTCGCATTTGTTACTTTTTTCACGTTATGTTGAATTCTCGAATACTTAAACACTACAATACACCAAAAATGCTATTAAAAAATACAGAAAATTACACATGCATAAATAATGAGTTTAAATCACAAATAATTTTGGCCCTAAATACATTCACTCTCATAACTTTTGTTATTGTCAATTTAGTCTCAATTTATTTAACAAAGGTACAATTTATGTCTCAAGTTCGCCAAAAATGCAAAACGATATCACTTTGCCTCACGCGAAACGTGTGTGCCAACTGAATTTGGGGTTTTCAGGCCTCGTCACGTGCCCTTTGATATTTTTATTTATTTTAATGACACGTAATTTCAGATGTTAAAAAGAGAATTATAGTGGCAACTCATAACTTTTTTTATTGTCGATTTATTCCCAATTTATGCAACAATGTACAATTTATGTCTCAAGTTCGCTAAAAAATTGCAAAACGATGTCATTTTTTGCTCACCTCACGAGAGATATGCGTGTCGATTGACTTTGGGGCTTTCCTGACTCGTCGAGACACATAATTTTATTTTTAACATCCTAAATTACATGTCATTAAAATAAATAAATAAAATTCAATTGGCACGCCGACGAGGCCCGAAAGCCCCAAATTCAATCGGACACACGCTTTCGCCATTATTTTACATTTTGCAAGAAATTTGGGACGAATCAGACATTATCAAAGAAATTGAGACTAAATGGAAAAGTACAAAAAGGTTATGAGACTGTGAATCCATTTAGGGCCAAAATTATGGGACGATTATGAGTTAAACTCCATAAATAATTATGTGTGTTTCATACCAAGTATGTCGCCCACCGTGAAATTGTACTTTTCCCACCCGTGCAAGATAATTTGTTCCGGTGCGGAGTTCCATCCACTCTCATCACCAACATCAGAGACATCGAAACAACAACCTCAACTAATAAAAAAAATAAATTAAAAAGATCGAATATTTAGAAACCATAATCATATCCGTAGCTAAATATAGATGAAAATTTATAAGGAGGGAGAAAAAAGAGCATATATATTTTGTCTGAACAAAAAATCATGCTGGTGGAATACCATTAATTTGTCCAAACTTGGAAGGTTTCTTGAGAACTAATTAATTAATTAAGTATTACCATATATTTAATTTTAATTTTAGATTGAACATTTCATCCTTATGAGATACTTTATTAATGTTCAACTTGATGAATATTATAAAACTGGATAATTATGTTGGCCAGTACTTATCCTACCTAAATTATTGCACTTTTACTTGGAGTACTTCACATTGAGGAGATGTGTACGTATGTACAACTTATGATTGACTTGCAATTTTTAAATTGTATAAGATATTTATGAGATTATTGTAAAATATATGATTTTATAATTTATTAGTACAATATTTAACATTAATCTTGTATATTGAAGTTGAACGTTTTTTTTTATCGGACAAATAGTGACTCGAACTCATGACTTCACGGCATAAGTAATAGTGCTCAAACCGCTTGAGCTATTGCACTTCATCACACAACATTAAAGTTGAACGTATTGTGATTCTTAATATTATTTAGTAAGAGTCATCTTCGGTGGAACTTAATCACATAATATAAAATTGATATTATTATATTTATAAATTAATATTATAACGAATATACATTGATATCATCAAGCTTATAAATTAATACCATGATATTTGTGTGTGTGCAAATGTTATAGCACTAATTTATAAGAGTAATATTATGAATAAATGAATATTATGGTATTAGTATGAATTCAGTTTCATAAGATGAATAAATTTCACAGAAAAAGAGTTTGTCATTTATATATCTTTAAACTGAAAACACAAGAATAAAAAATATTCCCTCCTTGGTGTGAAAAAAGGATCATTGATGGATTACACTAATTAAGACTGCAAATTTAATGGGATATAGTTGGTTTCAAAATGATTTACAGTAATGTACTAAATTTGATGTAAAAGCTAGAACGAAGTTTTTGAGAATGCTCTTACACGTATTCCGATTTCCAAACACATTCATATTTTGAGTACATCGTAAGTTAAAAAAGCCATTCTCTAAAACAGTTTGTTTGTTGGTAATTTGAAAATGATTTGAAATTTTTTAAAATAAATAGTAGACAATTCTTACAATTTAAGATAATTATTTTTGTGAAAAATTTCGTAGTCAATTCTTTATTTTTTTGGGGTTATTGTCACCAAACGAGTGGAATGCATCAGATGCACCGTACAATTCAAATTGCATTTTTAAAACATACAACTTGTTTCAACTTGATTATATTTAAATACGTAACTTGATTGTTTTCACTGACACAAATTATAAGTTTCAGTATAAAAAAATTAAATATTTCAATGCAACAAATTACATGTTCTAAAAATACATTTATATTGTACGGTGCACCTGCTATACATAAAACCAGCTAGCGCTAGTACCAGTTTTGATTTTTTTTATATAAATTAAATTAATTTAAACACTTTTACAAAATTACAATCATTTACAAACGCCCATTTCTCTTCTCCAAATTGCAGGTTCCCGAAGATCAACATGTGATGGATTTCATCAGATCTCACTGCAACTTCTTCATACATATAACAGCAAAAAAGAAAAGGGGAAAAAATCATTTTTAATGCTCATAATAGCATGAAATCAGCACTTGGTAGGGATTTATAAGTTTTCACTTTACAAGTAAGAATTATTTAGAATGTTGTATTATATAATTATGCGTTCACTTGTGTCAGGAAATTAATGTAAATGAACTGATTCCACATTTTTATATAAGTTTGAATTTTCGGAAGGAGTTAATATCAATTTGCAAGATGTTCTATGATATTTTTATCAATTTACAACTTAAACTTTTTTATCAACTAAAAAACATTGTAGGCGTTGCAATTGATAAAAAATCATAGTACATGTTTTAAATTAATATTTACCTTAAATATATTTCGAGAGTGTGCGGAACTCATATGGCGATCATGCTCAGAACATGAGTTGACCTTTTTCGCAACATACGCATGGGAAATGTGGACATCGGTATGTGCTTACACGCATGGTCAAAGAAATAGATGGGTCACGCCTGATGCAGCTGTAGTAGACGCTACCATGTGTGCGTATCAACAGGTGAATAATCGAATCCAAATGTCGAGTCATGAGCGCAACATTATGCCTTAGCGTCTTTTTCTTTTTCTTTATCATCTGCCCAACTTTGGGTAGAAGGTAGATTTCCTTTTTGGCTCAGCTGTATGTTTAATCTTTTTAATTAATAAAAAAATAGTTGAGTTAGAAAAGATATACAATTTGCACAATTTTATTTATTTTTTTAATATGAGTTGATTCCATTTCTCTCTCCCTTTTCTTTTTTAATCAGTTTTTCTTAGTAAAAATGTAATTTCTCCCGAATGTACGTGATCCTTCTCTTCAATCTGTGCTCTTCAATATGGACCCTTGATTTTGCCGAAATGGGCTTTAATTGCTGAAATTTCATAAATTTTAGGGGGTGTTTCATTTTAGATAAGTGACTGAAATGAGTGATTTTGAGAAAATTAATTAATAATAGAAGTTAATGGTACTTGTAAAAAATTATTAAAGAAAAATTTAAAATGTTTGAAAAAAAATTTAATAATACTTAAAAAAATGTTCATAAGATACTAAAAGGCACCCCTCTTTTAACTTTTAGTGTTAATCTAATAAAAGAGAAATAAAACACTTCAAATTGCTTATATACACAATTTTAGAAGACTATAATCACTTATAATTTCTTCCAAACACCCCTCATACTGTTGTTTTATGCTCACTAATACACATTTGAGCTTGGACAACTGTTAAAAAAGCCCTTAGATAGCGGTTATAATAAATTGTCCAAAGTAATAAATGTTCCAAGCTTGGATGAATATTAAAAAACCGATGTCCAAAAGTAGTTCTTGGACAGAACCGCATTGCAAGAGGGGGGCTTGGACAGCGGTTAATAACCGTTGTCTAACTTATTTTTTTTTATAATTTCGTTTATTATGATAGATAGACAGCGGTTATTAACCGTTGTCCAATATTTTTTTTTTATTTTAATTTATTTTTAAAAATCCTATAATAAAACTATAAACCAAAAAACTTATATATACGTCCAATACCATAAACCAAAATTCTATAATAAAATCATAAACCAAAACTTATACCACATATATATATATATATATACCAAAATATTAAATAAATAAACATACACATCATGAAATAAATAAACATACAATCATAAACATGTTGGGGAATAAGTTGCACAGATCTATTCGGGGTGAATATTTAAATACAAATTTAATTCTTTAATTATTACTAGCATGAATTAATCCTATATTAATTCAAATAATAATCCAACAACATATTATGCATATAATAATTCACGTAAAACCTCACGACGCGCGAATACTACGAAGTTTACGTGAACGCATTCCTCTTTATGGCAACGGTATGATCGATTAGACTAACCGTAAGGACTTCCCAAGTATTTCCTTAGTCCTCGTTCGACTATCCGGTGGAAGGATTCTTGTGAACGATTTAACAAAAGGAAAATAAATTATGTTGCACCACCTTTGTGGATTTACTAATTTTTCCAGCACATGGAATTGTACTTGGGAATGAAACAATCATCCCCTATTTATAGAGCATGAGGTGGTCGAAATTTAGTGATAAAATAATGTGGGAAAATCTTTTCTTGATCTCCAAGAAATCTTGAATATATCTCTTATATTCTTTTTCCCATAATTATAATATTCCACAAAAATCCCACCTACTCTACATATATGGATTTTTCGAAAATAAGGCTTGCAAGAAACCAAGATTTGGATCTTCTTGAATTTATGAGATATTCTTGTATTTCAAGAAATACATATCTTCCATAATATCTTTTCAAGAAAATCAAGAAAATCTTTCTTGCCCTTTATTTTCTAATTTTTTCGAAAATCTCCTTATAGATACCCAAGTGGGAGATTTCTTGAATTTAATGAGATAATCTTGTATTCCAAGAATACATATCTTCATTCCATAACAAAATTCAAAGAAAATCTTTCTCCCAACGTTATCTATAAATTTCGAAATATTCATGGAAAAATAAGCAACAATATTTATTTTATTTTAATCACTTTTTTTTTAATGGACTATATGTTGGGCTACCAAAGGGCCTTTAGGAGAATTAAGATTAAACCTTCTAATGGACCTTGAATATCTAATATTGTGCCACAATATAATTCAAGCCCATAAATATTAATTAATCCCACTACATAATTAATATTGCACTATCCATCTTAACCCATATTACAAATAATATGGCTCCCTGGTCATTATTTCCGTGTTTAAGATTATCTAGCCCATTAATTAATTCAAGCCACCAAAATATCTTTCCATTAATTAATATCTTTCATCCTTGGTCAAGGAACGGTTCAACATTATTATCCATACCGAAACTAATTCCACTTGCAAGATTTGGTATGATAAAGTTTATGAACCTCCCAACGGGGCAAATCGAACAAAAGCGTGCTTTCGCACACCATTCTCCGTATTAAATCTTAGCAATCACATGTGACTAATAATATTGCCCAAGATAAAAAGTATTGAATCTCACTGATTCGCTACCCATGATAAGTCAAAGCAATAGTTACCAATCCCACGTGATCCTATTTAAGGGACGAAGGTTAAGAAATAACGAACCAATCGAGGTCTAATTCTTCCTTGTTCGATTCTCAAGAATTTATCCTCCTCAGAGGGTCCTATTCAATTACACCACCATGCACTACTTGTAATCTCTTGGTCAAGACAAGCCAATCTCGAGCCTTACACTTCAACCTTTCACGATGGGTTGTTCATTTCATCTAGGTCGTGAATGGCGACTTTTTAGTTACAAGAGATTGTTAATTTAATCTTCGTGATCCGGTATCACTAAATTAACTACAATGTAACACGTGCGACTTTATTGAACAGCTTATGCAAGAAATATATGTAACATTCGATAATATTTAAAGCATCAGTGATAAACAATTTATTTCAGTAAATAAGTCTGAAAATTCAGTTTCGATTATACAAAGTAAAAAGCATACTTTCCAGTATAATCCCAACAAAACATACGTCCAATACACCAAAAACATGAAATATATATCATCACAAATATATAATTTAATTACATGCTACCAAAATTTCAAACAACGATCACTCAATATCATATGAATATAAGAATCGATTGTAAAGGTACCCCTTCCAATCGTTTTTTCATTTCTCCAGTCTTTACTTAGAGTAAGAATTGAGCTCACGTTCATAGACAAATTGCAAACAACGAATCAATCAATATAGTATGAATTTTTATTCAATCAATAATAATTTAAATAAATCGATAAATTGACTTACATTGAGAGGAATGTTCGTTAGAGAAGCGCGGATTATATCTTCGATAAAGCAACACACAAAATGTCCACAATGTTCATTATCTCGTTGCCTCGGAACCTGTTGATCCAGTACACTTTATTTAATAAAGCAAAAGAAACAACATTTAATATAGCAGAAGAAACAACATTCAATAAAGTCGTACATTTATTTTTAGCACTTGTTTTTCTTTTTTGTTTTTTGGTTGACCTTTCTCGTTCATGACCATAAATGTTAACAAGATTCGGATTGTCATATTCATCCTCATCTCTAATTATTCTCTTGTATGGGCGTGGATTTGCAGGATCATCGAAAGATGGTACAGAATGAGTGAAGTTCTGAAAATGATCATCAATTGTGTCAACATCTTCATCGACATTGTCGCTAATCTGGAAACTATTGTTAAATTTGTTTGACAGAACCACAATGGACCATTTCTTATTAACTGGGTCGGGGACATAGAAAATTTGTTGGGCTTGACTGTCCATTATGTAAGGGTCATCTTTGTATCCTACATTCTTCAAATCAACGCGTACGAACCCAGAACTTTCAACTTGGACCCCGTTAGGGATCCTCACCAACCTACACTCGAAGATTGGTTGACGGTGAACAATATAGTCGAGTTCCCAAATGTTGACAATCTGTCCAAAGTAACTAGTATTTGATTGATCCACTGCAGTTGCAGTAATGGACACTCCACTATTCTGCATAGTACTTGTGGCATCATGATCTCTGGTATAAAATGTGTATCCGTTGTTAATATAACACTTGTATGAATAGACATGTCTATCAGGCATTCTGGATAACCACTTAACTCTTTCATTCATGGATTCTATTTCCCGTGACAACATATTTGCTACATAACCATTGAACCAGTCAACAAACGTGCGATTGTGCTCAACTTCAATCCATGATCTATCTCTGGTGGGATTTCTCTCAGCAAGTGATCGCATGTGCGTGTCAATAAAAAAAAGAAGACGTCGACCGTGTTGTGAAGCACGCTCAAGTGCATCCGTGTTAGTTCCTCCATGCTAACACTTACAAAGTTGACCACCGGTAATGCCTTCACCATCCATCCTATTGGTGTACTGGTAATGGAAGTCCAATTGCATCGACATTCGGAAAAAATTTCGCATCAAAGACTTTCATTGCTTCTTCTACTAAATAAATAGCTACAATGCATCCCTCCTACCGGACTTATTCATCACATATCCTTTGAGCACTTTCATATATCTCTCTACACCATACATCCATCGCATACGAGCAGGACCACACATCCTTGACTCGTGTACCAAATGAACTGTTAGGTGAACCATTATATCAAAAAATGATGGAGGGAAATACATCTCAAGCTCACAGAGAGTCCCCACAATCTGCCTCTGAAAACCAAGCAATTTTCTAGGATCTATGTCCTTGCTACTCATTGTCTTGAAGAACCAACATAACTTTGTTATGGTTATGCGTGTTGGGATTATACTGAAAAGTATGCTTTTTACTTTGTATAATCGAAAACCGAATTTTCGACTTATTTATTTAAATAAATTGTTTATCAACGATGCTTTAAATATGATTGAATGTTACATATATTTACCGCATAATTGTTCAATAATTCGTCGTGTTACATCAGA
This sequence comes from Stenogyne calaminthoides, assembly GCA_037126765.1. Lineage (NCBI taxonomy): Eukaryota > Viridiplantae > Streptophyta > Magnoliopsida > Lamiales > Lamiaceae > Stenogyne > Stenogyne calaminthoides. The sequence continues at coordinate 12,819,283 of JBBCBC010000031.1, read as the reverse complement.
GTTAATTTAGTGATACCGGATCACGTAAGATTAAATTAACAAATCCCCTTGTAACTAAAAAAAAGTACGCCATTCACGACCTAGATGGAAATGAACAACCATCGCGAAAGGTTGAGGTGTAAGGCTCGAGATTGGTTTGTCTTGACCAAGAGATTACACTAGTGCATGACTGAAGCGCTGAATAGGACCTACAGGAGGATAAGTTCTTCGAATCAACAAGGAAGAATTAGACCTCGGTGGTTCGTTGTTTCTTAACCTTCGCCCCTTAAATAGATCACGTGGGATTGGTAACTATTGCTTTGACTTATCATGGGTAGCGAATCGGTGAGAGATTCAATACTTTTTATCTTGGGCAATATTATTGGTCACATGTGATTGCTAAGATTTAATACGGAAGAATCGTGTGCAAGCACGCTTGTTTGATTTGCCCCCTTTGAGGTTCATAAGTTTTATCATACCAAATCTTGCAAGTGGAATTAGTTTCCTAGATGGATAATAATGTTGAACCGTTCTCGACCAAGGACAAAAGATATTAATTAACGGAAAGCTATTTCAAAGGGCTTGAATTAATTAATGGGCTAGATAATCTTAAACACGGAAATAATGACCGGAGCCATATTGACCGTAATATGGGTTAAGATGGATGGTGCAATATTAATTATGTAGTGGGATTAATTAATATTTATGGGCTTGAATTATATTGTGGCTCAATATTAGATATTCAAGATCCATTAGAAGGTCCAATCTTAATTCTCCTAAAGGCCCCCTGAGTAGCCCAACATATAGTCCAATAACTGAAAAGTGTGATTAAAATAAAATAAATATTGTTGCTTATATTTCCTCTAAAATTTTCAAAAATTATGGATAAGAGAGGGAGAAAGATTTTCTTTGAATTTTGTTATGGAATGAAGATATGTATTCTTGGAATACAAGATTATCTCATTAAATTCAAGAAATCTCCCACTTGGTTATCTATATAGTAAATTTCGAATTTTTGAAAATATAGTGGGCAAGAAAGATTTTCTTGATTTTCTTGAAAATATATTATGGAAGATATGTATTTCTTGAAATACAAGAATATCTCATAAATTCAAGAAGATCCAAATCTTGGATTCTTGCATCATCAAATTTTCAAAATAATGCCATAAAAATAGAGGAGGTGGAATTTTGTGGAATATTTTAATTATGGGAAAAAGAATATATGGGATATATTCAAGATTTCTTTGTGACCAAGAAAAGTCTTTTCCCACATTGAAAAATCACTAAAATTTCGACCACCCTCCCTCTTATAAATAAGGTATGATTAGTTCATTCCCAAGTACAATTCCATGTGCCGAAATATTAGCAAATCCACATAAGTGGTGCAACAAAGTTTATTTTTTTCCTTTTGTTAATTGTTCATGAAAGTATCCTTCCACCGGATTGTCGAAAGCAAGGGCTAAGGAATACTTGGGAAGTCCTTTTGGTTAGTCCGTCCGACCAAAGCCACCGCCATCCCGAGAGGTACGCTCACGAAACCCGTAGATTTCGTGATCGTAGGTTTTACGTGGCTTTTATATACATGATATGTTGTTGCAATTATTATTTGAATTAATATAGGATTAATTCATGCTAGTAATAATTAATGAATTAAATTTGTATTTAAATATTCACCTTAATAGATCTGTGTGCAACTCATTCCCCAACAATGCATCGAGCCACCGCTTTGCCTCAATATTTTAAATTGTAATTTAATTCGTGGACATTAAATTTGAAATTGATAGTAGAACCGTTAGATCTGCTTTTGGTATCCAATTGTCATGGATTTTAATGTTTTATTTTGCATGCATATAAACTATTTTTTTTTAATTCGATTCGCTCGGATTTGTTTTGCCTCGTGAGAAAATCCACGAGTAGACTAGGATTTGTTTGATTTGATCAATGTAATAGACTAGTCTAGATCTAGGTTTATTTATTTTTTGTAAATAAATTGTAACCGGATCGGAACGAAGAGACGAAGAATTAAAGGACGAAATCCGTAACCAGCGTAGGGCGGCGCTGGCGCTGCTGGCCGGCACGATAGGCGCAGGGCGCAGGCCGGGCAGCCGAGCTGCCATGAGATGAGGGCCGGCCGCAGGTGGCGCGCTTCCCAGCCGAAATGACGGGGCGGAAGCCGCTGGCGCGCAAGACGGGCGCTGCAAGGAGACGCGGGCAAAACCGAGGTCGCGGCAAGGCAGAGGGCGGGCGATGAATGTGATACATGATGCGCTGGACACGCACGCTGCCTCCGCTAACGCCGCCGACACCGCCGAGGCGCGCGAGGCATCGGCGGGCGTATTCGCCGGGCGGTGCCGAGCCGCCGAGGTTGCCCTATGCTGGGCCGGCCGGATGCGAGTGCATCCCGCACCGCGAAATTTTAGCGTGGCGGTTCGAGGCAAGTTTTTTTTTCGAGACGAACGAGTGGGGAGAAATTCGAGACGTGTTTCTTCAAGATCAAGCCAAGAAAAATCAAACCATGACAATTGGATAATTTGTGCCCAATATGTTTATTTTTCTCGCTTTTGCTTGATTTTATCTCTTTATCTTATGCTTTATTTAATTTGTTTAAATGTGTTTGCATGAGGGTTGCCAAATTGAAAAATCTCAACTTCAAAATTACTAAGTATGTTTTAAATAATTAATTGACAATTTTATTCCGGATAATAAAATTGAATTAATTTTGACCTCCATGATTTATTTATTTGTGAATTCTTTTTGAGAAATTCCCCCAACGGGACGGTCAAAAGATAGGTTTCACATGAATGAATTCCAAACGGATGATTGTGGGTTATTACTAAGTGGCGACGATGACCCCTCCCAACGAGGCTCGATCAAAGCGAAATAATAATCATGTATTTAATCATGGTTATTACTTAGGTATAAAATTGATATGCATATATACTCTCCGAGTCCCCGCAATTTTATATTGGTCAAGTTGGGAGCCAACTATTAACTGGATATTAAAGGTTTGTAAATCGTTTTGTTTGTAACCTGCTGGAATGTGTTTAAATAATGACCCACCCAACGTGGCTTATTTAAACTGTTTTGAGATGTTGGCTGATGCATGTTCATATTTTTTTGAGATTCTAATATGATGCATGTGATCAAACCTTGTGATATATTTGTGCTTATGCATATTATTATTTATTTCCCGTTCATCATGTCAAAACTTTTAATCCAATTCTCAATATAATCGAAAGATAATTTGCTCACCGGAGAAAATCTTGTTGATTGAATCGAAAACTCACTATTGTCCTCACTGCACAAAGCCATAACTGGGTTCTGACCACACCTAAACCGGATAAACCATCAGATGAGTCCACTAAAATGTTAAGAAAGAGTATGCTGACTGGGAGCGGTCTAACGAAATGGCTAAGTGTACCATCTTGGCTTTATGTCGATGTGTTTGCAACACCAACACGAACGTTGAGACCGGCTGCGGAAATCATGACTAGTCTTAAAGCGATGTTTCAACATCGTAACCGGTGGGCTTTCGTCGGATCACCATGAGGACTTGCTTTCTATGAAAATGGTGGAGGGAACGCCTGTAAAGGGAGCACGTTCTCTCGGATGATGGCTCACCTTAATAAACTTGAGGTACTTGGCATCAATACGATATCGAGACCCAAATCGATTTAGAGCTCCATTCTCTGCCGAAAAGCTTTGAACAATTCAGGTTGAACTACCGATGAATAATCGAAGTTCTCGATGCCCGATCCAAGGTAAGCTTTAGTCTCGGCAGAGGCGATATTGGGGCGAGAAAAGCCAAGCCTTGGTGGCAAATCGGACCTTCTTCTTCTTCTAGACCAAGGGGTGGTAAGAACAAGAAAAAAGGAACAAAGGCCACAAGCAAGTGAACTCAAGTGTTGCCAATGGCAAAGATAAGGTGAAGAAAGGTGGTGGAGTGAACAAACCAAATTAAGGGAAGTGCTTCAATCAAGTGAGAAAGGACATTGGAGGTCACTGTTCTGCACCTAAAGGGGATGGAAAGAAAGGTAATTCTCACGCACTAGTTGTTGAAACTTGTTTAGCGGCGTATGCCTCCCATTTTGTGGGTGGTGGATACGGGATCCACTAATCATGTTTGTTTCACATTACAGGGGTTCAAGTGGACCCGGCAACTTAGTGGGAGTGAGGTCCTCATCACACTGGGCGATGCTACGAGAGTGGCAGCTGAAGCAGTGGGAGAAGTGCACCTGTCTTTTGAAGACAATGCTTTAATTTTTGAGATATTCTTTACGTTCCGGATTTTTAGAAAGAATTCATTTTCAGTTTCTAAACTTTTATGATGGATATTTTGGTTACTTTTTTTAATAAAAGTTGTTACCATTTTTTTTGATAAATTTATCTGTCATGGAACGTTGTTGAATGATCTCTATACAATTAATTGTGCACACCACTCACGAAATGTATCCTATAACACATCAACTATTTCCGAGAAAAGAAAACGTTCATCAGACGTAAACGAGACACTTCTTTGACATCTAAGATTAGGGTCATATAAATCCAAAGAGGATCCAAAGGTTGGTGAGAGACGGTTCACTAGGGTCTTCTCCAAGTTGAACCGATTCCAACCTGCAAATCATGTTTGGAGAGTAATATGACCGAGAGGGCATTTGGAGCCAAGGGGAATAGGGCCAAAGAAGTGTTAGAGATCGTTTACACAGATGTGCGTAGTTCAATGCCAACCAAAGCAAGATGAGGTTATGAGTAATTTTATTGATGATTACTCAAGGTACACTTTCCTTATGAAGCATGAATCTGAGACCTTTGAGAAATTCTAAAGAATTTAAGGCTCAAGCAGAGAATCATATGGAAAAATGTATCAAGTCTCTACGATCTAATCGTGGAGGCGAATACCTCAGCGATGAGTTTTTGAACTACTTATCTGATGAAGGGATTGTATCCCAGCTCACCGCACCCGGAACCCCTCAACAAAACGGAGTTTGCAGAGCGAAGCGACATAATTCTTTTGGAAATGGTTAGATCAATGATGAGTTATACGGATCTTCCCGAGTCGTTCTGGGGTCATGCCTTGGAAAACAACGACTTACATTCTGAACTTGGTGCTATCCAAATCAGTTCCCAGAACCCCAAAGAATTGTGGACAAGTCTAGTATGATACACTTGAGAACTTTGGGGTGTCCGGCCTACGTGTTGGACAAGGAAACCGGTAAATTGGATCCTCGATCAGAATTAAGGCTGTTTTGTAGGATACCCCAAGGGAACAAAAGGGTGAATGTTCTATAGTTCCGAAGATCAAAAGGTGGACATCCGCACCCACTTTAGATTTTGGAAGAAAACTATAGAACCAAAGAAAACCCAGAAGTGAGATTACCTTAAATGAGCTTAGAGGGCAAATGTTGGTCCCGAAAAACCCGATTTAAAACTCGTAAAATCTCAATGGGAGGTGACTTAAATTTTTTTTTTTTATTCGAATGTGTTATGCAGATTTGCTAAAGTATGTATGACAGTTAATATGAAAGAAAATAAGAACACACGTGTTTTTATAGTGGTTCGGACAACTCGTCCTACATCCACTCTTCCCTTCATGGGGCACCAACTTAACCAACAGATGTTTACCTAGTTCTCACTCAAACGAGACTTATCACCCTCACGGGATTGCCTACCCTCCCTTTCGGATTGCTAGATGTTTACCGAGTTCACACTCAAACGGGACTTATCTCCCTCACGGGATTGCCTACCCTCCCTTTCGGGATTGCTAGATGTTTACCGAGTTCACACTCACCTACAAACTTATCCTATCAAACTGATTTGGGTAAGGTTTGTTTGGTTTCCAACTAGGTTGAGATTTTCCCTTACATTTGTTTAGCCCCAATGCTAAGGATGGGAAAATCTCTCTAAGCTTAGGATATTACATTTGTGCTTAGATCTATTGAAGAACACTCTTGGGTAAATTTGATATGTAATGCTCGGGTTCTTGAATGGAGATGCTTGAATATTTGGCTTTAATCACTTTTGCAAAGAAAGTCCATCATCTTCTTTTGAAGATAGTGCAATGTATTTATAGTGTGGATTTGAATATTACCGTTGGAGAGTAATATTCAAATCCATACTAATAGTCTTCCAAATTTTTCTTTGTCCTATTGCAACCGTTGTTTGCGGCTTTTATGTCACATTCATATATGTGTTGTTATCTTCTTATTGTCCAAATTTGCTTTTGTGTGTCTAATGATCCGATCACCGCCGACATCGCTCATCTCTTCGATTCTCGTCACCGATCCGTCCAATAAATTGATTTGTAGAAATCTGGTCTGCAGATTTCATCGATCTGCCGAAATCATCGCTCATCGCTTTGAAATCATCAAGATCGATTCTTTGAAATCACTTTTCATCCGAATCGATTTCACTTTATCATCCGAATCGATTTCATGAACCGATTTGATTTCTTCTCCCGATTTACGATTTCTTCTTCTTAACTTGTTCTTCTCGTTCCCTTTCAACTTGTTATATCGTAGATTAACTTAAATAACACAAGTTGAAAATGTTTTGGCATAATTAATCAAAACTAAAATATCCCAACAAAGAAACCTCGGTCTTCGATCGCATTTAGATGATATACCAATACGTTTTCTGGCCAGAGCCTCGTTATAGTGGGAGGGTTGTTAGGCGTTCCGAGAGATTCATGGGAATAGGAGAGTCCTCGGACTTGATTCCCTAATCGGATCCATGGACATATGACGAGGCACTCCAAGATAAGGATGCGCATTCTTGGCAAACAAAGAATGAAAAAGCCAAGTTGGGTTCTATATTTCATAATAGAGTGTGGAGCTAGTCGAACCACTTAATGGGGTCAAACCCATTAGATGCAAGTGGGTATATAAGAGGAAAAGAGGATCGGATTTTAAGGTTGAAACCTTTAAAGCAAGACTAATGGCGAAAGGTTATACTCGAAAAAGAAGGGATCGATTATGAGAAAAAAATCCGCCCGTAGCAATGCTTAAGTCCATCCGTATTCTCTTATCGATTGCTGCGCATTTCGACTTTGAAATCTGGCAAATAGATGTCAAGACAGCTTTCCTTAACGGAAGTCTTGATAAAGTGATATATATGCAACAACCCCAAGGTTTCATTGAAACAAAGCGAAGAACATCTTGTTTGTAAGCTCAAGAAGTCCATTTACTTTGATTCAAACAGGCATCCAGAGCTTGGAATCAAAGTTTTGATCATGAAATAAAGTCTTATGGGTTTGATCAAAACGAGTTTGAAAGTTGTGTGTATAAAAAGCGTGTCGGAACTGCATTGGTATTCTTAGTACTATACGTAGATAACATTGTGATCATCGGGAACGATGGGAAGGTGTGATCAGACGTAAGGGCATGTTTTTCAAAACAGTTTGATATGAAAGACTTAGGAAAGCCGACAAATCCTTGGGATCAAGATCACTCGAGATCGCAAGATAAGGATGATCGGGTTATCGCAAGTTTTATACATAGACACTGTCTTGAAATGCTTCAGCATGCAAGATTCCAAGAAAGGATTCGTACCTTTCAGATTTGGAATCCATCTATCCAAGAAAATGTCCCCTAAGACGCAAAAGGAGATAGATGACATGAAAGGCATTCGCAGTGCTTCGGTACATGCCGGAACCTTATGTATGCAATGTCACAGTATGCGAGACCGGATATCCGCTTTGCCGTGGGCATGGTAGCAAGATATCAAAGTAACCTAGGAAAGCGCATTGATCTACGCTTAAAAACATTCTCAAGTGTCCGAAAAGAACTCGGGATAGAATGTTGATTTATCGACCGATACTCCAATCCCCATCGGCCACACCGGACTCGATTTCCAATCGATTTAGATTCCGAGATTATCTACCTCGACCAAGTGTGTTTCCATTTGGGAAGTCAAACCATCAAATGGACGAGTGTGAAGCAAATGCATCAATCGACCAACCATGGGACTCGGTAAGTAGGCTGCTTGAAGAAGCGGAAAGAACCGATTGGGCTCTAGATCTTCTTAGTGGACTTGATGGTGTTTTGAATTTGTCTAGCAATATCTCGCTAGGGGCAAGCTTGCAAATTCAAGAGAACCAAGAGTCCACGAGTCAAACAAAAACATTAAAGGAAAGACGCCTTTACACGAGAAATCGTTAAGAGAGGAGATATAGATGTGGCAAAGATAGCGTCCGAGGACAACCCTAGCGTATCCATTCACAAAGCGTCGTCTCTCAATACATTCGAGAGACATGTGAGTGGAATGGGTGTCAAGACCGCCGCTAATCTGCTTTGAGTATAAGTGGGAGAAATTATTAGGTTCGTGTAGGTGACATTAGATGTCACGGACTACTCGAGACGTGTTGTAGTATACTTAAAAGCGCACTTTTGAGTATAAGTGGGAGATTGTTGGGATTATAATGAAAAAATATGCTTTTTACTTTGTATAATCGAACCGAATTTTCGGACTTATTTACTTTGAAATAAATTGTTTATCATTGATGTTTTAAATATGATTGAATGTTACATATATTTAATTGCATAACTGCTCAATAATTCAATGCGTGTTACATCAGAGTTAATTTAGTGATACCGGATCACGAAGATTAAATTAACGAATCCCTTGTAACTAAAAAAGCACGCCATTCACGACCTAGATGGAAATGAACAACCATCGCGAAAGGTTGAGGTGTAAGGCCCAGATTGGTTTGTCTTGACCAAGAGATTACACTAGTGCATGACCGATCTTACCGAATAGGACCTCTGGAGAGGATAAGTTCTTGAGAATCGAACAAGGAAGAATTAGACCTCGGTGGTTCGTTGTTTCTTAACCTTCGCCCCTTAAATAGGATCACGTGGGATCGGTAACTATTGCTTTGACTTATCATGGGTAGCGAATCGTAGAGAGATTCAATACTTTTTATCTTGGGCAATATTATTGGTCACATGTGATTGCTAAGATTTAATACTTAAGAATCGTGTGCAAAAGACGCTTGTTTGATTTGCCCCCTTGGGAGGTTCATAAGTTTTATCATACCAAATCTTGCAAGTGGAATTAGTTTCCTATGGATAATAATGTTGAACCGTTCCTACACCAAGTACAAAAGATATTAATTAACGGAAAAGTTATTTCAAAGGGCTTGAATTAATTAATGGGCTAGATAATCTTAAACACGGAAATAATGACCGGAGCCATGTTGATTTGTAATATGGGTTAAAATGGATGGTGCAATATTAATTATGTAGTGGGATTAATTAATATTTATGGGCTTGAATTATATTGTGGATCAATATTAGATATTCAAGATCCATTATATTCAAAACAGCTGTCCAATATTTTTTTTTAATTATTAATTTATATTTTAAAAATCGTATAATAAAACTATAAACCAAAACTTATATATACGTCCAATACCATAAACCAAAAATCCTATAATAAAATCATAAACCAAAACTGATACCACATATATATATACCAAAATATCAAATAAATAAACATACACATCATGAAATAAATAAACATACAATCATAAACATACGTCCAATACACCAAAAACAAGAAATATATATCATCACAAATATATAATTTAATTACATGCTACCAAAATTTCAAACAACGATCACTCAATATCGTATGAATATAAGAATCGATTGTAAAGGTACCCCGTCCAATCGTTTTACCATTTCTCCAGTCTTTTCTTAGAGTAAGAATTGAGTTCACGTTCATAGACAAACTGCAAACAATGAATCAATCAATATAGTATGAATTTTTATTCAATCAATAATAATTTAAATATATCGATAAATTGACTAACATTGAGAGGAATGTTCGTTAGAGAAGAACGGATTATATCTTCGATAAAGCAACACACAAAATGTCCACAATGTTCATTATCTCGTTGCCTCGGAACCTGTTGATCCAATACACTTTATTTAATAAAGCAAAAGAAACAACATTTAATATAGCAGAAGAAACAACATTCAATAAAATCGTACATTTATTTTTAGCACTTGTTTTTCTTTTTCATTTTTTGGTTGACCTTTCTCGTTCATGACCATAAATGTTAACAAGATCCGTATTGCCATATTCATCATCATCTCTAATTATTCTCTTGTATGGGCGTGGATTTGCAGGATCATCGAAAGATGGTACAGAATGAGTGAAGTTCTGAAAATGATCATCAATTGTGTCAACATCTTCATCGACATGGTCGCTAATCTGAAACTATTGTTAAATTTGTTTGACGTAACCACAATGGACCATTTATTATTAATCGGGTCGTGACATAAAAAAATTTATTGAGCTTGACCGCCCATTATGTAAGGTCATCTCTCAGATCCCACATTCTTCAAATCAACGCTGCATTTAACCCCGAACTTTCAACTTGGACCCCGTTAGGATCCTCACCAACCTACACTCAAGATTGGTTGACGGTGAACAATATAGTCGAAGTTCCCAAATGTTGACAATCCGGTCCAAAGTAAGTAGTATTTGATTGATCAACTGCGATTCAGCAAAAGAATGGACACTCCACTATTCTCGCATAGTACTTGTGGCATCATGATCTCCGGTATAAAATGTGTATCCGCTTGTTAAGATAACACTTGTATGAATACACATGTCTATCGCATTCTCGATAACCACTTAACTCTTTCATTCACCGATTCTCGCTTCCCGTGACAACATATTTGCTACATAACCATTGAACTACCAACAAATGTGCGATTGTGCTCAACTTCAATCCATGATCTATCTCTCGTGAGATTTCTCTTAGCAAGTGATCGCATATGCAGTCAATAAAAGGAAGACGTCGACCGTGTTGTGAAGTACGCACAAAGTGCATCCGTGTTAGTTCCTCCATGCTAACACTTACACAAAGTTGACCACCGGAATGCCTTCACCATCCATCCTATTGGTGTACCGGGTAACTAGAAGTCCAATTGCATCTACATTCGAATAAATTCGCACCAAGACTGAAACGCTTCTTCTACTAAATAGCGTTCGCAATGCATCCCTCCTACCGACTTATTCATCACATATCCTTTGAGCACTTTCATATATCTCTACACCATACATCCATCGCACACGAAAGCGGGACCACACATCCTTGACTCGTGTACCAAATGAACTCGTTAGGTGAACCATTATATAAAAAAAAATGATGGAGGGAAATGTTGGGATTATAATTGAAAAGTATGCTTTTTACTTTGTATAATCGAAACCTAATTTCCGCACTTATTTATCAAATAAATTGTTTATCAATGATGCTTTTAAATATGATTGAATGTTATATATATTTACCGCATAACTGCTCAATAATTCGTGACGTGTTACATCAGAAGTTAATTTAGTGATACCGGATCACGTAAGATTAAATTAATGATTGTAATTAAAAAAGTACACCATTCACGACCTAGATGGAAATGAACAACCATCGCGAAGGTTGAGGTGGCTCAGATTGGTTTGTCTTGACTAAGAGATTACACTAGTGCATGACCGATCTGTTTGAATAGGACCTCCACAGGAGGATAAGTTCTTCTAATCGAACAAGGAAGAATTAGACCTCGATGGTTCGTTGTTTCTTAACCTTCGCCCCTTAAATAGGATCACGTGGGATCGGTAACTATTGCTTTGACTTATCATGGGTAGCTTAATCGGGGGTGAGATTCAATACTTTTTATCTTGGGCAATATTATTGGTCACATGTGATTGCTAAGATTTAATACGAAAGAATCGTGTGCAATTACGCCGCTTGATTTGCCCCCTTGGGAGGTTCATAAGTTTTATCATACCAAATCTTGCAAGTGGAATTAGTTTCCTGGTATGGATAATAATGTTGAACCGCTTCTCGACCAAGGACAAAAAAGATATTAATTAACGGAAAGCTATTTCAAATGGCTTGAATTAATTAATGGGCTAGATAATCTTAAACACGGGAAATAATGACCGGGAGCCATATTGAGTGTAATATGGGTTAAGATGGATGGTGCAATATTAATTATGTAGTGGGATTAATTAATATTTATGGGCTTGAATTATATTGTGGCTCAATATTAGATATTCAAGATCCATTAGAAGGTCCAATCTTAATTCTCCTAAAGGCCCCCTAAGTAGCCCAACATATAGTCCAATAACTGAAAAGGTGATTAAATTAAAATAAATATTGTTGCTTATATTTCCTCTAAATTTTCGAAAATTATGGATAAAAGAGGGAGAAAGATTTTCTTTGAATTTTGTTATGGAATGAAGATATGTATTCTTGGAATACAAGATTATCTCATTAAATTCAAGAAATCTTCCACTTGGTTATTCATAGTGATATTTCTAAATTTTTGAAAATAGAGGGCAACAAAGATTTTCTTGATTTTCTTGAAAATATATTATGGAAGATATGTATTTCTTGAAATACAAGAATATCTCATAAATTCAAGAAGATCCAAATCTTGGATTCTTGCTTCATCAAATTTTCGAAAATAATGCCATAAAATAGAGGAGGTGGAATTTTGTGGAATATTTTAATTATGGGAAAAAAAATATATGGGATATATTCAAGATTTCTTGGTGACCAAGAAAAGTCTTTTCCCACATTGAAAAATCACTAAAATTTCGACCACCCTCCCTCTTATAAATAGGGGATGATTAGTTCATTCCCAAGGACAGTTCCATGTTCTGGAAATATTAGCAAATCCACATAAGTGGTGCAACAAAGTTTATTTTTTCCTTTTTGTTAATTGTTCACAGTATCCTTCCACCGGATTGTCGAGCAAGGGCTAAGGGAATACTTGGGAAGTCCTTTTGGTTAGTCCGTCCGACCAAAGCCACGCCATCCCGAGAGGTACGCTCACGAGACCCGTAGATTCCGCATAAATGAGGTTTTACGTGGCTTTTTATATGCATGATATGTTGTTGCAATTATTATTTGAATTAATATAGGATTAATTCATGCTAGTAATAATTAATGAATTAAATTTGTATTTAAATATTCATCCCGAATAGATCTCTGTAACTCTTTTCTCTCATTCTTGAACAATATCAACATAGTAATGGTTTTGTTGCCTTCTTACACCCGCCACGCGGTGGTAATCCAGCGGTAATCACTTAACTTCTCTCGACATATAAGGGTGATCTCGCAGATCATCGCTCCCCACTCGATGTATCAACAGTCGGTACATCATCGAAAATATCCGCATCCACTGTATGTTCAAACCTAAAGTTAGTTTCTAGGTTGCTTGAGCTACATCCATCTCTTCTCTCACCATGATATGTCCAAACGGTATATGTTTCATCAATACCGTGAATCATCAAGTGGTCAAACAGACTTTCTCGACCACTAACGGTTTTTCCATTCATACATTTTCAACACGGACATGGAATGTACCGAGGGTCGGTGCAGTGTCTAATTGCATGATTACAAAATTCTTTCACCCCATTACTATACTCATCTGATAATCGATCTGCTCGAACCCACTTTCGATCCATATAGAACTAGAGATGCCTATAGAAAAGGCAATATGAAGTGTTTCTCAAGATAATGTATCCTAATGTATTAAACCTAAAAGTATTCCAATCCTAATGCATACCTAACCATACTTAATCAACATTCATTTTAATTTTCTAATTTTGAGATAATACATGCATTGATGTCATACCAAATTTTGAAGTTTAAACCTTTATGAATTGGTAAAATAATTGAACTTATATCCACAAAATGACATTGGGTAGATCAAGTCAAGAATAACCAAGTCAACAAAAGTTTATAGCTTGATTACTACTTCAAATTCTAATGTACCTAAGGTTTTGTTGCTTCTCAAGACAATGTATCCTAATGTACCATCAATCATCTAAAGCAACACACTATCCATTCACCAAATCATCAATCAATAACTCAAATATATCCTAATGTATTAATCTTAATTTATGTTTAAATCCTTACACAAGCATATTATCAAACACCTTGAGTGCATCAATTAAACAACCAACCAACCAACCTAAAAATCATATAAATTCATCAACCAACCCAAAAATATATAAATTCACATTTTAATCCACACATTTGCGAGCATTCACATCCCAAAAACTAAATTATATAATCTATTCATATCTAAAACAAACACATTATCCATTTCACCAAATCATAACATATATATATATACTAACATATAGATATATATACTATCCTAACATATATATATATATATATATATATATATATATATATATATATACATCATTAACCATATTTAACAATCCTAACATATATATATACTCACAACCTATTCATATCTAAAGCAAGAGCATTCACCATTAACATTCCTAACATATATATATATATGCAACATAGATATATATATACTAACATATAGATATATACACACACATATATATATAAATATATGTATAAAAAAAGAAAATTACCTATATATGAATAGAGGACTACAAGCGGCAAAGGACGGGCGGTAGTGGAGGAGGAGGCCGGGAGGAGGGCGACGGAGGTAGGGGATCGAGAAGAAGGAGGAGGGCTTACGATTTATGGCAAAGACGCCGGAGGTAGGGGATGACGAGGAGAGGTCGACGCCGACGGAAAACAAATACAGAGGTTGGGGGAGAAAATGGATTTAGCAGAGGAGAAAATTAAATCCTAAATGGGGGTCGCTTTCCTCGACGCCATACACGATATAAGGGTTTGAGTTTAGACAATGGGTTTTGAACCGGCCGTCTAATCTTTATTTGGACAACGGCTAGAACCGTGATTCCAAGGAGCAAGACAAATGTTCTTAATCAAGCTTTCCAAGCGTTTAGAACCGCTATCTAATTTTTTTATATTTTTTTTGAGAAATCGCTCTCCAAGCTATAACTTGAGAGTCATGAAAAAAGGGTCAGGTAAGTGCAAATTGCAAGCCTAAATGTGTAGTAGGGCTTTTTTCTTTCCCGTTCTTGGTTCGTTTCACTCTCAACTTTAGTCCTCTCAATTTTTCTTTCATTTGACTCCATTAAAAATTAGATACGTATTTTGTATTAAAGAAATACTTAATTTTTTTTTATAAAAATAACAAAACACGTTATTTCTCTAAATTAAGTGTAGATAGCCAAAATTAGGTAATAAAAGTATGAAATTAAATGAAAAATAGGTAATACGTGAGCAATAAAATCATGCAATTTTCATCCATATTAGAACTCCACACCATAACTTTTGGATGCCATGAAAAAAGTTAGAGATTAAATATATTTTGATTTAAATTTTAATAAAAAGAAAATAACAAGCTATTCATGTATTACTAAATGAGTGGGTCTCCTGTGCACCAAGGTGAACCGTGCACTCGGTATGTAATTGACCCATTTTAAAATTCGGGTCGTGCGCATTTTTACTTTAATTTGTTATTATATTGCAAACCTTATATTAATTAGTTGCAGCCCAGCGGTTCAACTTACTTTCTCCAAGTTACAGATACTGGGTTCAACTCTCATATTGCCCAACTAGAATACACATAAGCATGCAACTAGCTAATGTTGAAGCGTTCAACTAAAACATGCAACTTACTAATACAGAAACATAAAAATATATATTCCATAAACATACAACAAGCTAAATATTGAATCGTGAAACTGAAAAACAAAGAAACATGCAATTATGTAAAATACTAAATTGTGTAAACTATAAAATATAGAAACATGCAACTAACTAATATTGAATCGTGCAACTAGAAAACATAGAAACATTCAACTATCCAATACTAAATCATGCGACTAGAAAATATAAAAACATGCAACCAGCTAATACATAAAATAATATTATATCACACAGAAAGATGCAACTAGCTAATATTGAACCGTTCAACTAAAAAATAAATAAACATGCAACTAGCTAATGTTGAAACGTTCAACTAAATAATACATAAACATGAAATAGACATCAATTTAGCACATAAATAGGTTAAGAATCGTGAAATTCCACGCAATAGAAGAAAAGGGAAGAAGAGGAGTGTTTTTTTTTTAAAGGCAATCAATTACAATAGTTTCCTAATATAACCAATTACAATAATTCCTTATACCATAGGGCACATGGCAACATCATTTCATCTCGCTGTAGACCGGAATCGTAATCACCACAAGAGGGGGACCGTCCGAAACCGCAACTCGGAACCGCAATCGAACCATAACCCTAACAACAGGGACCACCACCCCACATGAAGGGGATCACCACAAAAGGGAATAATATTCCCTCTCCAGATCTCTCGAACCCGGACCTCAAGGTCTCAGGTGGTGGAGCACTAACCATTTGAGTTATCCACACTTGACAAGAAGAGGAGTGTTTGGTTTCAAAACATGGAGTCATAAAAATGCATATTATGATCCAAATTTTTGTTCCATAAATTAAGTTCATGAAATTCCCAAAATTGTAAAAACCCAAATCAATCTCTTCAATTTTCTCAGCCACAAATCAATATAGGGAAACAATTTATTTAGTTAGTTCATCACCACGTTTCTCGGATCCAATTGATAATACAACGCCATCCGATTATAATCACCGTCGTCGTAACCCATCACATTGAAAATATAGAAACATGCAACTCTCTAATATAGAACCGTGCAACTATAAAATATAGAAACGTGCAACTCGATAATATAGAAACATGGAACTAATATATAATATAGAAACATGCAACTAGCTAACATTGAAACGTTCAACTAGATAACACACAAACATACAACTAGCAATACTGAATGTGGCAAACGTGATGCCATCTCAATTAGAATTGCAGCACTTTAACAGTGCACTATAATTAATTCGTGGTGCATTCAAAGTATGGATAATTTTTTTTTTTTAATACTTTCCACTTCACCAAATCTTTGTGTAATCTGTGGATGAAAATACCCTCCTCGGCTTGTCCCTCAATTATTATTATTATTAATTTTATTATTCTTTATTCTTGTTTGATGAATTCTGTAATTCGTGTGTTTATTTCTTGTGTATGTAAATTGTAATATGCTCCCCTTACCCTTTAAATTTTACACCATTTTACACCCATGATGGTAGAGAGATTGAGAAATGTTATGGATGAAAAATTAGGTGGTACTGGTTTGTCATTCAAGATTTAATGGGTTTGAGTTAGGTAAGTTTTATCATGTCATTAAATAAATATGATGTTCTGTAAAGCATCCAGTACGTCCATCCACACCCATGATAATGATGGTGACCCCCTCCTCATCCATTTCATTGAAAAAAAATTCAAAATATGTAATGTGTATCTCATTCCTCAATTCTGCCCGTATGATTTAAAAAACGAAAGAAAACCATGTAGCTGAACTTAGTTTGATTAAAAAGAAGGTAAGATAATCAAACTAGTTAGATTAAGTTTGCGTTTGATTGGATATTTTTAAAAACTACATTATTATTCATCATTATTATTCTCATTTTCATTCTCATCATCTTCATTTCCATCATCAAGTTATACCTATCATTTTTCCCACATAACATTAGCAATACTGCTTCTCCATGCATTAAACTTCCGTTCTTTGTTGTAGTTGGTTTTGAGAAAGCAATTTCGTTCTTTGTTGTAGTTAGCTTCCGTATTTTGTTTAAATAGATATATTACTTGTTTAAAAGAAAAGATAATTGTTTAAAAGAAAAGTATAACTTGTTTAGATGAAAAGTATAACTTATTTTAAAAAAAAAAGTATTACTTGTGTAAATGAAAAGTATTACTTGTTTAAATAGAAAAATATTACTTGTTTAAATAGAAAAATATTACTTGTTTAAAAGAAAAGTATTATTTGTTTAAAAGGAAAGTATAACTTGTTTAGATGAAAAGTATAACTTGTTTAAACAGAAAAGTTAAATAGAAAAAAATTACTTGTTTAAATAGAAAAGTATTACTTGTTTAAATAGAAAAGTATTACTTACTTGTTTAAAAGAAAAGTATAACTTGTTTAGATGAAAAATATAAATTGTTTAAATAGAAAAGTATTACTTGTTTAAATAGAAAAAAATTACTTGTTTAAGTAGAAAAATATTACTTGTTTAAAAGAAAAGTATTACTTGTTTAAAAGAAAAATATATCTTGTTTAGATGAAAAGTATAACTTGTTTAAATAGAAATGTAGTACTTGTTTAAATGAAAAGTATTACTTGTTTAAATGAAAAGTATTTCGAAGGTTTTTTTTCTTCTGACCTTTCATCTTCAGAGTTCTCTGAGAGAATACGTAGAAATCTCTAGTTGTTAGAAGAGATTTTTGAGAGTGAAATTTGTTTACATTTTTAAAAAAGAATCAAAGTAATCCATAGAGTATTAAAATTCATAGACTGTTGAATACCTAAAGATTTTTAAAGACTTTTTAAAATACGTATTGAATAACTTCGGGATTTTTAAAAGACTTTTTTGAAAATACGGATTGAATACCCCTGACTTTGAAAGTCTAAAAAATCCTCTGAGACTCCAAACCAATATACCTCCTAAGTAATGGAACATGTCTTATGACAAACAAATAAACTAAGTAATGGAGCATAACACGTTGGAATTATCTAAACCGATTTGACTCCAAAGTAGAGTCATTTTATTTCAAAACGGGAAATGAAATTCGTTCCGCTCTTGTAGAATCTTAAGAATTCTTTTGCTTACCTTACCCAACTCAAAAAGACATTCTTTTAGTTTTTAGTATATTTTCTCATTTTCAAATTGAGAGCCTTATTTTTCCATTAACTTTTTGTAATATAAGAATTTCCTTTTTATATAACTTTCTTACTTTTTGATTTTATATAAATTCTTATATAGCCCCATATATCACACAATCAATCCACACAAAAATGAAAAAATTTGGATAAATAATTACAAAATAATATTAATCATTATAATTGAAGGGTCCGATCTGTAAATATAAAACTAATTTTACGGTGAACAAGTTTCACGGCAAATATAATCTTGATTCATTAATTAAATAAGCTTAAACATAATTCTTGAAAGCGCGAAATTTGAATTTTTGGGTATTGAAAATGTAGAGGGAAATCGAACATAATTCATAAATCAACCAATCAAAATTTACATTAAAAAAAAATAAAACAAAGATGTCCATCAAAACAAGAACATAATAATAAGAACCAATATTCCAACCGTGCAAATCACATTCCCTCTAATTACAAAAGCAGAATTGTCGCCGCCTTGACTTGGCGGCTGCTGTGACGGCGGAGTTGGTGGCTCCGAAGGGCTGTGTTATTACCATTAGACCCTCCAAAAACGTTGATGGAAAACCTCATGCCCCCAAGACAATGGTCATCTTCGTCACAAATAAAATTGTATATTCTTGCTTCATTAAGTCCAACTTCATCGTTCCCACTTAGGTAAGTTGCAATAACTCCCCTAGTAGTATTAGCATCACACAATCGATATATCGC
Organism: Stenogyne calaminthoides; assembly: GCA_037126765.1. NCBI lineage: Eukaryota > Viridiplantae > Streptophyta > Magnoliopsida > Lamiales > Lamiaceae > Stenogyne > Stenogyne calaminthoides. Next base: position 12,799,921 of record JBBCBC010000031.1, on the reverse strand, counting down.
ATTTGTTACTTCTTTCACGTTATGTTGAATTCTCGAATACTTAAACACTACAATACACCAAAAATGCTATTAAAAAATACAGAAAATTACACATGCATAAATAATGAGTTTAAATCACAAATAATTTTGGCCCTAAATACATTCACTCTCATAACTTTTGTTATTGTCAATTTAGTCTCAATTTATTTAACAGTGTACAATTTATGTCTCAAGTTCGCCAGAAAATGCAAAACGATATCACTTTGCCTCACGCGAAACGTGTGTGCCAACTGAATTTGGGGTTTTCAGGCCTCGTCACTTGCCCTTTGATATTTTTATTTATTTTAATGACACGTAATTTCAGATGTTAAAAAGAGAATTACGCGTGGCAACTCATAACTTTTTTTTATTGTCGATTTATTCCCAATTTATGCAACAATGTACAATTTATGTCTCAAGTTCGCTAAAAAAATTGCAAAACGATGTCATTTTTTGCCTCACGCAAGACATGCGTGCCGATTGACTTTGGGGCTTTCCAGACACCGTCGAGACACATAATTTTATTTTTAACATCTGAAATTACATGTCATTAAAATAAATAAATAAAATTCAATTGGCACGCGACGAGGCCTGAAAGCCCCAAATTCAATCGGCACACACGTTTCGCCGTCATTTTGCATTTTGCAGTAAATTTGGGACGTAATCTGTACTTTATCAAAGAAATTGAGACTAAATGGAAAAGTACAAAAAGGTTATGAGACTGTGAATCCATTTAGGGCCAAAATTATGGGACGATTATGAGTTAAACTCCATAAATAATTATGTGTGTTTCATATCAAGTGTGTCGCCCACCGTGAAATTGTACTTTTCCGACCAAGCAAGATAATTTGTTCCAGTGCCGGAGTTCCATCCACTCTCATCACCAACACTGTAGACATCAGAAACAACAATCTCAACTAATAAAAAATAAATTAAAAAGATCGAATATTTAGAAACCATAATCATATCCGTAGCTAAATATAGATGAAAATTTATAAGGAGGGAGAAAAAAGAGCATATATATTTTCTCTGAACAAAAAATCATGATGGTGGAATACCATTAATTTGTCCAAACTTGGAAGGTTTCTTGAGAACTAATTAATTAATTAAGTATTACCATATATTTAATTTTAATTTTAGATTGAACATTTCATCCTTATGAGATACTTTATTAATGTTCAACTTGATGAATATTATAAAACTGGATAATTATGTTGGCCAGTACTTATCCTACCTAAATTATTGCACTTTTACTTGGAGTACTTCACATTGAGGAGATGTGTACGTATGTACAACTTATGATTGACTTGCATTTTTTAAATTGTATAAGATATTTACGAGATTATTGTAAAATATATGATTTTATAATTTATTAGTACAATATTTAACATTAATCTTGTATATTGAAGTTGAACATTTTTTTTATCGGACAAATAGTGACTCGAACTCATGACTTCACGGCATAAGTAATAGTGCTCAAACCGCTTGAGCTATTCCACTTCGTCACACAACATTAAAGTTGAACGTATTGTGATTCTTACTATTATTTAGTAAGAGTCATCTTCGGTGGAACTTAATCACATAATATAAAATTGATATTATTATATTTATAAATTAATATTATAACGAATATACATTGATTTCATCACGCTTATAAATTAATACCATGATATTTGTGTGTGTGCAAATGTTATAGCACTAATTTATAAGAGTAATATTATGAATAAATGAATATTATGGTATTAGTATGATTTCAGTTTCATAAGATGAATAAATTTGACAGAAAAAGAGTTTGTCATTTAGATATCTTTAAACTGAAAACACAAGAATAAAAAATATTCCCTCCTTGGTGTGAAAAAAGGATCATTGATGGATTACACTAATTAAGACTGCAAATTTAATGGGATATAGTTGGTTTCAAAATGATTTACAGTAATGTACTAAATTTGATGTAAAAGCTAGACGAAGTTTTTGAGAATGCTCTTACACGTATTCCGATTTCCAAACACATTCACATTTTGAGTACATCGTGAGTTAAAAAAGCCATTCTCTAAAACAGTTTGTTTGTTGGTAATTTGAAGATGATTTGAAAATTTTTAAAATAAATAGTAGACAATTCTTACAATTTAAGATAATAATTTTTGTGAAAAATTTCGTAGTCAATTCTTTATTTTTTTGGGGTGATTGTCACCAAACGAGTGGAATGCATCAGGTGCACCGTACAATTCAAAGTGCATTTTTAAAACATACAACTTGTTTCAACTTGATTATATTTAAATACGTACCTTGATTGTTTTCACTGACACAAATTATAAGTTTCAGTATAAAAAAATTAAATATTTCAATGCAACAAATTACATGTTCTAAAAATACATTTATATTGCACGGTGCACCTGGTATACATAAAACCAGCTAGCGCTAGTACCAGTTTTGATTTTTTTTTATATAAATTAAATTAATTTAAACACTTTTACAAAATTACAATCATTTACAAACGCCCATTTCTCTTCTCCAAATTGCAGGTTCCCGAAGATCAACATGTGATGGATTTCATCAGATCTCACTGCAACTTCTTCATACATATAACAGCAAAAAAGAAAAGGGGAAAAAATCATTTTTAATGCTCATAATAGCATGAAATCAGCACTTGATAGGGATTTATAAGTTTTCACTTTACAAGTAAGAATTATTTAGAATGTTGTATTATATAATTATGCGTTCACTTGTGTCAGGAAATTAATGTAAATGAACTGATTCCACATTTTTATATAAGTTTGAATTTTCGGAAGGAGTTAATATCAATTTGCAAGATGTTCTATGATATTTTTATCAATTTACAACTTAAACTTTTTTATCAACTAAAAAACATTGTAGGCGTTGCAATTGATAAAAAATCATAGTACATGTTTTAAATTAATATTTACCTTAAATATATTTCGAGAGTGTGCGGAACTCATATGGCGATCATGCTCAGAACATGAGTTGACCTTTTTCGCAACATACGCATGGGAAATGTGGACATCGGTATGTGCTTACACGCATGGTCAAAGAAATAGATGGGTCACGCCTGATGCAGCTGTAGTAGACGCTACCATGTGTGCGTATCAACAGGTGAATAATCGAATCCAAATGTCGAGTCATGAGCGCAACATTATGCCTTAGCGTCTTTTTCTTTTTCTTTATCATCTGCCCAACTTTGGGTAGAAGGTAGATTTCCTTTTTGGCTCAGCTGTATGTTTAATCTTTTTAATTAATAAAAAAATAGTTGAGTTAGAAAAGATATACAATTTGCACAATTTTATTTATTTTTTTAATATGAGTTGATTCCATTTCTCTCTCCCTTTTTCTTTTTTTAATCATCTTTTTCTTAGTAAAAATGTAATTTCTCCCGAATGTACGTGATCCTTCTCTTCAATGCAGGCTCTTCAATATGGACCCTTGATTTTGCCGAAATGGGCTTTAATTGCTGAAATTTCATAAATTTTAGGGGGTGTTTCATTTTAGATAAGTGACTGAAATGAGTGATTTTGAGAAAATTAATTAATAATAGAAGTTAATGGTACTTGTAAAAAATTATTAAAGAAAAATTTATAATGTTTGAAAAAAAATTTAATAATACTTAAAAAAATGTTCATAAGATACTAAAAGGCACCCCTCTTTTAACTTTTAGTGTTAATCTAATAAAAGAGAAATAAAACACTTCAAATTGCTTATATACACAATTTTAGAAGACTATAATCACTTATAATTTCTTCCAAACACCCCTCATACTGTTGTTTTATGCTCACTAATACACATTTGAGCTTGGACAACTGTTAAAAAAGCCCTTAGAGAGCGGTTATAACAGATGTCCAAGTAACAGCTGTCCAAGCTTGGACAGCTATTAAAAAACTGATGTCCAAAAGTAGTTCTTGGACAGCGGTTTTCAACCGCATTGCAAGAGGGGGGTTGGACAGCGGTTAATAACCGTTGTCTAACTTATTTTTTTTTATAATTTCGTTTATTATGATAGATAGACAGCGGTTATTAACCGCTGTCCAATTTTTTTTTTTATTATTAATTTATATTTTAAAAATCCTATAATAAAACTATAAACCAAAACTTATATATACGTCCAATACCATAAACCAAAATTCTATAATAAAATCATAAACCAAAACTTATACCACATATATATATATATATACCAAAATATTAAATAAATAAACATACACATCATGAAATAAATAAACATACAATCATAAACATGTTGGGGAATAAGTTGCACAGATCTATTCGGGGTGAATATTTAAATACAAATTTAATTCTTTAATTATTACTAGCATGAATTAATCCTATATTAATTAAAATAATAATCCAACAACATATTATGCATATAATAATTCACGTAAAAACCTACGCATGCGGAATACTACGAGTTTACGTGAACGTACCTCTTGGGATGGCAACGGTATGGCTGATTAGACTAACCGTAAGGACTTCCCAAGTATTCCCTTAGTCCTCGTTCGACTATCCGGTGGAAGGATTCTTGTGAACGATTTAACAAAAGGAAAATAAATTATGTTGCACCACCTTTGTGGATTTACTAATTTTTCCAGCACATGGAATTGTACTTGGGAATGAAACAATCATCCCCTATTTATAGAGCATGAGGTGGTCGAAATTTAGTGATAAAATAATGTGGGAAAATCTTTTCTTGATCTCCAAGAAATCTTGAATATATCTCTTATATTCTTTTTTCCATAATTATAATATTCCACAAAAATTCCACCTACTCTACATATATGGATTTTTCGAAAATAAGGCTTGCAAGAAACCAAGATTTGGATCTTCTTGAATTTATGAGATATTCTTGTATTTCAAGAAATACATATCTTCCATAATATCTTTTCAAGAAAATCAAGAAAATCTTTCTTGCCCTTTATTTTCTAATTTTTTCGAAAATCTCCTTATAGATACCCAAGTAGGAGATTTCTTGAATTTAATGAGATAATCTTGTATTCCAAGAATACATAGCTTCATTCCATAACAAAATTCAAAGAAAATCTTTCTCCCAACTTTATCTATAAATTTCGAAATATTCATGGAAAAATAAGCAACAACATTTATTTTATTTTAATCACCTTTTCAGTTAATGGACTATATGTTGGGCTACTCAGGGGGCCTTTAGGAGAATTAAGATTTGACCTTCTAATGGACCTTGAATATCTAATATTTAGCCACAATATAATTCAAGCCCATAAATATTAATTAATCCCACTACATAATTAATATTGCACTATCCATCTTAACCCATATTACAGTCAATATGGCTCCCGGTCATTATTTCTCGTGTTTAAGATTATCTACCCCATTAATTAATTCAAGCCACTGAAATAGCTTTCCATTAATTAATATCTTTCATCCTTGGTCAAGGAACGGTTCAACATTATTATCCATACCGGAAACTAATTCCACTTGCAAGATTTGGTATGATAAAGTTTATGAACCTCCCAATGGGGCAAATCGAACAAGCGTACTTGCACACCATTCTCCGTATTAAATCTTAGCAATCACATGTGACTAATAATATTGCCCAAGATAAAAAGTATTGAATCTCACTGATTCGCTACCCATGATAAGTCAAAGCAATAGTTACCAATCCCACGTGATCTTATTTAAGGGACGAAGGTTAAGAAATAACGAACCACTGAGGTCTAATTCTTCCTTGTTCAGTTCTGAAGAATTTATCCTCCTGTAGGTCCTATTCAGTGCATCAGTCATGCACTAGTGTAATCTCTTGGTCAAGACAAGTCAATCTGAGCCTTACACTTCAACCTTTCACGATGGGTTGTTCATTTCCATCTAGGTCGTGAATGACGTACTTTTAGTTACAAGAGACTGTTAATTTAATCTTCTGTGATCTGGTATCACTAAATTAACTACAATGTAACACGTACGACTTATTGAACAGTTATGCAGTAAATATATGTAACATTCGATAATATTTAAAGCATCAGTGATAAACAATTTATTTCAGTAAATAAGTCTGAAAATTCAGTTTCGAATATACAAAGTAAAAAGCATACTTTCCAGTATAATCCCAACAAAACATACGTCCAATACACCAAAAACATGAAATATATATCATCACAAATATATAATTTAATTACATGCTACCAAAATTTCAAACAACGATCACTCAATATCGTATGAATATAAGAATCGATTGTAAAGGTACCCCTTCCAATCGTTTTTCCATTTCTCCAGTCTTTACTTAGAGTAAGAATTGAGCTCACGTTCATAGACAAATTGCAAACAACGAATCAATCAATATAGTATGAATTTTTATTCAATCAATAATAATTTAAATAAATCGATAAATTGACTTACATTGAGAGGAATGTTCGTTAGAGAAGCGCGGATTATATCTTCGATAAAGCAACACACAAAATGTCCACAATGTTCATTATCTCGTTGCCTCTAACACATTGATCCAAAGACACTTTATTTAATAAAGCAAAATAAACAACATTTAATATAGCAGAAGAAACAACATTCAATAAAGTCGTACATTTATTTTTAGCACTTGTTTTTCTTTTTCGTTTTTTGGTTGACCTTTCTCGTTCATGACCATAAATGTTAACAAGATCCGGATTGTCATATTCATCCTCATCTCTAATTATTCTCTTGTATGGGCGTGGATTTGCAGGATCATCGAAAGATGGTACATAATGAGTGAAGTTCTCAAAATGATCATCAATTGTGTCAACATCTTCATCGACATTGTCGCTAATCTGAAACTATTGTTAAATTTGTTTGACATAACCACAATGGACCATTTCTTATTAACCGGGTCGGGACATAGAAAATTTGTTGAGCTTGACCGTCCATTATGTAAGGGTCATCTCTCAGATCCCACATTCTTCAAATCAACGCCAGACGAGCCCCGTAACTTTCAACTTGGACCCCGCTAGATCCTCACCAACCTACACTCGAAGATTGGTTGACGGTGAACAATATAGTCGAAGTTCCCAAATGTTGACAATCATTCAAAGTAAGTAGTATTTGATTGATCCACTGCGATTCTTGAGAATGGACACTCCACTATTCTCGCATAGTACTTGTGGCATCATGATCTACGGTATAAAATGTGTATCCGCTGTTAAGATAACACTTGTATGAATACACATGTCTATCGGGCATTCTCGGATAACCACTTAACTCTTTCATTCACCGATTATGTTTCCGTGACAACATATTTGCTACATAACCATTGAACCCGACCAACAAACGCGTGCGATTGTGCTCAACTTCAATCCATGATCTATCTCGGTGGGATTTCTCTCGACAAGTGATCGCATGTCTTGGTCAATAAAAGGAAGCACGTCGACCGTGTTTTGAAATGCGCTCAAGTGCATCCGTGTTAGTTCCTCCATGCTAACACTTACAGGTTGACCACCGTAATGCCTTCACCATCCATCCTATTGGTGTACCGGGGTAATGGAAGTCCAATTGCATCGACATTCGAAAAAAAATTCGGACCAAGATTTCATTGCTTCTTCTACTAAATAGCGTTCTGCAATGCATCCCTCCGGCCTGGACTTATTCATCACATATCCTTTGAGCACTTTCATATATCTCTCTACACCATACATCCATCGCATACGAGCAAGACCACACATCCTTGACTCGTGTACCAAATGAACTGTTAGGTGAACCATTATATCAAAAAATGATGAAGGGAAATAGATCTCAAGCTCACAGAGAGAGTCCCCCTTGTCGCCTCCGAAAACCAAGCAATTTTCTAGGATCTATGTCCTTGCTACTCATTGTCTTGAAGAACCAACATAAATTTGTTATGGTTATGCGTGTTGGGATTATACTGAAAAGTATGCTTTTTACTTTGTATAATCGAAACTGAATTTTCATACTTATTTACTGAAATAAATTGTTTATCACTGATGCTTTAAATATGATTGAATGTTACATATATTTACTGCATAATTGTTCAATAATTCGTACGTGTTACACTGTAGTTAATTTAGTGATACCAGATCACAGAAGATTAAATTAACAGCCCCTTGTAACTAAAAGTACGCCATTCACGACCAAGATGGAAATGAACAACCATCGCGAAAGGTTGAGGTGTAAGGCTCAGATTGGTTTGTCTTGACCAAGAGATTGCACTAGTGCATGACTGATGCGCTGAATAGGACCTACATGAGGATAAGTTCTTCAGAACTGAACAAGGAAGAATTAGACCTCAGTGGTTCGTTGTTTCTTAACCTTCGTCCCTTAAATAGGATCACGTGGGATCGGTAACTATTGCTTTGATTTATCATGGGTAGCGAATCAGAGAGAGGTTCAATACTTTATCTTGGGCAATATTATTGGTCACATGTGATTGCTAAGATTTAATACGAAGAATTGTGTGCAAGTACGCTTGTTTGATTTGCCCCCTTTGGAGGTTCATAAGTTTTATCATACCAAATCTTGCAAGTGGAATTTGTTTCCGGTATGGATAATAATGTTGAACCGTTCCTCGACCAAGGACAAAATATATTAATTAACGGAAAGCTATTTCAGTGGCTTAAATTAATTAATGGGCTAGATAATCTTAAACACGGGAAATAATGATCGGGAGCCATATTGACTGTAATACGGGTTAAGATGGATGGTGCAATATTAATTATGTAGTGGGATTAATTAATATTTATGGGCTTGAATTATATTGTGGCTCAATATTAGATATTCAAGATCCATTAGAAGGTCCAATCTTAATTCTCCTAAAGGCCCCCTTAGTAGCCCAACATATAGTCCAATAACTGAAAAGGTGATTAAAATAAAATAAATATTGTTGCTTATATTTCCTCTAAAATTTTCAAAAATTATGGATAAGAGACGGAGAAAGATTTTCTTTGAATTTTGTTATGGAGTGAAGATATGTATTCTTGGAATACAAGATTATCTCATTAAATTCAAGAAATCTCCCACTTGGTTATCTATATAGTAAATTTTGAATTTTTGAAAATATAGTGGGCAAGAAAGATTTTCTTGATTTTCTTGAAAAGATATTATGGAAGATATGTATTTCTTGAAATACAAGAATATCTCATAAATTCAAGAAGATCCAAATCTTGGATTCTTGCATCATCAAATTTTCGAAAATAATGCCATAAAATAGAGGAGGTGGAATTTTGTGAAATATTTTAATTATGGGAAAAAGAATATATGGGATATATTCAAGATTTCTTTGTGACCAAGAAAAGTCTTTTCCCACATTGAAAAATCACTAAAATTTCGACCACCCTCCCTCTTATAAATAGGGGATGATTAGTTCATTCCCAAGTACAATTCCATGTCTTTGAAATATTAGCAAATCCACATAAGTGGTGCAACAAAGTTTATTTTTTCCTTTTGTTAATTGTTCATGCGAGTATCCTTCCACCGGATTGTCGAGCAAGGGCTAAGGGAATACTTGGAAAGTCCTTTTGGTTAGTCCGTCCGACCAAAGCCAACGCCGTCAGAGATACGCTCACGTAAACCCGTAGATTCCGCATGTGGGTTTCACGTTACGTGGCTTTTTATATGCATGATATGTTGTTACAATTTTTTATTTGAATTAATATAGGATTAATTCATGCTAGTAATAATTAATGAATTAAATTTGTATTTAAATATTCACCCCGAATAGATCTGCGGCAACTCATTCCCCAACAACCGTATCGTGCCCCTTTGCTTTGCTCAATTTTTTAAATTGTAATTTAATTAAATGGACATTAAATTTGAAATTGGATAGTAGAACCGTTAGATCTGCTTTTGCGTATCCAATTGTCATGGATTTTAATGTTTTATTTTGCATGCATAAACCTGCTTTTTTTTAATTCGATTCGCTCGGTTTGTTTTGCCTCGTGAGAAAATCCACGAGTAGACTAGGATTTGTTTGATTTGATCAATGTAATAGACTAGTCTAGATCTAGGTTTATTTATTCTTTGTAAATATATTGTAACCGGATCGAAAACGAAGAGAGAAAAAATTAAAGGCCGATTTAAATCCGGTAACTGCCTTGAGGCGCTATGCCCGGCTGCACGCATGGGTGAGCAGCGAGGCCGGGCGGCCGAAAGTGTGGAGGACGAGGGCCGAACCTCGGGCGTGTGCGCGCTTCCAGGCCGAGCGGACTTGGTCATGAAAACAAAAGCGGGCGGCCCGAGACGCCGGTTGAGGTCAGCGGCGCGCGGAGGAGCGAAGCGCGATATTAGGCAGAGGCGAAAAGGTAGCCAAGCCTTGGTGGCTAACGGACCTTCTTCTTCTTCTAGACCAAGGGGTGGTAAGAACAAGAAAAGGAACAAAGGCCACAAAGAAGTGAACTCCAAGAAAGCCGCCCGATGGCAAAAGATAAGGTGAAAGGTGGTGGAGGAACAAAACCGGTAAGGGGGAAGTGCTTCAATCATGTGATAAGGACATTGGAGGTCACTGTTCCGGACCTAAGAGGGATGGAAAAAGAAAGGTAATTCTCACGCACTAGTTGTTGAAACTTGTTTAGCGGCGTGCCTCCCATTTTGTGGGTGGTGGATACGGATCCACTAATCATGTTTGTTTCACATTACAGGGGGTTCAAGTGGACCCGAAACAACTTAGTGGGAGTGAGGTCCTCATCACACTTTGGGCGATCTTCTGAGAGTGGCAAAATTGAAGCGATGTGAGAAGTGCACCGTGTTTTGAAGATGATTGCTTTAATTTTTGAGATATTCTTTACGCTCCGGATTTTTAGAAAGAATTCATTTTCAGTTTCTAAACTTTTATGATGGATATTTTGGTTACTTTTTTTAATAAAAGTTGTTAGCATTTTTTTTTGATAAATTTATCTGTCATGGAACGTTGTTGAATGATCTCTATACAATTAATTGTGCACACCACTCACTTAAATGTATCCTATAACACATCAATCAAGCTTTTAGAAAAAAAAACGTTCATCGACGTAAACGAGACACTTCTTTTGACATCTAAGATTAGGGTCATATAAATCCAAAGAGGATCCAAAGGTTGGTGAGAGAGCGGTTCACTAGGTCTTCCTAGTTGAACCGATTCCAACCTCGCAAATCATGTTTGGAGAGTAATATGACCGAGAGGGCATTTGGAGCCAAGGAATAGGGCCAAAGAAGTGTTAGAGATCGCTTTACACAGATGTGCGTAGTTCAATGTCAACCAAAGCAAGATGAGGTTATGAGTAATTTTATTGATGATTACTCAAGGTACACTTTCCTTATGAAGCATGAATCTGAGACCTTTGAGAAATTCTAAAGAATTTAAGGCTCAAGCAAAGAATCATATGGAAAAACGTATCAAGTCTCTACGATCTGATCGTGGAGGCGAATACCTCAAATGATGAGTTTTTGAACTACTTATCCGATGAAGGGATTGTATCCCACCACCGCACCTTACCCCCAACAAAACGGAGTTTGCGAAGAGCTAAGAACGTAATTCTTTTTTTGAAATGGTTAGATCAATGATGAGTTATACGGATCTTCCCGAGTCATTATGGGGTCATGCCTTGGAAAACAAATGACTTACATTCTCGAACTTGGTGCTATCCAAATCGGTTCCCGTAACCCCAAAGAATTGTGGACCAAAGGCGCAAGTCTAGTATGAGACACATGAGAACTTTGGGGTGTCCGGCCTACGTGTTGGACAAGGAAATCGGTAAATTGGATCCTCGATCAAAATTAAGGTTGTTTTGTAGGATACCCCGAGGGAACAAAAGGGTGAATGTTCTATAGTTTCGAAGATCAAAAGGTGGACATCCGCACCCACTTTAGATTTTGGAAGAAAACTATAGAACCAAAGAAAACCCAGAAGTGAGATTACCTTAAATGAGCTTAGAGGGCAAACCTCAGTGCCGACTGTACTAGATGATATACCAAACGATACGTTTTCACAACCGGAGCCTCGTTATAGTGGGAGGGTTGTTAGACAGCCCGAGAGATTCATGGGAATAGGAGAGTCCTCGGACTTGATTCCCAGAATCAGATCCATGGACATATGACGAGGCACTCCAAGATAAGGATGCAGATTCTTGGCAAATAGTAAAGAAAGCCGAAGTGGGTTCTATATTTCATAATAGAGTGTGGGAGCTAGTCGAACCACTTAATGGGGTCAAACCCATTAGATGAAAGTGGGTATATAAGAGGAAAAGAGGATCGGACGGGAAGGTTGAAACCTTTAAAGCAAGACTAATGGCGAAAGTTTATACTCAGAAAGAAAGGGATCGATTATGAGAAAAAAATTTCGCCCGTAGCCATGCTTAAGTCCATTCGTATTCTCTTATCGATTGATGCGCATTTTGACTTTGAAATCTGGCAAATGGATGTCAAGACAGCTTTCCTTAACGGAAGTCTTGATAAAGAGATCTATATGCAACAACCCCAAGGTTTCATTGAAACAGGCCAAGAACATCTTGTTTGTAAGCTCAAGAAGTCCATTTACGGATTCAAACAGGCATCCAGAGCTTGGAATCAAAGTTTTGATCATGTAATAAAGTCTTATGGGTTTGATCAAAACGATTTTGAAAGTTGTGTGTATAAAAAGCGTGTCGGAACTGCATTGGTATTCTTAGTACTATACGTAGATAACATTGTGATCATCGGGAACGATGTGAAGGTGTGATCAGACGTAAGGGCATGTTTTTCAAAACAGTTTGATATGAAAGACTTAGGGAAATCCGGACAAATCCTTGGGATCAAGATCACTCGAGATCGCAAGATAAGGATGATCGGGTTATCCCAAGTTTTATACATAGACACTGTCTTGAAATGCTTCAGCATGCAAGATTCCAAGAAAGGATTCGTACCTTTCAGATTTGGAATCCATCTATCCAAGAAAATGTCCCTGTTGGGAGATGAATTTAATAAAGATATATGATTTTGATTAAGATCCTAAAACCCCTAAGTATGACATGTTCAGAATGATCTTGATAGTTGAGTCAGGATTCAGTTTTAGAGTAATCAGGATGTTATCTGCAAAATGTATAGTCAGCAGATATAGTTTAGGATAGGTTATGAAGACTCTGAAGAACTCAGTATGTTTCTGAAGTATCCAAAGTTTCAGATGAAATCGAGATATCAAGACTCAAGATGATATCGAAAAATCAAGACTCAAAGACTAAGACTCAAGACATCACCAAGATAAACTACAAAGATTCGTAAGACCTCAAGACTCGAGAGAAGACCTCAAGACTCGTAAGACTCAAGACACGGAAGACGTAAGACCAAGAATCAAGATCAAGAATATCGGAGCCACGGCAAATTATCAAGACTCAAGAATGTACTAAATGCTTAGTATAAACCCAATGTTCCGAGGCAATCGATAATATCTATCCAAGGATGCAATATCGGAAGATCGCGATTCCTTAAGAAGTTAGATATTGCCAAGACATTCAAATGCGCATAAAAGGAACTAAGTCAAGTGTTGTTAAGGTTATATCAAACTCGAGTTTGTAACCAAAAAGAGCCGTTGAAGGTGTCTACCTTTAACTGGAGACAAAAGTCAAAAAGAAGAAGACGACATCGCACTATACCATCGACATCGACAAAGGATGTGTCGTTTGAAAAAGATGTCAGATGTACAAAAGTTCCAGACTGCAAAAAGTGAAGATCGGCTACATGAAAAGCTATTACCTAAAACGTGTTAGGGAGTTTCAAACCCTAAATATAGCCGTTTCACACACCACAAGAGGGAACTCACGAAGCTATCTCTCCAACGGATAGTTTTCAAAAGTGACCTTGGTGTATGTCTATAAATACTGGTGACCCTCTACATTGTAAGGTTACGGGAAATTTATACGCAACTCAAGAGCTCAAACTTATTCTTGCAAAAGTTAAAGCACTCGAAAAACTTAGAATTTCCCAAGTGCTTCGATATTGAAGAGAGCTCACTATACTAAGCCTAGCTTGATAAGATTTATCCAAAGCTTAGTCGAGATATCCTAACCCTTTGCATTGTGCTTCATTGTAAAGGATATCTCATCCTAGTTGGAAACCAACCGAGAAACCCCAAACCCTTGAGAAGGTAGTTGGAGTGTGTTTGTTGGTGAGAAGAGTTGTAAAGAGTTAGTAAACTACGCGAGTAGTCGAAAAACTCTAGAGGAGAAGTTAGTAAGCCACTGTGGGTAGTCCGAAAGCTTGTGTGTGATTGAGTAAGTAAACCACGGAGGTAGTCGAAAGCTCAAGGTCCTGCCGAGTAAGTAAACTATGTGGAGTAGTCGTAAAACTCAGAGCCGAAGTTGAGTAAGTAAACCACGAGGTAGTCGTAAAGCTCAAGGTCGGGTTGAGTAAGTAAACTATGTGGGAGTAGTCGAAAAACTCGTATCGAAGTTGAGTAAGTAAACTACGAGGTAGTCGAAAAGCTCGTAAGTTGATAGTGAATTTCTCCCAAGAGTCGGGAGAGGGACGAGGAGCTTGAGTCTCCGAACCACTATAATTGCCGTGGTTCTTTATCGCTTTCCTTATCTCAGCATTTAAATCGCTGCATTGACTTGTATTGAAAGCATACTTTTCAATCGATATTCAGGTTGAATCAATCCACCGAAGTTGCATAAGTGAATCACATCCTAATCACTATTTCAATTAAGGGAAGGTTTTCAAAGAAAGCTTAAAACGAGTATAATCTAAGGGCCAACCATTCCAGACGATCGAAAGAGTAGCTAGAACAGATAGTTATCAAACCGAACTCTCTTCCGAGGATTCAAGAAGTTAGTTATCGATCCAAGCAACTCAGATCTCTCGATACTCGGACTCTTCGCTTGGGATTATCTCGAGGTATCCGAAAAGAAACCAGATCACCGCCTCAAGAGACTTTGACTCGAGCGATCTGTGCTTCTCGTAACCCAATCTTCGTGATTATCCGACCCAAGTCGACCTCAATAAGAAAAAAAGTTTTAAAAACACCGAACACGCAGTATTTCCCCATACACGCAAGTAAGACTCGTTTACACCGGACCAACAAGTGGTATCGAGCAAGTGGTTCAACTTGACCACCATTTGTGTTGACCAAAGTTTTATTTTCAAAAATACTTGGGTCTATCCGAATCGATCTTATTTGTCAAATTATTTTCTTTTCAAAAGATCGTAAAAAATGTCTTCTAAAAACTTCCCATGTTCTCAAAGTGGAGAACTATGACCTATGGAGATCGAGAATGCAGGCTCATCTCAGATTCCAAACATGAGCGTATGTGGAGAGTGGTCTCTCAAGGACCATTCCAATTTCATCGTAGTGAATCCCAGAGGAATGTAAGATGAGAGAATTGATCCTAGAGCAGAATTTCCTAAGTCTGATGACCAACTGACTCCGGAGGGGAGAAAGTTAGTAAATCTAGACTACATTGCAAAAGACACACTATACAGTACTATTGATGATGGTGTGATGGGAATGATCTCTCACCTTGTAATACCGCTAAAGAGATTTGGGATACACTATCAAGAATGTGCCAAGGCACGATCACATAAAAAGAAAACAAACTTTCAAAGGGCAATTGGAAAGTTTGATAGTTTTGAAATGGATGATGGTGAATCAATAGACAAATTGGAAGTCAGATTCACTAGCATCATGAATGATCTAAATGCACTTGGAAAGAAATACCCACAGAGAGAAGTCGCATTGAAAATTCTTAGAGGTCTGTATAAGAAATGGGATATTCATGCAGTGGTGATTGAGAACACCAAGAATATTAATTCAATGCCTTACCAACAAGTCTTCTCTGAGCTGAAAGCCTATGAATTTGTAATTGATAAGAAATCCAAAAAGGCTGACAGCAAAGATGATTCTTCATCGAGTAAGAACGTGGCTTTAAAAGCCAAAGATAAAACTCAGAAACTAGAGAGTTCGAGAACCCCCATGCCAAAAATCAGGATGAGCTTGAGGAAAAGCTAGCACTGGTGGCAAGGAGGTTTGACAGACTTAATAGTAGATCCGGAAAATACAAAAACTATTACAGAACCACAGTACCGTAAAGAAACCCGAGGACGATCAACCGAGAAGAAGAAGGACCCGAAAAGTCGGCGATCTTCATCCAAGAGAAAGGACTCCAAGTCCAAAGAAGAAAATGATCGATGATGATGCCAACAGATGCTATAATTGCCGAAGAAAGGTCACTTCCAAAGATGATTGTCCGTATTTGAGTGCTAAGGAGAGAAGAGAAAGGCAAGCTAAAAAGATATCAAGTTCTCTAGCAAAAAGGCCATGGTTGCGTAAGAAGAACATTCCGAGGAGGGATCTAGCTCTTGGATGAGATATTCTCGATGACAAGGAAAGTGATGACATCCGTCGATGGCCATTGAAGAGGTAAGCTCTTTTTCTCTATTGTTGCTCCTACACTAGCACAAGAGTTTTCAAGTTCCACCGAAAAACAAATATTTTGACCGATGGATTCTTTTGAGAATCATGAAGGACTATGCTTTTACAAGGATCTAAATAGAACTCAAGAGCGTATAAGGAACCGAAAAGTCGAAAATCTAAAATGGAAAGACTTAGCAATATTGAAATCACTACTCAATTAATGGGAGCTACCGATGAATCGATGTTCTCGAAAAGTACAACTCTCGAGAAAGAGAAGATGATAATGTCCCTAACCGAAAAGCTAGAGAAATCCACTTAAGAGATTCAAATTAATCGAATCGAAGTTCAATGACCTCTCCGAGAAGCATAAAACTCTACAGAATCGTGAGGATAGTGCACGTAAGAAGATAACTCTATTGAATAAAGCATCTAATGTAATAGATGAAATTCGAGTTATCGAGATCCGCCACTATAAAATCTGGATTGGGATACATTCCAGGGGAACCTCACAAGGTCATCTCGAATGTCGCATCTAGTAGCAAGAAGACTATCTTTGTAAAAACCAAAGGCACCTACACTTCAAACTCGAGTAATGCCCAAGGTTGTAGACAAGGGAAAAGGACCTATGGTCTCAAAGAAACTCAATGATCGGGTTAGAAAGCCCAAACCTCGTGTGAAGGCTAGAAAACCCGAGCAATCGATTGGAAAGTTTCGAGCAAGTACTTCAAAGCCTCAAAGCTAAGAATGCAAACCCAAAGGCTCCACATCGAACCATCGAGGAATCCTCGATGAGAAACACTCAAAGCAGAGACATTCTCAACTGAAGAGACCAAGTCCTCAAGATAATCGAAAAGACCAGATTTCAAGATGCATAACCCGAACCTCACTTGCCTAAGGGTAAAGGTTATCCAACCCAAGTCAACAAAGATTTAGACCACCGCACAAAAAGCCTAAGCATCCAACAAAAGGCCCGAACCAAAGAAGAATTAAAAAAGCCCATGTTCATGCTAAAGCTAGCACACATATACGTAAAACTACTAAGGCACCCAGAGTAGTGGATGTATATGTTGATGTTTATGGAAGACAAATTAGCCACTCTAAAGTGATTAGAGTTGTCAAGCGCTTTTGGATTCCGAAAGGTACAAATCTAACCTCGTAGGACCCTACACAAATTGGGTACCTAAGAATTGATCTGCTTTTTCGGGAGGGAAAACAAGGGCACTAAGTCGATGAAAGATCACATGGCACTCGATGAGCAGAGATGAAAAAGCTCCCCGATATATGGTATCTTGACAAAGGATGCTCAAGACATATGACAGATTCAAGAAGATGCTTTCAAAGGACTATGTTGAATAAAGAGGCCAACAGATCACTTTTTGGAGATAACTCCAAGGACAGATCAAGGATATGGAACTTTGGAAATCGACTACCATATCCATGGTGTTTTTCATATGTATCCGGATTGAAGCATAACTTGTCGATTATTAGCCAATTTCGTGATAAGGGTTTTCAATGTTGAGTTCTCCAAGAACTTATGTTTTGTGAAAGATGATACATCACAGAAAGTATTACTGACTGGTACAAGAAAAGGGAATGTGTATCTTGCTGATTGGAGTTCAACTCCTAAAGATACATGTTTAGTTGCTAAAAGTTCCACAGATACCACCAGTTATGGCATAAAAGAATGAATCACCTAAACTTCAAAACCCTGAACAAGCTTGCAAGATTAGCTCTTGTGAGAGGGTTGCCTAATGAAGTGTTCAGTAAGGAACACATTTGTGATGCGTGCCAGAAAGGAAAACAAGTTAAAGCATCATTTAAAAGCAAAGTTGAAGTTTCTACTGAAAGAATACTTGTCATTGCATATGGATCTCTTTGGTCCTATAACACCCCGAGCACTAATGGCGAAAATACACATTGGTAGTAGTTGATGACTACTCAAGATATACTTGGGTCATATTCTTACTCAAGAAGAAAGAGACTCTCGATAAAAAGTCGCCAAATTATCAAAAGGCTCAGTAATGAGAAAAATCTGAGTGTGGTCAAAATCAGATCTGACAAAGGAACTGAGTTTATAAATCATATCATATCTGATTATTGTGCAGAGAATGGAATTTTACATGAAACATCAGCTGCAAGGACCCCTCAACAAAATGGTGTTGCTGAAAGAAGGAACAGAACTCTGAAAGAAGTTGCAAGGACAATGATAAATGGTCGATATTCCTAAAAGATTTTGGGGTTTGCCGCCAACAACGTGATGCTACTCTCAGAATAGATCCATGCTGACCAAGAGTCAAGGCAAAACACCCTATGAGCTTTGGAATGAAAGGAAGCCTCTTGTTTCTTTCTTTTGTGTGTTTGGTTGCAAGTGTTTCATACACAATAATGGTAAAGACCAGTTGAAAACATTTGATAGTAAAGCTGATGAAGGAATATTCTTAGGATATTCTGAAGTCAAGAAAAAAACCGAGTTTACAACCAGGGACTCTTATTGTGGAGGAAACACCTCATGTTGTTTTTGATGAATCTACTTGTGTTCAGAAGAAACAGGAACATGATGCAAATGAACTGACCAAGAGGATCACCGATTAAGCCCAAATGTAAAAGATAAATCATCCATCGAACCTGAAAGAATAAGTCACCACATATCTATGATTGAGTGACTCGCACTTCGATAAAGAAGTTCGTAATGGAAATTAGGATGGTGAGACTCAGAAAACCAACACTCCAAAGGTGACCAATCCAATGCAACACGACACCGCCTCGGACTTCGGTATGTGATGCCAATGAAGATGTGGTCACAAATGAGGCAAATTCGAATCTATCAACCAAAGGGGGAACAAATGTCTCTCGACAATGTTCTCAATAGAATGTCCCCGAGGAAGATGATTCCCTTTCTCCTGTTTTGTTGTTCCCTGAATTTACTGATTTAATTGAACCTAACATTTCAAATGTTGAGGACACTATTGAAAAACAGAAACATCAAGAAGGAAATGGTTAGATAGTCATCCTACAAGTCGATTGTGGGTGATCTAACCAAGGTGTTAAAACAAGAAGGTTCCATGGTGAAAGTGCACTATTCTCGCCGCTTCCTATCGGAGAAAGAACCTCACCGAGATTGGTGAAGCTCTACAAGATTCTCATTGATTATTTAAGTTATGCAAGATGAAATTTGGATCAATTCTCAAGAAATGAAGTATGGGAGCTGGTAGATAGACCAAAAAGGCACAATGTCATTGGAACCAAGTGGGTTTTCAAGAATAAAATAGATGAAAACAACAACATTGTAAGAAACAAGGCAAGGCTAATTGCACAAGGTTATTCCCAAGAAGAAGGCTTGGATTATGATGAAACCTTTGCACATGTTGCAAGACTAGAAGCCACCAGATTGTTTCTTGCATATGCTGCCCACATGAAGTTCACAGTCTATCAAATGGATGTGAAAAGTGCATTTCTGAACGGTGTGCTTAAAGAAGAGGTTTATGTGGAACAACCTCCTGGTTTCAAACAGAATGACCAAGTTTACAGGCTCAGAAAAGCTTTGTACGGTCTTAAGCAAGCACCCAGAGCATGGTATGATACTCTTTCTCAGTTTCTTACTAACCATGGTTTT
This sequence comes from Stenogyne calaminthoides, assembly GCA_037126765.1. NCBI lineage: Eukaryota > Viridiplantae > Streptophyta > Magnoliopsida > Lamiales > Lamiaceae > Stenogyne > Stenogyne calaminthoides. The sequence continues at coordinate 12,779,978 of JBBCBC010000031.1, read as the reverse complement.
GTCAAAAGGGATGTTGATAGAACTCGCTCAGATAGAAGATGGGGAAGATATCTTCTTGGTTCAGATATATGTTGATGACATCATTTTTGATCTCCAAACCATCAGCTGTGTGAAAAGTTTTCAACACTGATGAAAGGTAAATTTGAGATGTCAATGATGGGAGAGATGAATTTCTTTCTAGGTCTTCAAGTGAAACAATCAAAGGAAGGAATATTCATCAACCAGGCAAAATACACCAGAGATCTGATTGCTAAATATGGTGTACAGACTGCAAATACGCTTAGGATTCCCATGAATACTAACTACAAGATGGATCCTAATTTCAAGGCAAATCAAATGAGCCATACCGATTATAGAGGAATCATTGGATCATTGCTCTATCTCACGTTAAAGTAGGCCGGATATAACATTTGTTGTTGGGATATGTGCAAGATACCAAGCTAATCCTAAGGCTAGTCACATGGAGGCTGCCAAAAAGATACTGAAGTATCTTAAAGGCACAGTGAATAGAGGAATATGGTATCCAGCTGATGATAACCTTGAGTTAAGTGGTTACTCAGATGCTGATTATGGAGGTTGCGCAATGACGATGTGAAGTCCACCTCGTGAACTTGTCAATTTCTAGGAAGTAAGTCGATATCTTGGTTTTCGAAGAAATGGACCTCGAGAGCAACAAGTACTCAAGTTTAATATATGGTCGCAGGAAGTCATTGTGCTTTCGGATTCTTTGGCTCAGACAACAATTAAAGGATTATAAAGTTGTAGCCAATGAAGTACCAATATTTTGTGACAATAATAGTGCCATTGCTATTTCACAAAATCCGTAGATTGCACACCGATGCAAGCATGTGGATATCGACATCACTTCATCGAGATCATGTCGAGAAGAAAGGACATAAGGATGGAGAAAATTCATAATCGATAAGCAGAGAGTCGATATCTTGATTAAACCTTTGGGTCAATCAAGATTCCGTGAACTTTCGATTGAATTAGGGATGTTAGAACCAGGTGTATAGAGTAAAATCAAAAAAATTGAAGGTTTTCGAAGCATGAAGTTTTCTCGGACTCTCTACCGAGAAGCTTTAGGATAAAATGGAAATATCGAATCGAGTCTCGAAACTCGATTCTTCAAGGTGAGTACTCAAGAGCAAAATGTAATCATTTCAAGATTTTCGATATTATCGACATTTTATCAAGGTCAAGACTCAAAGAAGACCGATAGAGGAAAATTAGTCCGAAGAAGTAATGACTCATGAAACTCATTTATTGCTTAAATGAAGCTCGTAAATCATTCACAATAAATACAAAACACCGAGGAATGTTTTTGGCGGGATCGCTTTCAAATTCGAAGAAGGTCAACAAATATTTAATGCTCACACATTAATGACCAATGAGGATGTTTTGGCGGCTTACTTTTCGTGAGATCGTTTGCTTCATATACCCGATTAATCGGAGATTAATCTCAACCGCTTGTTTTTCACCTAACCAACACGATTCCCCACGATCTCAAAGCTATATATACCCTAAGAAGCCTTTTCAAGCCAAAATTTTATTAAACCCTTCGCTCCAAATCCTCTCCGCAAATAAATCCCCTTGCCCGTAAATTCCTAAACCCTAAACCTTCATTTCTCAAATCATCTCTAAAATGGCTCCAACCTTGTTCGACGGATTAACCTAAAACCAACAAGCCATGGTACGAAGTTCGTTATTTCACTCAAAAACAAACCAACTCAAAGCCGTAAGAGGAGACTCTCGATATGATTCGACCAAGCTAAACTCACTCCAACTAATCGCAAACCAACCGCACTGTGAGTTTGCGAAAAGAGGTAATCTAATTCATCTATAACTTGAAGGTAGATGAAGAGGATGGTTTGCATTCTTCGACATCGTGATCACACTTAGAGCATTCGTCCAAATACGCTGATTTTGAAAGGGATTTGTACATAACCCCAAAAAATCAATGATGTTTTTGAGCTCGTGATAGAGGAGAGGATACTACGATGTATATGTCGCTTGCAGAGAGCAGAATACTTAGATAGGATTGCCGAGAATCCTCGTTAAGTTTGAGGCGACATTGCATAAGAGGCAATTTAAAGCCACAATATCGTGTATTGATGGATATTGTGAGTAAATGCATCATGAGTCTTATGGGAGTTTTGAGCAGATCAAGACTCAAGCTCCTGGACCGATGGCGGCGATAGAGGCCTCACCCACCACCGACTTCAATTGGCTAAAATTTCGATTCGCACCGGTGAGTGAGCATACCAAAGTTTTGAAGAAGGTTGACGGGGCGATCTCAATAAAAGGCAAGATCCACCATGCCACCAAAATTGCTTACATTTTGGAGATGTGCGAGAGGAGGAGGATATCTTCGCCAATTCGACCCATTCCCTAAATCCAAAATTCTCTTTAAACCCATTCTTTTAAAGAAGGTGGTCATCGGGGAAGAGAGAAAAGATGGTAGAATCACCTTCTGCGACTGCTGAAAAAGAGACCCAACAAACCAGGGGGAAGGTGTTTTTGGAGGCAAAGATGGAGCAAGGAGCAAAAATGATGAAAACAAAGAATCTTGCCCCAAAGCGCAGAAGATTGGTGGTTCTCACCGATGAAGATGAAAGTGATTCGACAAGATTCAACCGAGCGCCAAAACCGCCGTAGTTCACCATTACAAGTATTGGCTCAAAGTTATCTCGAGGACTCAAGATCGACCGAGGAGCGTGTCTTCTCGAGGTGCTCGAGACATCGCTAGGTTCGTATAAAATTTCTCAGAAATTTTTAAAGGAGCTCGCACTCGAGATACCTTCCTTCGATGTGCGGTGCTCGCATGAAGAGCTACCGTAGTCGATCTCAAGATGTGCGGGCTCGATAGCAAACGAGCCGACTCAGATTCAAACCGAGGATATGCCAACTCAAACCCTCGTAACCCTCTCGATGCAAACCGAGGACTCGACCGCACAAACTTCGGATGTCAGAGGCTCGTGAGCGTAATATTCTTGATGAGCTCCCCGAGTGATCTACTTTTGATCCCTTAGCGATGTTTCAACCGAACCAGAGAGCCCAAGATGGAAGAAGGGAGAAGTCAAGAAGGCGAGTGGAGGAGCAAGGGGAACGGTTCATTCTTGATCAAGTACCCCGAGCTCAAATTTATACCCTCGATCTCGCAAGATGTTTTCTTCGTATTAAGGACGATCAGATTCATCCTCAATCGACTCTTCCCGAGATGCTTGATATTGCCGCATTCGAGGGGAAGACCGTGGAATGAGGAGACAAATTCCCCGACCGACTTCTCGTGGTTCAGGAGGACAAAGCTCGTGATGAAAAACTCCGATTTTGATGAGCTAGTTCATAAGAAGTTGGTGAAAGGGAGAGCAATCAAGTTGAGTGCCCGAGCAAATGGAGACAAATCTAAAGATGGAGATGGGGACCAACAGGAGATGTTGAGAAGCGAGCCTTTAGATGGAAAATGAGACTTCAAGGTCGATCAACCCCGAAATTGGTCAACCTCGATCAAGCTAGAACTCTTATAACCTTTTTGCACTATTAACAATTATGCCAAAGTTAACAAAAGTCCTATCTTTAACTCAATTGTCTCGATAAAATGATCGAGGCTCGCTTAGAGACCGGAGCTCGCGACGGCCGAGGCACAGATGATCGACAAAGACAGAGGTGCGTAAGATTCCCGAGATTGATCTCACTCCCTTGATGGAAAAAACTTGAGAAGGTTGAGCCAATGATGATCAAAATTGCTCGGATGGAAGAGACGTTGGTCAATCAAGCTCAAAAGATGGAAAGTCTTAGTCACTCTTCGTAGTTGGTGCAAATTCAAAACACTCGACCACCCGTATGACCTCCATGGAAGAAAAGCCGAATGAGAAGTTCGAGGGAGTCAAGGCCGAGTTAAGGATGAATCAATCAAAACACCGGGGAGAGTTCTCGATTTCCTAGAGGTGAAACCGCGTAAAAGAATGAGGTGCTGATAAAGTCTGTTGTTGAGGAAATGAGCTCAATGCTCATGACCAAGATGACAGAGATGTTCAAAGAAGCACTATCCGCCGGGCCTTGCCCACTTATCTCAAGAATTTTCGCGGGCCAAGAACCATCTAAGGAGGCCGGAAGACGAACAAGATCGAGAAGCGAGAGAGATTCGGCCAGGTGAGCAAAGAGCAATATCACATGGACACAAAGACTTCCGGACTTCTTCCAAATTACTATGCAAGAAGGGGGAAAAGGAAGTGAAGATCTCGTAAAAGTTCATGGCACGTACTTTGGAGAAGAAGGCTAAAAAAGATGCTGAAATGTATAATTTAGCCAAAGCCTTAAAAGAAGTCGAAACTTCTGAGAAGTTAAAGTTTGCTCAGGTGGAGAAGCCTGTCTACACTCGACTTTCTGAGCAAACCATGCTTGATGTTGCAAGAGAGAAACCGAAAAGCTAGAGAGCAAAAGTTGGAACAAGCCAGTCGGGGCACCGAAATGCCTATGAAGAGGAAAGCCTCGGGTGTTGTTCAAACTGAAAGCAAGCGTGCAAAGGCTTCTAAGCCAATCCAGAGAAAGCTGATTCTGGATGATGAAGAGAAAGAAGAATTTGAGTCTCAACCTCAGATGAAAGTCTTCAATACTAGAAATGCTCTGAAGACACTCCAAATGGAACAAGCTAAGAAAGATGCTGCCTCGATCTCAGGAGCATCTGTGATCAGAAAGAAGGTAGACGAAGAGCAGAAGCGAAGGAGTGAATTCAGGAAGTTTGCGAGCAAGAGGAAAGGAACATCAAAAGCGCTAAAATGGGCCCACGTTGATAAATGGATGCCCATTAAACTCAACGATATGTGGGAAGAAGTCAAGAGAACCTCTGGTTCAATTATGATGTTCTCAGGGAATGGAGAGAGGAAGGCTCAGATCAGAATGAAGCATTCATTGAGTATCTCCTTACCTTCTATCCAAAGTATCTACAGAGCTAGATTAACCTTGCGGATGAAGGAGAAGTACAGATAGTAGCCCCTGGTCCATATTCCTATCCTCCTCCAAGACTTGATAATGGCTTGGTGAATGAGAAGGCCATTACTCAAGAGATTGCTCAGTATGCTGGTCAGTTGGGTCTAACAGGAAATAGTTCAGACATCATCAAGGAAAGAAATGAGTTGAAGAAGAGATTCTTCGGAATGTTCGATCTGGAGGTGCCCACTAATGAAGTTGAAAATGAAGCAAACTGAAGAGCAGAAGACTGAAGAGCCAAATCTGAAGACTGAAGACTGAAGACTCAGAAGGTTCTGTAATCTTTAAATTTTTTGTCTTTTTGATTTTGTTGATAAACTCATTGTAATCTGTAAATGGTATACTCATCATCAATGAAGATTTATCATTATGCTCAAAAGATAATATCTCATTATCTTATTTACATGTCTTTTATTTTGATATGCCTGAATGTATGATGATATGGGGAAATTGTCCAATTTTGAAAAATTTATGTAAGTATTTGGTAATGAACTATTTAAAGAGATTCATTACTGAAGAAATTGCTGAATGATTAAACTGCTGAGAAACTCTGAAATTGTTGGGAGATTCTCTGATTTAAGAAATTGTTGGGAGTCAACCAATCTTGTAATAGGATAAACTGAAACCTGGGTATAGGTTTTATTATTGTAACAAGATAGGTTTTGGCATCATCAAAAAGGGGGAAATTGTTGGGAGATGAATTTAATAAAGATATATGATTTTGATTAAGATCCCAAAACCCCCTAAGTATGACATGTTCGAATGATCTTGATAGTTGAGTCGATTCAGTTTTAGAGTAATCGGATGTTATCTGCAAAAATGTATAGTCAAGATATATAGTTTAGATAGGTTCTCAAAACTCAAGAACTCAAGATGTTTCAAGTATCCAAAGTTTCGATGAAACTCGAGATATCAAGACTCAAGATGATAACCGAGTAATCAAGACTCAAGATTAAGACTCAAAGACATCACCAAGATAAACTACAAAGATTCTTCAAGACCCGAAGACTCGTAAGACCAAGACTCGTAAGACTCAAAGACACTCAAGACAAGACCAAGACCGAAGAATCAAGATCAAGAATACTAAAGGCACAAGAATTATCAAGACTCAAGAATGTACTAAATGCTCAAGATAAACTCAATGTTCCGAGGCACCGATAATATCTATCTCAAGGATGCAATAATCGGAAGATCGCGATTCCTTAAGAAGTTAGATATTGCCAAGACATTCAAATGCGCATAAAAGGAACTAAGTCGGTGTTGTTAAGGTTATATCAAACTCGAGTTTGTAACCAAAAAGAGCCGCTGAAGGTGTCTACCTTTTTAACTCGAGACAAAAGTCAAAAAGAAGAAGACGACATCAGCACCATACCGATAATCGACAAAGGATGTGTCATTTGAAAAAGATGTCGATGTACAAAAGTTCCGCATCGCAAAAAGTGAAGATCGGCTACATGAAAAGCTATTACCTAAAATGTGTTAGGGAGTTTCAAACCCTAAATATAGCCGCTTTCACACACCACAAGAGGGAACTCACGGCTATCTCTCCAACGGATAGTTTTCAAAAGTGACCTTGGTGTATGCCTATAAATACCGGGTGACCCTCTACATTGTAAGGTTACGGAAATTTATACGCAACTCAAGAGCTCAAACTTATTCTTGCAAAAGTTAAAGCACTCGAAAAACTTAGAATTTCCCAAGTGCTTCGATATGGAAGAGAGCTCACTATACTAAGCCTAGCTTGATAAGATTTATCCAAAGCTTAGTCGGATATCCTAACCCTTTGCATTGTGCTTCATTGTAAAGGATATCTCATCCTAGTTGGAAACCAACCGAGAAACCCCAAACCCTTGAGAAGGTAGTTGGAGTGTGTTTGTTGGTGAGAAGAGTTGTAAAGAGTTAGTAAACTACGCGAGTAGTCGAAAAACTCTCTAGAGGAGAAGTTAGTAAGCTTCTGCCAGGTAGTCCGAAAGCTTGTGTGTGATTGAGTAAGTAAACTACGGAGGTAGTCAGAAAGCTCAAGGTCGGGTTGAGTAAGTAAACTATGTGGAGTAGTCAGAAAACTCAGGGCCGAGTTGAGTAAGTAAACTACGAGGTAGTCAGAAAGCTCAAGGTCGGGTTGAGTAAGTAAACTATGTGGAGTAGTCAGAAAACTCAGGGCCGAGTTGAGTAAGTAAACTACGAGGTAGTCGAAAAGCTCGTGGTTGATAGTGAATTTCTCTCAAGAGTCGGAGAGTGGACGTAGGAGCTTGAGTCTCCGAACCACTATAATTGCCGTGTTCTTTATCGCTTTCCTTATCTGTATTTAAATCGTCAGCATTGACTTATTTTGAAAGCATACTTTTCATTGATATTCAGGGCTGAATCAATCCAATCGGTTGCATAAGTGAATCACAAAATTTAATCACTATTTCAATTAAGGAAGGTTTTCAAAGAAAGCTTAAAACGAGTATAATCTAAGGGCCAACCATTCAAGACGACCGAGTAGCTAGAACAGATAGTTATCAAACCGAACTCTCTTCCGAGGATTCAAGAAGTTAGTTATCCCGATCCAAGCAACTCAGATCTCCGACACTCAGACTCGGGCTTGGGATTATCCGAGGTATCCGAAAAGCAACCGCGATCACCGTCTCAAGAGACTTTTGACTCAGAGCGATCTGTGCTTCTCGTAACCTAATCTTCGGATTATCTCGACCCAAGTCGACCTCGAAGAAAAAAGTTTTAAAACATTGAACACGTGTATTCCCCCATACACGTAAGACTTCGCTTACACAGGACCAACAGTCCCCTAAGACGCATTCCTCAAAGGATAGATGACATGAAAGGCATTCTTGTGCTTCGGCGCGGGAAACCTCATGTATGCAATGCCGTATGCGAGATCGGATATCCGCTGGCCATGGGCATGGTAGCAAGATATCAAAGTAACCTAGGAAAGCGCATTGAATGACGACAGCTTAAAAACATTCAAGTGTCTTAAAAGAACTCGGGATAGAATGTTGATTTATCATCGATACTCCAATCCCCATCGGCTACACGGACTCGGTTTCCAATCGATTTAGATTCCAGAGATTATCTACCTCGGTCCAAGTGTGTTTCCATTTGGGAAGTGCAACCATCAAATGGACGACATACGCGTAAATGCATCAACGACTCAACCATGGGACTCCTAAGTAGTTAAGTTTGTGAAGCGTTGAAAGAACCGATTTAGGGTTTAGATCTTCTTAGGTGGACTTGATGGTGTTCTTTGGAATTTGTCAGCAATATCTAATTAAATTGATTTAATTAAATTCAAGAGAACCAAGAGTCCACGAGTTAAACAAACACATTAAAGGAAAAGACATCTTATACGAGAAATCGTTAAGAGATTTTATAGATGTGGCAAAGATAAAATTTAAGGATTGATTCTAGCGATTTCCATTCACAAAGTGTCCGCCTTTTAATACATTCGAGAGACATGTGAGTGGAATGGGTGTCAAGACCGTTTTTACATCACTTTCAGTATAAGTGGGAGAAATTATTACGCTCGTGTAGGTGACATTAGATGTCACGGACTACTCGAGACGTGTTGTAGTATACTTAAAAGCGCACTTTGAGTATAAGTGGGAGATTGTTGGGATTATAATTGAAAAGTATGCTTTTTACTTTGTATAATCGAAACCAATTTTCGTACTTATTTATCAAAATAAATTGTTTATCAAATAATGCTTTTAAATATGATTGAATGTTACATATATTTATGCATAAATGCTCAATAATTCTTCACGTGTTACATCAGAAGTTAATTTAGTGATACCGCATCACGAAGATTAAATTAAAAATCCTTGTAACTAAAAGTACGCCATTCACTTAGATAGATGGAAATGAACAACCATCGCGAAAAGGTTGAGGTGTAAGGCTCATATTGGTTTGTCTTGACCAAGAGATTACACTAGTGCATGATTGATGCGCTAATAGGACCTCTGGGAGGATAAGTTCTTGGAACATCAACAAGGAAGAATTAGACCTCGATGGTTCGTTTGTTTCTTAACCTTCGTCCCCTTAAATAGGATCACGGGGATCGGTAACTATTGCTTTGACTTATCATGGGTAGCGAATCGGAGATTCAATACTTTTTATCTTGGGCAATATTATTGGTCACATGTGATTGCTAAGATTTAATACTTAAGAATAGTGTGCAAAAACGCTTGTTTGATTTGCCCCCTTGGGAGGTTCATAAGTTTTATCATACCAAATCTTGCAAGTGGAATTAGTTTCCTACTATGGATAATAATGTTGAACCGCTCCTCGACAAGGACAAAAGATATTAATTAACGGAAAGCTATTTCAAAGGGCTTGAATTAATTAATGGGCTAGATAATCTTAAACACGGAAATAATGACCGAGCCATATTGATCAATATATGGGTTAAGATGGATGGTGCAATATTAATTATGTAGTGGGATTAATTAATATTTATGGGCTTGAATTATATTGTGGCTCAATATTAGATATTCAAGATCCATTATATTCAAAATCGTTGTCCAATATTTTTTTTTAATTATTAATTTATATTTTAAAAATTCTATAATAAAACTATAAACCAAAACTTATATATACGTTCAATACCATAAACCAAAAATCCTATAATAAAATCATAAACCAAAACTTATACCACATATATATATACCAAAATATCAAATAAATAAACATACACATCATGAAATAAATAAACATACAATCATAAACATACGTCTAATACACCAAAAACATGAAATATATATCATCACAAATATATAATTTAATTACATGCTACCAAAATTTCAAACAACGATCACTCAATATCGTATGAATATAAGAATCGATTGTAAAGGTACCCCATTCAATCGTTTTTTCCATTTCTCCATCTTTTCTTAGAGTAAGAATTGAGCTCACGTTCATAGACAAACTGCAAACAATGAATCAATCAATATAGTATGAATTTTTATTCAATCAATAATAATTTAAATAAATCGATAAATTGACTTACATTGAGAGGAATGTTCGTTAGAGAAGAACGGATTATATCTTCGATAAAGTAACACACAAAATGTCCACAATGTTCATTATCTCGTTGCCTCGGAACCTGTTGATCCAATACACTTTATTTAATAAAGCAAAAGAAACAACATTTAATATAGCGGTAAGAAACAACATTCAATAAAGTCGACATTTATTTTTAGCACTTGTTTTTCTTTTTCATTTTTTGGTTGACCTTTCTCGTTCATGACCATAAATGTTAACAAGATCCGTATTGCCATATTCATCCTCATCTCTAATTATTCTCTTGTATGGGCGTGGATTTGCAGGATCATCGAAAAGATGGTATGTAATGAGTGAAGTTCAAAATGATCATCAATTGTGTCAACATCTTCATCGACATGGTCGCTAATCTGGAAACTATTGTTAAATTTGTTTGACAGAACCACAATGGACCATTTATTATTAACTGGGTCGGGGACATAAAAAATTTATTGAGCTTGACTGTCCATTATGTAAGGGTCATCTCTCGATCCCACATTCTTCAAATCAACGCGCATTTAACCCGTAACTTTCAACTTGGACCCCGTTAGGGATCCTCACCAACCTACACTCAAGATTGGTTGACGTGAACAATATAGTCGAAGTTCCCAAATGTTGACAATCTGGGTCCAAAGTAAGTAGTATTTGATTGATCAACCGCAGCTTCAAAAGAATGGACACTTCACTATTCTCGCATAGTACTTGTGGCATCATGATCTCTCGGTATAAAATGTGTATCCGCTGTTAAGATAACACTTGTATGAATACACATGTGTCTATCGTGCATTCGATAACCACTTAACTCTTTCATTCACCGATTCTCGCTTTCCCGTGACAACATATTTGCTACATAACCATTGAACCACCAACAAGCGCGATTGTGCTCAACTTCAATCCATGATCTATCTCTCGGTGGGATTTCTCTCGCCAAGTGATCGATATGCAGTCAATAAAAGGAAGCACGTCGACCGTGTTGTGAAGTACGCACAAGTGCATCCGTTAGTTCCTCCATGCTAACACTTACAAAGTTGACCACCGGTAATGTCTTCACCATCCATCCTATTGGTGTACCGGTAACTAGAAGTCCAATTGCATCTACATTCGAATAAATTCGCACCAAGACTTTTCGCTTCTTCTACTAAATAGCGTTCGCAATGCATCCTCGCGCCCGGACTTATTCATCACATATCCTTTTGAGCACTTTCATATATCTCTACACCATACATCCATCGCACACGAAGCAGGACCACACATCCTTGACTCGTGTACCAAATGAACTTAAGTAGGTGAACCATTATATAAAAAATGATGGAGGGAAATGTTGGGATTATAATCCCCAAGTATGTTTTTACTTTGTATAATCGAAACCTAATTTCCGGACTTATTTATCAAATAAATTGTTTATCATCGATGCTTTAAAATATGATTGAATGTTATATATATTTACTTTGCATAACTGTTCAATAATTTGTATAATAATTAATCGAAATTAATTTAGTGATACCGGATCACGTAAGATTAAATTAACAAATCCTTTTGTAACTAAAAAGTACGCCATTCACGACCTAGATGGAAATGAACAACCATCGCGAAAGGTTGAGGTGTAAGGCTCGATTGGTTTGTCTTGACCAAGAGATTACACTAATGCATGACCGATGCACGAATAGGACCTATGGAGAGGATAAGTTCTTCGTTAATCGAACAAGGAAGAATTAGACCTCAAATGTTCGTTGTTTCTTAACCTTCGCCCCTTAAATAGATCACGGGGATCGGTAACTATTGCTTTGACTTATCATGGGTAGCTTCGGTAGATTCAATACTTTTTATCTTGGGCAATATTATTGGTCACATGTGATTGCTAAGATTTAATACTTAAGAATCGTGTGACAAGATTCCAAGATTGATTTTCCCCTTATGAGGTTCATAAGTTTTATCATACCAAATCTTGCAAGTGGAATTAGTTTCCTGTATGGATAATAATGTTGAACCGTTTATCTCTAAATTTCAAGGACAAAAGATATTAATTAACGGAAAGCTATTTCAAAATACTTGAATTAATTAATGGGCTAGATAATCTTAAACACGGAAATAATGACCGGAGCCATATTGACTGTAATATGGGTTAAGATGGATGGTGCAATATTAATTATGTAGTGGGATTAATTAATATTTATGGGCTTGAATTATATTGTGGCTCAATATTAGATATTCAAGATCCATTAGAAGGTCCAATCTTAATTCTCCTAAAGGCCCCCTGAGTAGCCCAACATATAGTCCAATATCCTTAAAAGGTGATTAAAATAAAATAAATATTGTTGCTTATATTTCTCTAAATTTTTCTAAAATTATGGATAAAAGAGGGAGAAAGATTTTCTTTGAATTTTGTTATGGAATGAAGATATGTATTCTTGGAATACAAGATTATCTCATTAAATTCAAGAAATCTCCCACTTGGTTATTCATAGTGATATTTCGAAATTTTTGAAAATAGAGGGCAACAAAGATTTTCTTGATTTTCTTGAAAAGATATTATGGAAGATATGTATTTCTTGAAATACAAGAATATCTCATAAATTCAAGAAGATCCAAATCTTGGATTCTTGCTTCATCAAATTTTCGAAAGTAATGCCATAAAATAGAGGAGGTGGAATTTTGTGGAATATTTTAATTATGGAAAAAAGAATATATGGGATATATTCAAGATTTCTTGGTGACCAAGAAAAGTCTTTTCCCACATTGAAAAATCACTAAAATTTCGACCACCCTCCCTCTTATAAATAGGGGATGATTAGTTCATTCCCAAGGACAATTCCATGTGCTGGAAATATTAGCAAATCCACATAAGTGGTGCAACAAAGTTTATTTTTTCCTTTTGTTAATTGTTCGCGAGTATCCTTCCACCGGATTGTCAAGCAAGGGCTAAGGGAATACTTGGGAATTCCTTTTGGTTAGTCCGTCCGACCAAAGTCACTGCCATCCCGAGAGGTACGTTCACGTAAACCCGTAGATTCCGCATGCGTAGTTTTACGTGGCTTTTTATATGCATGATATGTTGTTGCAATTTTTATTTGAATTAATATAGGATTAATTCATGCTAGTAATAATTAATGGATTAAATTTGTATTTAAATATTCACCCCGAATAGATCTGTGTAACTCTTTTCTCTCATTCTTGGACAAGGTGTGTGCAGCAGGAGGTAAGAACGGTTGACCCATTTCTCTAGGCACATGTTTTAATTCTGCTCTTATTCCCATACCAATCATATTCATTCTTGCATTGTAACCATCCTTGGACTTCTTATCAGCTAGGAGAGTGTTGAGCAAGCTGGCACAAACGTTCTTCTCAACGTGCATTAGATCAATGAAGTGTCTAACATACAACTCTTTCCAATAGAGCAATTGAAAGAAAATTGATTCCTTCTTCCCACCGCTAGTGGGGACACTTTTCATGAAGATCTTTCCGCATCGTGTGTCGATATTCTTCATCTCATTCAATACATCCGAACCCCGACAATAAATGTGGTGCTTCACCGCCTCAATTGTGTCATCGAATGCATCGCCATTGTTCTCAGACTTATGGGTTGGGTCCAACCACCTCCTATGTCCCATATAAACGGTCTTCCTACAACGACTCAAGTGAATGTGATGTGTCTTCTTGGTACAACAAGGACATGCATCGCCCCTTTCACACTATATCCAGATAGATTCCCGTAAAGGGAAAGTCATTGATAGTTCCAAACAAAGATGGCCTTCAACTTGAAATTCTCCTTTCTACAAAGATCATACACATCGACACCCTCATCCCACATGAGCTTCAAGTCCTCTATCAAAGGAGTCGATATACATCTATGTCGTTACCCGAGTTGTTTTGGGTCCCGATATTAACATAGACAACATCATGTAATAACTGCGCTTCATGCACAACTCGTGAAAGGTTATAAACTAACATAATCATCGCCAAGTACTATGGTTGGTACTTTGATACCGAATGATTCATTCCGCTGGCAGAGTGCAAGACGCAAGTGTCGTGGACTCGTTGCCAAATTCGATGCCGACATCGAATGTCTTCCATGCGGTGAATCAAATAGGTGTCTTAGCATTCCATCTTTGATCCTATCATCATGATGCCAAGTTAAATTTCTAAAGATCCACAAATACTTATACATTCTCCTGAATCTTGGTATTATTGGAAAGTACCACAACACCTTCGCGGGAGATTTATTGTTAGGAAATGAATTTAATAAAGAGGATTTTGATTAGATCCCAAAACCCCTGAGTATGACATGTTCAGGATAATCTTGATAGATGAGTCGATTCGCTTTTAGAGTAAATTCAGATAATATCCGCACTGTATAGCGGCAGATATAGAACAAAGTTAGATTCTCAAGACTCGCATGAAATCGAGAATCAAGACTCAAGATGAAATCGAGAACCCAAGGCTCGAAATCAAGAATCAAGATGAAGGCTCAGTATGTCTCTGAAGACAATGAGACTCAGAGAATCTTGAAGGCACAAGACTATCAGAGACTCAAGAATATAATCAATGCTCAAGATATCCCTAATGTTCCGAGGCAATCAAAACTGAGGAATATAACCGTTGGAATCCAGCTGACGTGGACCAACGAGAGGAAGACAACCAGCCTGGAAAAGCTGCAGAACCTACAAAGAATAGTATGGATTTGAATGAGATTCTCTCCAACTGTAACATTCAAATCCACACTATAAATACAAGATCTTCCATCAAATTAAGTGTGGAGATTATGCACAAAATGCTATAGAGCCAAGAGCGTTATAGTCAAAGCATTCCCACCCTAGAACACAAGTCTGTAGATATACAAATATATTCAAAGAGTGTTCTAGAACCCAACCTAAGCAACCCACGATGTATCATAAGCTTAGAGAGATTTTCCCAACCTTAAGATTGAGGCTAAACCATTGTAAGGGAAAAATCTCACCATAGTTGGAGACAACACCAAACCCAAACTCATTCTCGTAAGAGATAACGAGTGGTGAAGTGAGGTAGTTGTTAGGCAATCCCGAGTGAGGGTGATAAGTCCCGAAGGAGTGTGAACCCGTTAAGCATCTAAGAGGCGAGCCCGAGAGGGTGATAAGTCCAGAGGCTTTGAGTTAGTAAACTACAGAGGTAGTTAGAAAGCTCAAAGTAGAAAGGTTAGTAAACTCTGAGGGTAGTCGAAAGCCTTAGGAAGTGTTTGAAGGAATTTCCCTAGAAACAGGGAGAGTGGATGTAGGAGCTTGAGTCTCCGAACCACTATACATTGTTGTGTTCTTTACTGCTTTACGTTCTTATCTTGTCGTACGCACTCGATTATAAGTAAGACACAACACATGAGCTCAAAAGTGAAAAATCTGGAATCACCATTCCTTCACCCCTGTTTTATATGCACCACAATGAAATGTTTTGCTTCAAGACGCCAAAAATGGGTTTTCCCACCGACCAACAAGTGGTATCGAAATGAGTTCAAAAGGTTCACTAATTTCGTAGAGTGACCACTGAATGATCTTTTAAAGAAAAACCTGTTTCTTTAAAAAATGCATATATACTGATGTTTTGGCATCTTTATCAATTGAGAAATTGTTGGGATATTTTAGTTATATGCTAAAACATTATCAACTTGTGTTATTCAAGATAATTTACAGATAACAAGTTGAGGGGGAACGAGAGAACAAATTGAGGGGGAACTCACAGAATCAGAAGTAAATAATCGAGATCAGACGCGGCTGCAGACAAGACTAGTTGAGATCAGATGAGTTAGATGAGTTCAACTGATGAGCTGTGCAAAATCAGAGTGAAGAAAAGCTAAAGCCAGCAAATCAGAAGAGAAGGTTGCAGATCAGAAGATGAGCAAAAGAGACTGATCAAGATCAGACGTGATCAAGATCAGATATGATAAACCTGATATGCTAACCTGATATGATGTACTTACCAGATGCTATTCTGATATGTTGATCTGAAGATGTGTTGATCTGATTAGTCGAGCTGATCAGATCAGGCAAAGAAGAAATCAGATAGCCTGAGTAAAAGTGATCTGAGGGTCAGTAAGTAAAAGAGACCTGAGGGTCAGAATGTCTGAAGTCAGAAGAAACTAAACTCAGTCAGCATGAGTGTTAGTATGCCTGATCAGACAAGGTCCGTTGAATCAAGAGACCTAAAACTCAGTATGTTATTGAAGACACTGAGAGCTCAGATAGACCTGAGGCCAGGAGCCGAGCAGAAGACAGAAGACTGAAGACCAAGACTGAAGACTTGTAATTCTTTATGTTTTTGTCTTTACTTTTGAAAAGTTCATTGTAATCTGTAATAGACTATCATACATCAATGAAAACTTTATCTTTATGCTCAAAGATAATACCTCATTATCTTACTTTACATGTCTTTATATTTGATATGCCTGATTATTGTTGTTTGGTGATGAAATTGTTGGGAGATTCATTACTAAATTGTTGTTAAGAGATATATCATTCTTGTAATAGGAAAACTGAAACCTGAGTATAGGTTAAGAATGTTGTAACAAGATGGTTTTGACATCATCAAAAAGGGGGAAATTGTTGGGAAATGAATTTAATAATGAGGATTTTGATTAGATCCCAAAACCCCTGAGTATGACATGTTCAGGATAATCTTGATAGATGAGTCAGGATTCAGTTTTAGAGTGTTCAGGATAATATATGCACCGTGTATAGTCGGCAGATATAGAACAGGTTAGATTCTGAAGACTCAGTATGAAACTGAGAATCTGAAGACTCAGTATGAAACTGAGAACCTGAAGGCTCAGAGAATCTGAAGACTCAGTATGAAGGCTCAATATGTCTCTGAAGACAATGAGACTCGAGAATTTCAAGACACAAGAATTATCAGAGACTCAAGAATATAATCTAATGCTCAAGATATCCCGAATGTTCCGAGGCAATCAAATCGAGGAATATAATTTTCGCCGGAATCCAAATTGACGGACCAACGAGAGAAGACAACCACCGAAAAAAAGCCGCAGAACCTATAAAGAATAGTATGGATTTGAATGAGATTCTCTCCAACGGTAACATTCAAATCCACACTATAAATACAAGATCTTCCATCAAATTAAGTGTGGAGATTATGCACAAAATGCTACAGAGCCAAGAGCGTTATAGTCAAAGCATTCCCACCCTAGAACACAAGTCTGTAGATATACAAATATATTCAAAGAGTGTTCTAGAACCCAACCTAAGCAACCCACGATGTATCATAAGCTTAGAGAGATTTTCCCAACCTTAGCATTGAGGTTAAACCATTGTAAGGGAAAATCTCACCATAGTTGGAGACAACACCAAACCCAAACCCATTCTCGTAAAGAGATAACGAGTGGTGAAGTGGGGGTAGTTGTTAGGCAATCCCGAAAGTGAGGGTGATAAGTCCCGGGCCGAGTGTGAACTCATTAAACATCTAAGAGGCAAGCCCGAGAGGGAGATAAGTCCAGAGGCTTTGAGTTAGTAAACTACAGAGGTAGTCAGAAAGCTCAAAGTAGAAAGGTTAGTAAACTACAGAGGTAGTCAGAAAGCCTTAGGAAGTGTTTGAAGGAATTTCCCTAGAAACAGGGAGAGTGGATGTAGGAGCTTGAGTCTCTGAACCACTATACATTGTTGTGTTCTTTACTGCTTTACATTCTTATCTTGTCGTACGCACTCGATTATAAGCAAGACACAACACATGAGCTCAAAAAGTGAAAAATCTGGAATCACCATTCCTTCACCCCTGTTTTATATGCACCGCAATGAAATATTTTGCTTCCGCACGCGCAAAATGGGTTTTACCTTGGACAACGGTTGTGAACTGCATTCCAAGTGGTTAGCACAACGGTTCTTAACCGCTCCCCAAGCGGTTTATAACTGCTATCTAATTTTTTTTATATTTTTTTTTATAAAATCACTCTCCAAGCTATAACTTTGAGAGCTGTTTGAAAAAATGGTTGTCCAAGTGCAGCTGTGCAAGCCTAAATGTGTAGTAGTGGCTTTTTCTCTTCCCGTTCTTGGTTCGTTTCACTCTCAACTTTAGTCCTCTCAATTTTTCTTTCATTTGACTCCATTAAAAATTAGATACGTATTTTGTATTAAAGAAATACTTAATTATTTTTTTATAAAAATAACAAAACACGTTATTTCTCTAAATTAAGTGTAGATAGCCAAAATTAGGTAATAAAAGTATGAAATTAAATGAAAAATAGGTAATACGTGAGCAATAAAATCATGCAATTTTCATCCATATTAGAACTCCACACCATAACTTTTGGATGCCATGAAAAAAGTTAGAGATTAAATATATTTTGATTTAAATTTTAATAAAAAGAAAATAACAAGCTATTCATGTATTACTAAATGAGTGGGTCTCGCGGCACCAAGGTGAACCGCACACTTCATTATGTAATTGACCCATTTTAAAATTCGGTCGTATGATTTTTACTTTAATTTGTTATTATATTGCAAACCTTATATTAATTAGTTGCGTTCCCAATGTTCAACTTACTTTCTCCAAGTTACGAATCGGGTTCAACTCTCATATTGCCCAACTAGAATACACATAAGCATGCAACTAGCTAATGTTGAAGCGCTCAACTAAAACATGCAACTTACTAATACGTAAACATAAAAATATATATTCCATAAACATACAACAAGCTAAATATTGAATCGTGAAAACCGAAAAACAAAAAAGAAACATGCAATTATGTAAAATACTAAATTGTGTAAACTATAAAATATAGAAACATGCAACTAACTAATATTGAATCGTGCAACTAGAAAACATAGAAACATTCAACTATCCAATACTAAATCATGCGACTAGAAAATATAAAAACATGCAACCAGCTAATACATAAAATAATATTATATCACACAGAAAGATGCAACTAGCTAATATTGAACCGTTCAACTAAAAAATAAATAAACATGCAACTAGCTAATGTTGAAACGTTCAACTAAATAATACATAAACATGAAATAGACATCAATTTAGCACATAAATAGGTTAAGAATCGTGAAATTTCACGCAATAGAAGAAAAGGGAAGAAGAGGAGTGTTTTTTTTTTAAAGGCAATCAATTACAATAGTTTCCTAATATAACCAATTACAATAATTCCTTATACCATCGGGCACATGGCAACATTATTTCATCTCGCTGTAGACCGGAATCGTAATCACCACAACAGGGGGACCGTCCGAAACCGCAACTCGGAACCGCAATCGGAACCGCAACCTAACAACAGGGGGACCACCACCCCACATGAAGGGGATCACCACAAAAGGGAATAATATTCCCTCTCCGTATCTCGAACCCGGGACCTCAAGGTCTCAGGTGGTGGAGCTCTAACCATTTGAGTTATCCACACTTGACAAGAAGAGGAGTGTTTGGTTTCAAAACATGGAGTCATAAAAATGCATATTATGATCCAAATTTTTGTTCCATAAATTAAGTTCATGAAATTCCCAAAATTGTAAAAACCCAAATCAAGCTCTTCAATTTTCTCAGCCACAAATCAATATAGGGGAAACAATTTATTTAGTTAGTTCATCACCACGTTTCTCAGATCCAATTGATAATACAACGTCATCCGATTATAATCACCGTCGTCAGAACCATCACATTGAAAATATAGAAACATGCAACTCTCTAATATAGAACCGTGCAACTATAAAATATAGAAACGTGCAACTCGATAATACAGAAATATGGAACTAATATATAATATAGAAACATGCAACTAGCTAACATTGAAACCTTCAACTAGATAACACACAAACATGCAACTAGCAATACTGAAACTCTTCAGAGCTCTAACAACAATTACAGGCAAAAAAATTGCAACTTAAACAATAATATACAATAGTAAATTGATGATAATTTGGATTTTAATAACTCAAACAAGTATATGAATATGTTTCTTCACTAGTATTTTTCATTTGATGCATGATTGTTGAGATTACTGCGAACGGTAGAGCTTCTAAAATCTAAGGAAAGATGAAATTGTTTAATGAAGGAGATGAAAAGAAAGAAAGAAACGCACAACAGTTGAGAGATGAAGTGGATGATTTGAAAGAAGTGAGTCAAGTTGTTTTTGTGATTTCGTCTTTGGATTTCCGCTAATTCGCACAGTAGGTATAGAGAGGAAGAAGGGGATTTATTTTATTGAATTCAAAATTTATTATTTGGGTAGGGTTAAGGTGAGTGCACGGATCCTAGATCCGTGCAACTGATGCATATGAGACCTTGTCTTACTAAATTATCCTAGTTATCTTCAGGGGGACTTACTAATAGGTACATTTAAGGAATAATACTTACCAATAAAGTACTCCCTCCGTCCCAACATTACTTGAACACTTGTCTTATTTGGACGTCCCAACATTACTTAAATACTCTCAAAATGGAAACAAATATAAAACTGATACACTCACAACACCCTTATTTTATTCCACTCAAACCCACTAAAACTCACTTTACTTGGTTTATGTGTCATTTTCAGTGTTCAAGCCATCTTGGGACGGAGGGAGTAATAAGTACAAAATAGTTGCATATATGTAGATACATTTGCACTTTCAGTGCAATTTTGGCTATATATGCAATCTCGTTTGTACCTATTAATAATTTATATCTATTAGTAATTTTTTCTTATCTTTGCAGTTCTTTTAGATTATTAATTTATGATGTTAAACCATATATTCATATAATAGTTTTTAAAAAATTATTATTTTATTAATTTATCGAAATTATTAATTTACTAAAAAGGTCCAAGTCGAGATTGGGCAAAAAAAAAAAAAAATTTTAAATTATAAATTTATTGAGTATTTATTTATGGAGGTTTTCCAGTAAATGACTTTTGGACCTTGATATAGAATCAATCTTTTTATTTAATAAAGTTATATAAAGCATGTCTTCAAACTCAATTTTCTTTTTAAAATGGCAGGCTCAATTTTTCAGAAGAAAATATAAAATTTCATTTTTGGCATGTAATCTTTTTAAAATGGCAGACTAAGGTTCTTTAGTTGGTTGAGAGGCGAGACCATCCACTGTGGAAGTTTGGAGTCCCCGTAATGCCGGATTGTCAGGCGACTTAGATTTGGATGGGGTTGAAGAGCATCTAATACATCCATCCACACCCATGATAATGATGGTGAACCCCTCCTCGTCCATTTCATTGAAAAAAAATTCAAAATATGCAATGTGTATCTCATTCCTCAATTCTGTTTTTTGGACATCCTCAAGCATCTCATTCAAATCACCATCACCATCAAACCGAATCCTCAATATTATATGCCCATTGAGATGCTTTAAGGTCTTCAATAGTTCCAACTTGCTCCCACATATTCCCAGTGGGAATTCTCGCAATTTGTGAAGAATTCCTTTAGGAATTCTGCAAAGACTATCACACCCATAATTATCCTAGCATCTAGTAGATCCATCCACACCCATGATAATGATGGTGACGCCCTCCTCATCCATTTCATTGAAAAAAATTTCAAAATATGTAATGTGTATCTCATTCCTCAATTCTGCCCGTATGATTTAAAAAATGAAAGAAAACCATGTAGCTGAACTTAGTTTGATTAAAAAGAAGGTAAGATAATCAAACTAGTTAGATTAAGTTTGCGTTTGATTGGATATTTTTAAATATTTGATGCAAGCAAAGTACGGGTGGAATTGATTTAGAGGTATGACTTATATTATTAAAGAATATTAGACGCGATGATTCAAGGGTATTATTACTCGTGATATTAAAGAGTATGATTTATATTATAACAGATATATTAATAGTGATAAGAAGGGTATGACAAACAAATAAACTAAGGGGGTGTATTCAATTGAGATTCTATTAGTTTTTTTTGTGTATTCAATTGGGATTCTATTGGTCTTTTTTTTTTACTTTAAAAAGTATGTGGATTTAGAAAATCCATAGACTCCATGCAGAGTTTGACTGACTTTTTTTATTGATTTACATGGATTTTCATAAACTTAACAGGATTGTGGAATACACTTTTTTCTATTGATTTACATTGATTTCCATAGACTTCGGTGCTGGAACTATTTATACAAATGTATATGGAACACACTTGTATATAAAAAAAATCATTCAAATTGTTTAGAAAAAATACCAAAATATATTAATTCAAAAAAAACTACATTATTATTCATCATTATTATTCTCATCTTCATTCTCATCATCTTCATTTCCACCACTGTTATACCTCGGCCTCATTTCCCACATAACATTAGCAATACTCGTTCTCCATGCATTAGCTTCCGTTCTTTGTTGTAGTTGGTTTTGAGAAAGCAATTTCGTTCTTTGTTGTAGTTAGCTTCCGTATTTTGTTTAAATAGAAATATTACTTGTTTAAATGGAAAAGTATTACTTGTTTAAAAGAAAAGATACTTGTTTAAAAGAAAAGTATAACTTGTTTAGATGAAAAGTATAACTTATTTAAATAGAAAAGTATTACTTGTGTAAATGAAAAGTATTACTTGTTTAAATAGAAAAATATTACTTGTTCAAAAAGAAAAATATTACTTGTTTAAAAGAAAAGTATTATTTGTTTAAAAGGAAAGTATAACTTGTTTAGATGAAAAGTATAACTTGTTTAAATAGAAAAGTTAAATAGAAAAAAATTACTTGTTTAAATAAAAAAGTATTACTTGTTTAAATAAAAAAGTATTACTTACTTGTTTAAAAGAAAAATATAACTTGTTTAGATGAAAAATATAATTTGTTTAAATAGAAAAGTATTACTTGTTTAAATAGAAAAATATTACTTGTTTAAGTAGAAAAGTATTACTTGTTTAAAAGAAAAGTATTACTTGTTTAAAAGAAAAATATATCTTGTTTAGATGAAAAGTATAACTTGTTTAAATAGAAATATAGTACTTGTTTAAATTAAAAATATTACTTGTTTAAATGAAAAGTATTTCGAAGGTTTTTTTTCTTCTGACCTTTCATATTCAGAGTTCTCTGAGAGAATACGTAGAACTCTCTAGTTGTTAGAAGAGATTTTGGAGAGTGAAATTTGTTTATATTTTTGAAAAAGAATCGAAGTAATCCATAGAATATTAAAATCCATAGACTGTTGAATACCTAAAGATTTTTAACGACTTTTTAAAATCCGTATTGAATAACTCAGGATTTTTAAAGACTTTTAAAAATACGGATTGAATACCCCCAGACTTTGAATTTCCTTTTTATATAACTTTTTCCCATTAACTTTTTGTAATATAAGAATTTCCTTTTTATATAACTTTCTTACTTTTTGATTTTATATAAATTCTTATATAGCCCCATATATCACACAATCAATCCACACAAAAATGAAAAGATTTGGATAAATAATTATAAAATAATATTAGTCATTATAACTGAAGGGTCCGATCTGTAAATATAAAACTAATTTTACGGTGAAAAAGTTTCACAGCAAATATAATCTTGATTCATTAATTAAATAAGCTTAAACATAATTTTTGAAAGCGCGGAATTTGAATTTTTGGGTATTGAAAATGTAGAGGGAAATCGAACATAATTAATAAATCAACCAATCAAAATTTACATTAAAAAAAAAATAAAACAAAGATGTCCATCAAAACAAGAACATAATAATAAGAACCAATATTCCAACCGTGCAAATCACATTCCCTCTAATTACAAAAGCAGAATTGTCGCCGCCTTGACTTGGCGGCGGCTGTGACGGCGGAGTTGGTGGCTCCGATGGGGCTGTGTTATTACCATTAGACCCTCCAAAAACGTTGATGGAAAACCTCATGCCCCCAAGACAATGGTCATCTTTGTCACAAATAAAATTGTATATTCTTGCTTCAGTAAGTCCAACTTCATCGTTCCCACTTAGGTAAGTTGCAATAACTCCCCTAGTAGCATTAGCATCACACGATCGATATGTCTCATTTGTTACTTCTTTCACGTTATGTTGAATTCTCGAATACTTAAACACTACAATACACCAAAAATGCTATTAAAAAATACAGAAAATTACACATGCATAAATAATGAGTTTAAATCACAAATAATTTTGGCCCTAAATACATTCACTCTCATAACTTTTTGTTATTGTCAATTTAGTCTCAATTTATTTAACAAAGGTACAATTTATGTCTCAAGTTCGCCTAGTAAAAACAAAAACGATATCATTTTGCCTCACGCTGAACGTGTGTGCCGAATCGAATTTGGGGTTTTCGGGCCTCGCCACGTGTGCCCTTTGATATTTTTATTTATTTTAATGACATGTAATTTCAGATGTTAAAAAGAGAATTACGCGTGGCAACTCATAACTTTTTTTTATTGTCGATTTATTCCCAATTTATGCAACAATGTACAATTTATGTCTCAAGTTCGCTAAAAAAATTGCAAAACGATGTCATTTTGCCTCACACGAGACATGCGTGCCGATTGACTTTGGGGCTTTCCGGACACCGTCGAGACACATAATTTTATTTTTAACATCTGAAATTACATGTCATTAAAATAAATAAATAAAATTCAATTGGCACGCGACGAGGGCCCCGAAGCCCCAAATTCAATCGGCAGACACACGTTTCCGCATTTTACATTTTGCAAATAAATTTGGGACGAATCAGACATTATCAAAGAAATTGAGACTAAATGGAAAAGTACAAAAAGGTTATGAGGACTGAATCCATTTAGGGCCAAAATTATGGGACGATTATGAGTTAAACTCCATAAATAATTATGTGTGTTTCATACCAAGTATGTCGCCCACCGTGAAATTGTATTTTTCCGACCAGGCAAGATAATTTGTTCCGGTGCCGGAGTTCCATCCACTCTCATCACCAACACTGTAGACATCAGAAACAACAACCTCAACTAATAAAAAATAAATTAAAAAGATCGAATATTTAGAAACCATAATCATATCCGTAGCTAAATATAGATGAAAATTTATAAGGAGGGAGAAAAAAGAGCATATATATTTTCTCTGAACAAAAAATCATGATGGTGGAATACCATTAATTTGTCCAAACTTGGAAGGTTTCTTGAGAACTAATTAATTAATTAAGTATTACCATATATTTAATTTTAATTTTAGATTGAACATTTCATCCTTTTGAGATACTTTATTAATGTTCAACTTGATGAATATTATAAAACTGGATAATTATGTTGGCCAGTACTTATCCTACCTAAATTATTGCACTTTTACTTGGAGTACTTCACATTGAGGAGATGTGTACGTATGTACAACTTATGATTGACTTGCATTTTTTAAATTGTATAAGATATTTACGAGATTATTGTAAAATATATGATTTTATAATTTATTAGTACAATATTTAACAATAATCTTGTATATTGAAGTTGAACGTTTTTTTTTATCGGACAAATAGTGACTCGAACTCATGACTTCACGGCATAAGTAATAGTGCTCAAACCGCTTGAGCTATTCCACTTCGTCACACAACATTAAAGTTGAACGTATTGTGATTCTTACTATTATTTAGTAAGAGTCATCTTCGGTGGAACTTAATCACATAATATAAAATTGATATTATTATATTTATAAATTAATATTATAACGAATATACATTGATATCATCACGCTTATAAATTAATACCATGATATTTGTGTGTGTGCAAATGTTATAACACTAATTTATAAGAGTAATTATGAATAAATGAATATTATGGTATTAGTATGAATTCAGTTTCATAAGATGAATAAATTTCACAGAAAAAGAGTTTGTCATTTAGATATCTTTAAACTGAAAACACAAGAATAAAAAATATTCCCTCCTTGGTGTGAAAAAAGGATCATTGATGGATTACACTAATTAAGACTGCAAATTTAATGGGATATAGTTGGTTTCAAAATGATTTACAGTAATGTACTAAATTTGATGTAAAAGCTAGACGAAGTTTTTGAGAATGCTCTTACACGTATTCCGATTTCCAAACACATTCACATTTTGAGTACATCGTGAGTTAAAAAAGCCATTCTCTAAAACAGTTTGTTTGTTGGTAATTTGAAGATGATTTGAAAATTTTAAAAATAAATAGTAGACAATTCTTACAATTTAAGATAATTATTTTTGTGAAAAATTTCGTAGTCAATTCTTTATTTTTTTTGGGGTAATTGTCACCAAACGAGTGGAATGCATCAGGTGCACCGTACAATTCAAAGTGCATTTTTAAAACATACAACTTGTTTCAACTTGATTATAATTAAATACGTAACTTGATTGTTTTCACTAACACAAATTATAAGTTTCAGTATAAAAAAATTAAATATTTCAATGCAACAAATTACATGTTCTAAAAATACATTTGTATTGCAGTAAGGTGCACCTTTAGACATATAAAAACCAGCTAGCGCTACTACCAGTTTTGATTTTTTTATATAAATTAAATTAATTTAAACACTTTTACAAAATTACAATCACTTACAAACGCCCATTTCTCTTCTCCAAATTGCAGGTTCCCGAAGATCAACATGTGATGGATTTCATCAGATCTCACTGCAACTTCTTCATACATATAACAGCAAAAAAAAGAAAAGGGAAAAAAATCATTTTTAATGCTCATAATAGCATGAAATCAGCACTTGGTAGGGATTTATAAGTTTTCACTTTACAAGTAAGAATTATTTAGAATGTTGTATTATATAATTATGTGTTCACTTGTGTCAGGAAATTAATGTAAATGAACTGATTCTACATTTTTATATAAGTTTGAATTTTCGGAAGGAGTTAATATCAATTTGCAATATGTTCTATGATATTTTTATCAATTTACAACTTATACAACTTTTTTATCAACTAAAAAACATTGTAGGCGTTGCAATTGATAAAAAATCATAGTACATGTTTTAAATTAATATTTACCTTAAATATATTTCTCGAGTGTGCCGAACTCATATGGCGATCATGCTCAGAACATGAGTTGACCTTTTTCGCAACATACGCATGGGAAATGTGGACATCGGTATGTGTTTACACGCATGGTCAAAGAAATAGATGGGTCACGCTTTATTTGCGATTTGTAGTAGAGCGCACCGTATCAACAGGTGAATAATCGAATCCAAATGTCGAGTCATGAGCGCAACATCTTGCCTTAGCGTCTTTTTCTTTTTCTTTATCATTTGCCCAACTTTGGGTACAAGGTAGATTTCATTTTTGGCTCAGTTGTATGTTTGATCTTTTTAATTAATAAAAAAATAGTTGAGTTACAAAAGATATACATTTTGCACAATTCCATTTCTCTCTCCCTTTTCTTTTTTAATCAGTTTTTCTTGGTAAAAATGTAATTTCTCCCGAATGCACGTGATCCTTCTCTTCAATCTGTGCGCTGACCATGGACCCTTGATTTTGCCGAAATGGGCTTTAATTGCTGAAATTTCATAAATTTTAGGGGGTGTTTCATTTTAGATAAGTGACTGAAATGAGTGATTTTGAGAAAATTAATTAATAACGGAAGTTAATGGTACTTGTAAAAAATAATTAAAGAAAAATTTATAATATTTGAAAAAAAATAATAATAATACTTAAAAAAATGTTCATAAGATACTAAAAGGCACCCCTCTTTTAACTTTTAGTGTTAATCTAATAAAAGAGAAATAAAACACTTCAAATTGCTTATATACACAATTTTAGAAGACTATAATCACTTATAATTTCTTCCAAACACCCCTCATACTGTTGTTTTATGCTCACTAATACACATTTGAGCTTGGACAGCTGTTAAAAAAGCCCTTAGAGAGCGGTTATAATAGCTGTCCAAGTAACAGCTGTTAAAAAAGCCCTTAGAGAGCGGTTATAATAGCTGTCCAAGTAACAGATGTCCAAACTTGGACAACTATTAAAAACCGTTGTCCAAAAGTTGGGCTTGGACAGCGATTTTCAACCGCATTGCAAGAGGGGGGCTTGGACAGCGGTTAATAACCGATGTCTAACTTAATTTTTTTATATATAATTTCGTTTATTATGTTAGATAGACAGCGGTTATTAACCGCTGTCCAATATCTTTTTTTTTTAATTATTAATTTATATTTTAAAAATCCTATAATAAAACTATAAACCAAAACTTATATATACGTCCAATACCATAACCCATAAACCAAAAATCCTATAATAAAACCATAAACCAAAACTTATACCACATATATATATATATACCAAAACATCAAATAAATAAACATACACATCATGAAATAAATAAACATACAATCATAAACATACGTCCAATACATCAAAAATATAAAATATATATCATCAGAAATATATAATTTAATTACATGCTACCAAAATTTCAAACAACGATCACTCAATATCGTATGAATATAAGAATCGATTGTAAAGGTACCCCGTCCAATCGTTTTTTTCATTTCTTCAGTCTTTTCTTAGAGTAAGAATTGAGCTCACGTTCATAGACAAACTGCAAACAACGAATCAATCAATATAGTATGAATTTTTATTCAATCAATAATAATTTAAATAAATCGATAAATTGACTTACATTGAGAGAAATGTTCGTTAGAGAAGCGCGGATTATATCTTCGATAAAGCAACACACAAAATGTCCACAATGTTCATTATCTCGTTGCCTCGGAACCTGTTGATCCAGTTCACTTTATTTAATAAAGCAAAAGAAACAACATTTAATATAGCAGAAGAAACAACATTCAATAAAGTCGTACATTTCTTTTTAGCACTTATTTTTCTTTTTCGTTTTTTGGTTGACCTTTCTCGTTCATGACCATAAATGTTAACAAGATCCGGATTGCCATATTCATCCTCATCTCTAATTATTCTCTTGTATGGGCGTGGATTTGCAGTTTCATCGAAAGATGGTACAGAATGAGTGAAGTTCTGAAAAGGATCATCAATTGTGTCAACATCTTCATCGACATGGTCGCTAATCTAGAAACTATTGTTAAATTTGTTTGACAGAACCACAATGGACCATTTCTTATTAACTGGGTCGGGGACATAGAAAATTTGTTCAACTTGACTGGCCATTATGTAAGGGTCATCTCTCAGATCCCACATTCTTCAAATCAACGGTAATAAACCCCGTAACTTTCAACTTGGACTCCGTTAGGGATCCTCACCCAACTACACTCAAAGATTGGTTGACGGTGAACAATATAGTCGAGTTCCCAAATGTTGACAATATGTCCAAAGTAAGTAGTATTTGATTGATCCATTGTAGTTGCAGTAATGGACACTCCACTATTCTGCATAGTACTTGTGGCATCATGATCTCTAGTATAAAATGTGTATCCGTTGTTAAGATAACACTTGTATGAATACACATGTCTATCAGGCATTCTGGATAACCACTTAACTCTTTCATTCAATCGATTACGCTTCCGTGACAACATATTTGCTACATAACCATTGAACCACCAACAAACGCGTGTGATTGTGCTCAACTTCAATCCATGATCTATCTCGTGGAATTTCTCTCGAAGAAGTGATCGCGTGTGCGGTCAATAAAAGGAAGACGTCGGCCGTGTTGTGAAGCGCACGCAGTGCATTCTTGTTAGTTCCTCCATGCTAACACTTACAAAGTTGACCACTTTGGTAATGCCTTCACCATCCATCCTATTGGTATACGGATAACCGGAAGTCCAATTGCATCGACATTCGAATAAATTCGCACCAAAGACTTTCATTGCTTCTTCTACTAAATAGCGTTCGCAATGCATCCCTCCTACCGGACTTATTCATCACATATCCTTTGAGCACTTTCATATATCTCTCACACCATACATCCATCGTGATACGAAAGGGACCACACATCCTTGTCTCGTGTACCAAATGAACCGTTATTAGGTGAACCATTATATCAAAAAAATGATGGAGGAAATACATCTCAAGCTCACAGAGAGTCCCCACAATCCGCCTCCTCAAAACCAAGCAATTTTCTAGGATCTATGACCTTGCTACTCATTGCCTTGAAGAACCAACATAACTTTGTTATGGTTATCGCGACATTTTCAAGCAAGATAGAACGTATTGAATGGGCAAGAAAGTCTCCATGATGACATGATAATCATGCGATTTCAGATTCATCGATCTCACGCCATCATCCGGTACAAGTCTCTCGTATGTTGGAGGAATAACCCTCTCGTACTTTCACATCCTTTAGCAAATTGAAGTAACTCTTTTCTCTCATTCTTGGACAAGGTGTGTGCGGCGAGGTAAGAACGGTTGACCCCTTTCTCTAGGCACGTGTTTTTAACTCTGCTTTTATTCCCATATCAATCATATTCATACTTGCATTGTAACCATCCTTGACTTCTTATCGCCTAGGAGAGTGTTGAGCAAGTCGGCACAAACGTTCTTCTCAACGTGCATTAGATCAATGAAGTCTAATGTCTAACATACAACTCTTTCCAATAGGGCAATTGAAAGAAAATTGATTCCTTCTTCCAACCGCTAGTGGGGGACACTCTTTTACGAAGATCTTTACATCATCGTGGTGTCGATATTCTTCATCTCATTCAATACATCCGAACCTGACAATAAACGTGGTGCTTCACCTGTCTCAATTGTGCCATCGAATGCATCGGCCATTGTTCTGTACTTATGGGTTGGGTCCAACCACCTCCTATGTCCCATATAAACGGTCTTCCTACAATGACTCAAGCGAATGTGATGTGTCTTCTTGGTACAACAAGGACATGCATTGGCCCCTTTCACACTATATCCAGATAGATTCCCGTAAGCGGGAAAGTCATTGATAGTTCCAAACAGCATGGCCTTCAACTTGAAATTCTCCTTTCTACAAGCATCATACACATCGACACCCTCATCCCACATTAGCTTCAAGTCCTCTATCAAAGGAGTCAGATATACATCTATGTCGTTACCAGGTTGTTTGGGTCCTGATATCAACATAGACAACATCATGTAAGTGCTCTTCATGCACAACTCGGGTGAAAGGTTATAAACTAACAGAATCACTGGCCATGTACTATGGTTGGTACTTTGGATACCAAACGGATTCATTCCGTCAGTTGAGAGTGCAAGACGCAAGTGTCGTGGCTCGTTGCCAAATTCTGGATGCCTGACATCGAATGTCTTCCACTAGGGTGAATCAGCAGGGTGTCTTAGTATTTCATCTTTGATCATTTCATCATGATGCCAAGTTAAATTTCTAGCATCCACAACGCTACTATACATTCTCCTGAATCTTGGTATTATTGGAAAGTACCACAACACCTTCGCGGGAGATTTATTTTTCTTATATCGCTTCTCCCCACACTTGGGACATTCATCGAGGTCTGCATACTCCTTCCGAAATAAGATACAATCACCAGGACAAGCATGAATTTTCTGATGTGTTAACCCCATGGACTTGAGCATTTGTTTAGCATCATATGCTCTCTTAGGCAGTACATTTCCATCAAGCAATAGACCACTAACTGTTCCACCATACTTGTGAAGCACTCATCGGACAACTGGTGAGCTGCTTTTAGGTTGAACAATATCAACACAGCTGACAGTTTTCTTGCCTTCTTACACCCGGGCCACAGTGGTAATCCAGCAGAATCACTTAACTTCTCTAACATATAAGGGTGATCTCGCAGATCATCGTCATCCCCACTCGATGTATCAACAGTCGGTACATCATCGAAAATATCCGCATCCACTGTATGTTCAAACCTAAAGTCAGTTTCTAGGTTGCTTGAGCTACATCCATCTCTTCTCTCACCATGATATGTCCAAAAGGTATATGTTTTATCAATACCGTGAATCATCAAGTGGTCAAACAGACTTTCTCGACCACTAACGGTTTTTTCATTCATACATTTCCAACACGGACATGGAATGTACCGAGGGTCGGTGCAGTGTCTAATTGCATGATTACAAAATTCTTTCACCCCATTACTATACTCATCTGATAATCGATCTGCTCGAACCCACTTTCGATCCATATAGAACTAGAGATGCCTATAGACAAGGCAATATGAAGTGTTTCTCAAGATAATGTATCATAATGTATTAAACCTAAAACTATTCCAATCCTAATGCATACCTAACCATACTTAATCTACATTCATTTTAATTTTCTAATTTTGAGATAATACATGCATTGATGTCATACCAAATTTTGAAGTTTAAACCTTTATGAATTGGTAAAATAATTGAACTTATATCCACAAAATGACATTGGGTAGATCAAGTTAAGATTAACCAAGTCAACAAAAGTTTATAGCTTGATTACTACTTCAAATTCTAATGTACCTAAGGTTTTGTTGCTTCTCAAGACAATGTATCCTAATGTATCATCAATCATCTAAAGCAACACACTATCCATTCACCAAATCATCAATCAATAACTCAAATATATCCTAATGTATTAATCTTAATTTATGTTTAAATCCTCACACAAGCATATTATCAAACATATTGAGTGCATCAATTAAACAACCAACCAACCAACCTAAAAATCATATAAATTCATCAACCAACCCAAAAATATATAAATTCACATTTTAATCCACACATTTGCAAGAGCATTCACATCCCAAAAACTAAATTATACAATCTATTCATATCTAAAACAAACACATTATCCATTTCACCAAATCATAACATATATATATATACTAACATATAGATATATATACTATCCTAACACACACATATATATATATACCATTAACTATATTTAACAATCCTAACATATATATACTCACAATCTATTCATATCTAAAGCAAGAGCATTCACCATTAACAATCCTAACATATATATATACTAGCATAGATATATATATACTAACATATAGATATATACATACACACACACACTTATATATATATATGTATAAAAAAGAAAATTACCTATATATAAATGGAGGACGGCGGCGGCGGCGGCGACGGCGGTATGGAGGAGGAGGCCGGAGGAGGGCGACGGAGGTAGGGGATCGAGAAGAAGGAGGAGGGCGACGACGACGGCAAAGACGCGAGAGGTAGGGGATGACGAGTAGGAGGGCGATGGTGACGGCAACGGCGCGAGAGGTAGGGGATGACGAGGAGGAGGTCGACGGCGACGGCAACGACGCGAGAGGTTGGGGAGAAAAATGGATTTAGCAGAGGAGAAAATTAAATCGTAAATGGGGGCTGCTCTCTGGACGCGTACACGATATAAGGGTTTCGGGGTTTGAGAGCGGGTTTTGAACCATCGTCCAATCTTTACCTTGACGATGGTTCGAACCAGTATTCCAAGTGGTTAAGACAATTTTTTCTTAACCTCCAAGTAAAATTCTTGGAGAGCGGTCTAGAACCGCTATCTAATTTTTTTTATTTTTTTTTTTATAAAACCGCTCTCCAAGCTATAACTTGGAGAGCTGTTTGAAAAAAAGGTTGTCCAAGTGCAGCTGTGCAAGCCTAAATGTGTAGTAATGGCTTTTTTCTCTTCCCGTTCTTGGTTCGTTTCACTCTCAACTTTAGTCCTCTAAATTTTTCTTTCATTTGACTCCATTAAAAATTAGATACGTATTTTGTATTAAAGAAATACTTAATTTTTTTTATAAAAATAACAAAACACGTTATTTCTCTAAATTAAGTGTAGATAGCCAAAATTAGATAATAAAAGTATAAAATTAAATGAAAAATAGGTAATAAGTGAGCAATAAAATTATGCAATTTTCATCCATATTAGAACTCCACACCATAACTTTTGGATGCCATGAAAAAAGTTAGAGATTAAATATATTTTGATTTAAATTTTAATAAAAAGAAAATAACAAGCTATTCATGTATTACTAAATGAGTGGGTCTCTTGTGCACCAAGGTGCACCGTGCACTCGGTATGTAATTGACCCATTTTAAAATTCGGGTCGTGCGCGTTTTTACTTTAATTTGTTATTATATTGCAAACCTTATATTAATTAGTTGCAGCCCAGCGGTTCAACTTACTTTCTCCAAGTTACAGATACTGGGTTCAACTCTCATATTCCTCAACTAGAATACACATAAGCATGCAACTAGCTAATGTTGAAGCGTTCAACTAAAACATGCAACTTACTAATACAGAAACATAAAAATATATATTCCATAAACATACAACAAGCTAAATATTGAATCGTGAAACTGAAAAACAAAGAAACATGCAATTATGTAAAATACTAAATTGTGTAAACTATAAAATATAGAAACATGCAACTAGCTAATATTGAATCGTGCAACTAGAAAACATAGAAACATTCAACTATCCAATACTAAATCATGCGACTAGAAAATATAAAAACATGCAACCAGCTAATACATAAAATAATATTATATCACACAGAAAGATGCAACTAGCTAATATTGAACCGTTCAACTAAAAAACAAATAAACATGGAACTAGCTAATGTTGAAACGTTCAACTAAATAATACATAAACATGAAATAGACATCAATTTAGCACATAAATAGGTTAAGAATCGTGAAATTCCATGCAATAGAAGAAAAGAGAAGAAGAAATTTTTTATTTTTTTTTTGAAAGACAATCAATTACAATAGTTTCCTAATATAACCAATTACAATAATTCCTTCTACCATCGGGCACATGGCAACATCATTTCATCTCGCTGTAGACCGGAATCGTAATCACCACAAGAGGGGGACAGTCCGAAACCGCAATTCGGAACCGCAACTCGGAACCGCAACCTAACAACAGGGGGACCACCACCCCACATGAAGGGGATCACCACAAGAGGGAATAATATTCCCTCTCCGTGTCTCGAACCCGGGACCTCAAGGTCTCAGGTGGTGGAGCTCTAACCATTTGAGCTATCCACACTTGACAAGAAGAGGAGTGTTTGGTTTCAAAACATGGAGTCATAAAAATGCATATATTATGATCCAAATTTTTGTTCCATAAATTAAGTTCATGAAATTCCCAAAATTGTAAAAACCCAAATCAATCTCTTCAATTTTCTCAGCCACAAATCAATATAGGGGAAACAATTTATTTAGTTAGTTCATCACCACGTTTCTCAGATCCAATTGATAATACAACGTCATCCGATTATAATCACCGTCGTCAGAACCATCACATTGAAAATATAGAAACATGCAACTCTCTAATATAGAACCGTGCAACTATAAAATATAGAAACGTGCAACTCGATAATATAGAAACATGGAACTAATATATAATATAGAAACATGCAACTAGCTAACATTGAAACGTTCAACTAGATAACACACAAACATGCAACTAGCAATACTGAATGTGGCAAACGTGATGCCATCTCAATTAGAATTGCAGCACTTTAACAGTGCACTATAATTAATTCGTGGTGCATTCAAAGTATGGATAATTTTTTTTTTTTAATACTTTCCACTTCACCAAATCTTTGTGTAATCTGTGGATGAAAATACCCTCCTCGGCTTGTCCCTCAATTATTATTATTATTAATTTTATTATTCTTTATTCTTGTTTGATGAATTCTGTAATTCGTGTGTTTATTTCTTGTGTATGTAAATTGTAATATGCTCCCCTTACCCTTTAAATTTTACACCATTTTACACCCATGATGGTAGAGAGATTGAGAAATGTTATGGATGAAAAATTAGGTGGTACTGGTTTGTCATTCAAGATTTAATGGGTTTGAGTTAGGTAAGTTTTATCATGTCATTAAATAAATATGATGTTCTGTAAAGCATCCAGTACGTCCATCCACACCCATGATAATGATGGTGACCCCCTCCTCATCCATTTCATTGAAAAAAAATTCAAAATATGTAATGTGTATCTCATTCCTCAATTCTGCCCGTATGATTTAAAAAACGAAAGAAAACCATGTAGCTGAACTTAGTTTGATTAAAAAGAAGGTAAGATAATCAAACTAGTTAGATTAAGTTTGCGTTTGATTGGATATTTTTAAATATTTGATGCAAGACAAAGTATGGGTGGAATTGATTTAGAGGTATGACTTATATTATTAAAGAATATTAGACGAGATGATTCAAGGGTATTATTACTCGTGATATTAAAGAGTATGATTTATATTATAACAGATGTATTAATAGTGATAAGAAGGGTATGACAAACAAATAAACTAAGGGGGGTGTATTCAATTGAGATTCTATTAGTTTTTTTTGTGTATTCAATTGGGATTCTATTGGTCTTTTTTTTTACTTTAAAAAGTCTGTGGATTTAGAAAATCAATAGACTTCATGCAGAGTTTGACTGACTTTTTTTATTGATTTACATGGATTTTCATAGACTTAACAGGATTGTGGAATACACTTTTTTTTATTGATTTACATTGATTTCCATAGACTTCGGTGCTGGAACTATTGATACAAATGTATATGGAACACACTTGTATATAAAAAAAATCATTCAAATTGTTTAGAAAAAATACCAAAATATATTAATTCAAAAAAAACTACATTATTATTCATCATTATTATTCTCATCTTCATTCTCATCATCTTCATTTCCATCACTGTTATACCTCGGCCTCATTTCCCACATAACATTAGCAATACTCGTTCTCCATGCATTAGCTTCCGTTCTTTGTTGTAGTTGGCTTTGAGAAAGCAATTTCGTTCTTTGTTGTAGTTAGCTTCCGTATTTTGTTTAAATAGAAATATTACTTGTTTAAATGAAAAAGTATTACTTGTTTAAAAGAAAAGATACTTGTTTAAAAGAAAAGTATAACTTGTTTAGATGAAAAGTATAACTTATTTAAATAGAAAAGTATTACTTGTGTAAATGAAAAGTATTACTTGTTTAAATAGAAAAATATTACTTGTTTAAATAGA
Source organism: Stenogyne calaminthoides (assembly GCA_037126765.1). Lineage (NCBI taxonomy): Eukaryota > Viridiplantae > Streptophyta > Magnoliopsida > Lamiales > Lamiaceae > Stenogyne > Stenogyne calaminthoides. Next base: position 12,743,177 of record JBBCBC010000031.1, on the reverse strand, counting down.
AAAATAATACTTGTTTAAAAGAAAAGTATTATTTGTTTAAAAGGAAAGTATAACTTGTTTAGATGAAAAGTATAACTTGTTTAAATAGAAAAGTTAAATAGAAAAAAATTACTTGTTTAAATAGAAAAGTATTACTTGTTTAAATAGAAAAGTATTACTTACTTGTTTAAAAGAAAAGTATAACTTGTTTAGATAAAAAATATAACTTGTTTAAATAGAAAAGTATTACTTGTTTAAATAGAAAAATATTACTTGTTTAAGTAGAAAAGTATTACTTGTTTAAAAGAAAAGTATTACTTGTTTAAAAGAAAAATATATCTTGTTTAGATGAAAAGTATAACTTGTTTAAATAGAAATGTAGTACTTGTTTAAATGAAAAATATTATTTGTTTAAATGAAAAGTATTTCGAAGGTTTTTTTTCTTCTGACCTTTCATCTTCAGAGTTCTCTGAGAGAATACGTAGAAATCTCTAGTTGTTAGAAGAGATTTTGGAGAGTGAAATTTGTTTATATTTTTGAAAAAGAATCAAAGTAATCCATAGAGTATTAAAATCCATAGACTGTTGAACACCTAAAGATTTTTAAAGACTTTTTAAAATCCGTATTGAATAACTCAGGATTTTTAAGACTTTTGAAAATACGGATTGAATACCCCTATACTTTGAAAGTCTAAAAAAATCTTACAGACTCCACAATCAATACACCTCCTAAGTAATGGAACATGTCTTCTGACAAACAAATAAACTAAGTAATGGAACATAACACGTTGGAATTATCTAAACCGATTTGACTCCAAAGTGGAGTAATTTTATTTCAAAACGGGAAATGAAATTCGTTCCGCTCTTGTAGAATCTTAAGAATTCTTTTGCTTACCTTACCCAACTCAAAAAGACATTCTTTTAATTTTTAGTATATTTTCTCATTTTCAAGTTGAGAGCCTTATTTTTCCCATTAACTTTTTGTAATATAAGAATTTCCTTTTTATATAACTTTCTTACTTTTTGATTTTATATAAATTCCTATATAGCCCCATATATCACACAATCAATCCACACAAAAATGAAAAGATTTGGATAAATAATTACAAAATAATATTAGTCATTATAACTGAAGGGTTCGATCTGTAAATATAAAACTAATTTTACGGTGAACAAGTTTCACGGCAAATATAATCTTGATTCATTAATTAAATAAGTTTAAACATAATTCTTGAAAGCGCGGAATTTGAATTTTTGGGTATTGAAAATGTAGAGGGAAATCGAACATAATTCATAAATCAACCAATCAAACTTTACATTAAAAAAAAATAAAACAATTATGTCCATCAAAATAAGAACATAATAATAAGAACCAATATTCCAACAGAGTAAATCACATTCCCTCTAATTACAAAAGCAGAATTGTCGCCGCCTTGACTTGGTGGCGGCTGTGACGGCGGAGTTGGTGGCTCCGATGGGGCTGTGTTATTACCATTAGACCCTCCAAAAACGTTGATGGAAAACCTCATGCCCCCAAGACAATGGTCATCTTTGTCACAAATAAAATTGTATATTCTTGCTTCAGTAAGTCCAACTTCATCGTTCCCACTTAGGTAAGTTGCAATAACTCCCCTAGTAGCATTAGCATCACACGATCGATATGTCGCATTTGTTACTTCTTTCACGTTATGTTGAATTCTCGAATACTTAAACACTACAATACACCAAAAATGCTATTAAAAAATACAGAAAATTACACATGCATAAATAATGAGTTTAAATCACAAATAATTTTGGCCCTAAATACATTCACTCTCATAACTTTTGTTATTGTCAATTTAGTCTCAATTTATTTAACAGTGTACAATTTATGTCTCAAGTTCGCCAGAAAATGCAAAACGATATCATTTTGCCTCACGTGAAACGTGTGTGCCGACTGAATTTGGGGTTTTCAGGCCTCGCCACGTGCCCTTTGATATTTTTATTTATTTTAATGACATGTAATTTCAGATGTTAAAAAGAGAATTACGCGTGGCAACTCATAACTTTTTTTATTGTCGATTTATTCCCAATTTATGCAACAATGTACAATTTATGTCTCAAGTTCGCTAAAAAAATTGCAAAACGATGTCATTTTGCCTCACACGAGACATGCGTGCCGATTGACTTTGGGGCTTTCCGGACACCGTCGAGACACATAATTTTATTTTTAACATCTGAAATTACATGTCATTAAAATAAATAAATAAAATTCAATTGGCACGCGACGAGGCCTGAAAGCCCCAAATTCAATCGGCACACACGTTTCGCCGTCATTTTACATTTTGCAGTAAATTTGGGACGTAATCTGTACATTATCAAAGAAATTGAGACTAAATGGAAAAGTACAAAAAGGTTATGAGACTGTGAATCCATTTAGGGCCAAAATTATGGGACGATTATGAGTTAAACTCCATAAATAATTATGTGTGTTTCATACCAAGTATGTCGCCCACCGTGAAATTGTACTTTTCCGACCGGGCAAGATAATTTGTTCCGTGCCGGAGTTCCATCCACTCTCATCACCAACACTTTGTGAGACATCGAAAACAACAACCTCAACTAATAAAAAATAAATTAAAAAGATCGAATATTTAGAAACCATAATCATATCCGTAGCTAAATATAGATGAAAATTTATAAGGAGGGAGAAAAAAGAGCATATATATTTTCTCTGAACAAAAAATCATGATGGTGGAATACCATTAATTTGTCCAAACTTGGAAGGTTTCTTGAGAACTAATTAATTAATTAAGTATTACCATATATTTAATTTTAATTTTAGATTGAACATTTCATCCTTATGAGATACTTTATTAATGTTCAACTTGATGAATATTATAAAACTGGATAATTATGTTGGCCAGTACCTAAATTATTGCACTTTTACTTGGAGTACTTCACATTGAGGAGATGTGTACGTATGTACAACTTATGATTGACTTGCATTTTTTAAATTGTATAAGATAAATATGTATATATAAATATATTTGACTCAGTTAATATAAAGATTTTAGTCTAAATAATATAAAAAATTCGAAAGTGCATTTAATTTCACTGTATTATGAATTGGGCCCCACTCGGCGAAATTCCTAGTTCCGCCACTGGCTACACATACCATTCAAACTCTTAAAAAGCATCTATTTTATTTATTAAAAAAGTAGAATAATACTATGTTTTTATTTCAATAAAACATCACTTTATTCTCTCAAATACTAATAAATAATTTTTATATTAAATACTGTATAAATAGTAACTTAAAAAATAAGTGCAGGACGAGAAGAGTTATCATTTTTTCAAAAAATAAAAAATAAAAATTGTTTGTCCAAAAGTGTATATATGTATATTTATATATATATATATATATATATTGAAAGCAAATATTAAAAGTTCTAATTTAAAACTTAAAAATTATATTTTTTAAACTTGAAAAGTGGTCTTTCGTAGATGTAAATCCCTTACGAATTGTAGAGTACTTCTCTCTCTTTTTTTCACGTTTTAAGAATTAGGGATTCATCGTTTGAAGGGAAGTAGACTTTCTTTGTCATATGTTAAATGTCTTCAAAATGCACGTCGCATTTTTCCAGAGGAGAAGGCCCTAATAACTCTCTTTTGGACCACATAACATCTCGTGAATACATATGTAGTATATTTAATTAATTATATACTTATCAGTTAACACAACTAGTTCAAAAATACAGTTTTTAAGAAGAGAAAACACCTTTGACCTTTCAATCCACGTTAAATGGTATCAAATGTTGTCGTACCTAATCCATCACATTTATATCATGACGAATATCACGACATGTACGAGTATCACCTTGTTTTCAAATAATTTTGTAGCAGTGAAAAACACTTTTATATTAAGTTGCTAAGACTAAAACCCAACTTGTTAAAAAAAAATGCTTCTAGTGTTTCAATAGAGTTCCAACAAACCATCTATATATCCTCACTTCATTTGGCCAAGTTAGATGCACAAAAATCACCAAAGTGAGAAAAAAAAAAAAGGGCACCAAAGTGATGGAAAAAGAAAACAAATCCAATGATGAAGAACTAAGCCCTGAATGCAAACAATTGCTTGCTTCACTTCCAAAAGAGAGAGGTTGGAGAACACCACATCTCTATCAATTTCAAGGATTTTGGTGCCAACCAAAAGAAATTCAATCCATTATTTCGACCCAAAAACACTATGTGGCACAAGACGACGATATAATTGTCGCCACAATTCCAAAATCAGGCACCACGTGGCTGAAAGCCCTGTCTTTCGCCATAGTGAATAGGCAGCACTTTGGTCATGGCCATGCCAACCACCCTTTGCTCACTTCCAACCCTCATCAACTCGTCCCGTTTCTCGAGTATAAACTATTTGCAAACAACGAGATCCCTGACATGTCCCGTCTGTCGAGGCCTGCGTCTCGTGGGCACACATGTGCCCATGATGACCCCCTGCCAGCTCTGTCAGGGACTCGAAATGCAAGCTCGTGTACATAGTGAGAAACCCGTTCGATACCTTTGTTTCCATATGGCATTACATTAGCAAAGTAAGGCCCGAGTCTCTCGGGCCCTTTACGTTTGATGAGGCATTCGATATGTACTGCAGGGGAGCCATAGGGTTCGGCCCGTATTGGGAGCATATGTTAGGGTATTGGGACGAGAGCTTGAGAAACCCCGATAAGGTGTTGTTCTTGAAGTACGAGGAGATGAAGGAGAACACGGGATTTCACTCGAAGAAAATAGCGGAGTTTTTGGGGGTTCCATTCACCGAGGAGGAAGAGGAGGGAGGAGTGGTTGATGGGATAGTAAAGCTCTGTAGCTTTGAGCATATGAAAGAGCTGGAGGTGAACAAAAATGGAAAGGGTGCTATTAATGGTTTTGAGAACAAGGATTTGTTTAGGAAAGGTTTGGTGGGAGATTGGGTGAACCATTTTACACCCATGATGGTAGAGAGATTGAGAAATGTTATGGATGAAAAATTAGGTGGTACTGGTTTGTCATTCAAGATTTAATGGGTTTGAATTAGGTAAGTTTTATCATGTCATTAAATAAATATGATGTTCTGTATAAGTTTTTTCTTTAATTAGAACTGCTAGCTAGTTCCTAATAATTATCATGATGTAACCGAAAAAGGAAACAATGATTTGATATAACTATTTGTTGTGTTGTTACTGGGTATTTTTCGGGTTTATTTCGGGGGCCCATCAAAGTGTCGTAATCCTATGCATAATGCACGTATGTATAATGTATATTTATTTACATAAAGCTATCCACGTACCTAAATCGATTTCGGACTCCTCTAATTTCAAGTAAAGTATAGGATGAATAAATTAGACATAAAAATATATAAAATTAATTAAAGGGTGTAATTTATATTATTAAAAGGTATTAATTATGATAATGAAAGGGTATGCTTTTTTACTATATAAAGAGTATTATTCATGACACTTCTGTTTAAAGGTGTGACTTTATATTACAACGTACTGCAGATAAATAGTGATAACCGAAAGATGTGACTTATATTACAAAATGATATTAATCGTGATAATTGAATGATCATATTTATAAATATGAAATCAATTTCACCGTGAACAAGTTTCACACAGACATACTCCTAATTTCACTCAACTTTTATGACATCCAATTTCAATATGCAGGGATCTGGAATCGAAAAATGATTCTGTTGAAAGATAAATAAATAATTAAATTATATGGAACATGGCAGCATATATTTCTTCAACTTTTGCACAAACTCCATTTTCCTATATAATCCTCTTGTGGTCTATTAATAGCAATATAACAAGAGATGTAAAAGCCAAGAAGAATGCTTACAAACAGTTGCAGCATAATTATTTCCAGGCCCCTTACTTTTTCAGATCTATTGTTTTGGCCCTTCCATCCAATCCTCGCCATTAAGTTAACCCATCTCATGTCTGCAAACCATTGAATATGTAAATAAAATGATTTTTTGGAGAATATCCTTGGACTTTGAGTTAATGTCAAGTTATAAACACCAGCTATATTTTCCACAAATGAATTTTTTCTTACCAACTTTCGGACGTAAGGTTTCTGTTTTGCATTCCATATTCACTAGGCCAGCCTCATCGGAGATTTTGCTTCTTGCTCCAAGAAATCTCATTGAAGCTCGTCTTCGAACTATAAATAGAACTTCAAGGACGAAATAATCCCGCAGGCCTCAACTACAGCTATCCAGAAGCTCAATTGCTAATACGAATGTTCAGTTCCAACTGTTGCACTTAATTACATCTTCTGAATTCTGATGTTATTAAGCATGCCCTATTATCAGGAAAACTTTGAAGAATGAGATAAACATAGATATCATGTTCTTAGGTAATCGAGAAATAGAATGATCAAAGGATGGGAGAAAAAGCCAAATAAAAATGAAAAGATTTTCAGTTATCTTACGACTTCAAGTATTTAAACTTACTAATGTGTAGCTTGATATCAAGTACTTACATGGCTAATCATGGAGAGATCATATTTCTTGACTTAATTCCAAAGAATCTTGAAGCTTAATAACAGGCAGGCTCCGAGAATTATTTTTCTTCTCCAAGGGAATAAGATGTCCAGCATACAAGGACTTTATGATCCAGTAAACTGACTGCATTATTTACATTCAGTAATGAATCAGATTAGAGTGATAATGGAAATATTTATTTACCATAATTATGTATAATGTATACCCAACCAAGTATTTTCATATACTTTTAGTGTATATTCGTATATTTTCGTATAACAGCAAAAACTACCGTCGTGATTATATTCTGCTCCAAGGCACAGTGCTTCAGGTGACGAAAAGCACCACTCTCCTCATCGGCAACAACTACTCCCGATGAAATTCTTCCAGTTTCAAGAGTCTGGACCAATTTTTGCAGAGTTTTAAAAACTTGCCCACCACCATGCTGAGCAGGAAAAAAACTAAAACATAGGGTAAGTCCGTAAATTTGCATCATAATAATGAAATAAATACTTGAACATAATGCACGATGTTTCTTATGAAGAAGCAATTAATAACAGCAAACTTAGGAGAATCCAAGCTCATTGGCGAGCACGTCATTTTTCTAAGTTAACAGCAGGTAAGCATATACAGTATACCTTGATAATGGTTGTAATATTTGCAAAATGTTTGGTTTTTCCATGAAGTATGACACCCAGATTTTTAAAAACAAGACGATTAGTGTTATACTTCACAGCAGTATAAACTTGGTCGTGCAATCTGCTATTTTTTCTGGATAGGATCATATACCTGACAAGATTAACAAAATTATATCACAACATGACAAAATGAGAAACAAAAGGTAATATTCGGAGCAGAATGCCAAGAAACTAGAATAAAAATTGAACATATAATTTAGAACCATAAAGTTAAAGGATTGGTGCATCTTAAACTCGTAGAATATGAGGCATGAAGTCACCATTGTAGAGAAAGTGGTGATAACTCATTATTTACAAACCAAAGAGCAACTAGCTCTGTAATATAATATATAGCTCATCGCTTAATACGATGGGCCAAGTACAATTTTGTCGTCTTTTATCATCAATATAACAAGGGAGTGGAGCATCTTCTAATTTCTAAAGAACAGACATATATATTTGTAACTAAAATTGTTGAACTGGGACAATACAAGTAATTAAAGTGTTTAATGTATTTACTCGTTGCAGACTATCTAATTGCACCATAGCCTAGATTACAATCTCCCCTATCAACACAGTCTAAAAAAAATTAGTAGTATTATTCATCCAAAAAAAGCATTGTGAGGGGGGTAAAAGAATCTCTCTCTCACTTACTCAAAGACATATTTTCACTGTGATAAAATTGATAATTTGCTATATAAGTAGGTTTTATGTGAATTTAATGACCAAGGAATATCTCGAAAAACATGAAACACTACCAGTCTAGACAAGATATAAACAGGATGTAAGCATGTCAGACATACCTTTTTGTGGCAAGACAAAACCTGCTGCAATTGAATCCATAAGCCAATTAACTCTGAGAACATATGCATTCACTGCACATCCATACAAGAACTTGAATGATTGTATCTGAGGAACAAACAGAAAAAAATATTAGATATTTCCACCATGCAACATGCAAAATTATTATATAGCAACACTCTAGGTGGACCAAGGCCAAGTCGGTCAAGTTTACAACAATTTTTATCTAAAATAACTGAATATTCTTTAAAACGAAATGTCATTGAGATTTATCAACTACATATCTGATGTGAGGAGAAAAGTCCGCATCCATGTAGTAGATGCCAGAAAACAAATCATACATGACACTCCCACATAAGACTCTTATATTGCATCCGATAAAAAAAGACTCTTATATTGCAATTTTGAAAGAAAAACAGCTAAATTACAGGCTAGAGAAATCGAAAAATAATCAAAAAAGAAACAGAATAGAAAATTGTCAAACTAAAGCTCTGCTTGCTCAAGCTTCACTAGCTCACATTTTAAAAATGCTAAGAAACACGATGTGTTCCTTCAATTGAAAATTATAGTCCAAGACTTTTTATAGGTGGATAAGAGCCTCTTAATTGGTACTGATATTTTTTATACTAAGCTAAAACTTAGTCAGTGAATAACAAAGAAGTTGTCACAAAAAAAATTTCGTGGAGAAACGATAAATTAACAAATTCAAACACCGATAAATGTTATCTTCTTAATATCTAATTAGTAGCCAAATGATTGAACTACGTGACATAAATGTGAAGAGAAATAAAAAAAAAAACTTTAGATATAAAACTAAATATTGAAAGTACATACAAAATGGCACTGACCTTCTTCAAACACAAAACAACTGGAAGCACCTGAGACTTCAACCTGGAACTTCTCTTTCCACTCGAGTTTATAGATGGAACTTGAGAGAGGACTATGCCACCGTATTTACGGATTAGACCCTCAATTTCCTTTTCCTTTTGAGGCGAAAACCCAGTAAGCAAAAATTCCATGTTTTGAAATATCAACCTTTTCTTCTCCTTATCCAAATTAGTTTTTAGATATCTGTCCAGCAGCCGAACACTGGATTTAGTTGGAATACTGGATTTGGTTGATCTTTTAGCAGAACCTGCAGAGAATTTGCAAAGCAATTATTGTATAACAATAAACTCATTCAACTGTATGTTTCATAAAGATTCAGGATATTCCTTACAAGGTTTTAATGTAGGTTGTGCCTTCCGAATTTTTTGGTTGTCTGGAATGTCAGTTTCCTTTTCAGAAAAGCGTACACGTTTTAAGGTTGGCAACTTTTGAGCACCTTGATTGTGCATCGTGACAGCTCCAGCTGCAAGTTCTCGCATGGTAGAAATTTCTCCGAAATTTCCGGTTGTGCTGTCCCAGTTGGATTTTTTTCAAAGAAATTGTGTGTGGAACTAACAGAAGCCTGGAGATGGCATTGTGTTCGATGATTCAGGACAACAGAGAGACAAGGGTTATTTTCCTTATTTGCAACTGGTAGTTCAGCTCCAGTCTTCAAAGTTTCCTCCCTATTACCATGATTTGTGTCCTGGAAAGTTAACTCAGCAATCCTCTTTATAGAGAATGATCTTTTCTGATGATCATCTTTTTCGGTAAATTTAGTATGGCTAGGCAGCGTGCTATAATTTTTAAGGGAAGTGAACTTCCTAGAAACTTTATTTCGTGAGTCACTATTATCAACTGGCATATTGTCTAAGGGAGAGGTCAATAGAACATTGTCTTTCTTATGTTCGATAATATTCAATTGTCTAGGAGGGGTTGGATCTTCATGGTTTGTAGCTCGTGTGGAACATATATCCTCAGATATACTACATGGCACAAAAGAGCAAAGCGGGTCTACCAAAGATGCACTTGAAGATTGTACATCTTGAGAGAGCAGCACTTCCTTTGCTCTGTTAGAGAAATTTTCACTAGGTATGCTTAATTGAGAAGATACTATGGCCTCTTTATCACGGTTCTGCACAAAGGAGTTTTCATCTGGAGCAGTATCAGCAGATTCTGAGAAGAAGCTTGTCTCACCAACAAAAGGTTTTGGGATGCTATGTTTCACAGTGGCATGCTTCACTTCATTCTGTCAAAATAGAAGTACATAAGAAAAGCAAGAGAAAAAATCTTGTGATTAAGTCAGAGAAAAACAGAAGTACAGATCATTGAGAAAAAAACAATATTTACACAAAAAAAAATGCTGAAACGAGTCATCACTCTCCATTAGTAGCATAGCAGAAGGCAATGCCTATTATTACTTTTGCAACTGTCATTGTGTTATTAAAAAATCAGTAACAGGTAGCCACAAGATATTCTTGTGCCAAGTGCAGGATAACCACCAACCAATTCTCAAATACAGTTATGTGAAAGTACAAAACTTGATGTATCTTCATATTTCTAGTAAAAAAGAAAAGATCAGTTAAAAGTTAAATGCCTGGATCATTCTGACAGTACGAATAACATAAAAATCTCACATCCTGCTTCTACATTACAACTTATTACAAGGTAACACTGAGAAACTGCATGCCTAAATCACTTTAGTTAAAGCATTTCTTATAAGTTTGCAAGCATCCACTTCTAATTCTACTCAGTTTTACTAGTTAAGTACATGACAGGATACAAAGTTCAAAAAGCACATTTGCAGGTAAAACACACCAAATGTACTATTGGAACACTCACAAAGCTCTTACATGCCTAATTTACTTTCAATTAAAACTGCATTGTTAAAAGGTTCCTTTCAGGTCATGCAAACGTGTTTCTAATCTATTCAGTTTAACCAGAAAACCACATCACATGGCACTAAGCAAACACCGAAAAAGAAATTTACAAAGTACAGTACACCAATAGAAAAACAAGATAGGATACTGAGTGAACAACAAAAGAGAAATTCTCATGGCATTTGCATAAGTTACTTCTAATGAAACTAATTTAGGTCAAAGGTAACTTTTTGATTGTCAGCATGGACTTCTAAGTCTACTTAGTTTCACAAAAAAAAGGAAATTGTTATTAGTTGCCTCTGGATGCAAATTAGAGACTGCTTTGAAAGGAGAACTAGAATGCAGAAACAACATTTGATTAACTAGAATGCAGAAACAGCATTTGATTGTAGCAGAAGACTGAAAAGGGTTTAACGATACTTTTCCTTCATCTTTCAACTGAAATAACTGAGACAAGGAAAATATTTCCCAAGAGACCATGTTTCAAGAAAACGATTACTGAGATAGCACATATATGAACTTCAAGTAGCACTTACATTGCTTATCCAACCACCAAACCAGCGGCTTTGGAACTGATCTTGGACTTTATTTAGTATTCTATAATCTTTTTCTGCCAAAACAAGAAAAATTTACTTGCCTCGATCCTATTATTATTTTCTCACGGAAATGATAAATGACTAGGAAATATAATATAAAGCTTTACCGTCATCTCGACAACTCATAACTGGGGAAGACCTCACATTAGTTTCATCTGGATTACTTTCTGCTGAAGGTGTATTGACTTTCTGCAGGTTGGTGTAAACATTGATCAGTCAGTCGTACAAAACCCATAAAAGGTGAAATTCTGCATGATTATTGTAATAGTTAAATCAGTAAAATAAAAATTAGGGAAAATCTATCTTCAGATGGTTTAATAGAAAATAGATGACAAATTGTAAACAAAAAGTTTGAAACAAGTTTAATTTCCAACCTCTGCTGAAACTGAATGATGAAGCTTCATAGGAGCATCAACAGTCCCCACGAAATCATTTTGGAACACAACATCAGTACGCAAATCGCACACTGGATTACAAATTATCTTCTTTTGTGTATCACAACCACATTCTGCAGCTAAATCCTTTCTTGATTGTATGTTATTGTCTATAAGTCTTTCCTTTCTATGTCCATAATTAGAATCACGAGATTTATTATGTTCCAAGTCTTCATCATGTTCAGATTCCAAAGTATCCTTCACTTGAGATACACTTAATTCATTTCCAGGAAACTCATCGAAGTGAACTCCGGCATCTTTGTATGCACTTTCCATAATCACGTCATCCAAGTCAGATAAATTATCAATATCACTTGCTGCAGAAACCGAGTCACAATAGGTATTTTTCCAGAATTCCAGCCGTGCTTGTTTCACCTGAAGAGAAGCTTCAAGTATAGCTGAAGCAGAAGAAGATTTTTCTAACAAATCCTTCTCGATCATTTCATTAATTACCAAGGCTTCAGATGCACCTACACACAGTTCTACTGCATCATCAGAAGCTTCAGACAAATTCACATTCCCATCATGCTTCAGCAATTCATTGTCTACATATCTCTGCACCTCCTCCACTGTTTGAGAACAATTTACCGCACCAACGTTGCAAAATGTACGTAAGTTAAAATCTGGCTGGCCCGAAATTCCTAAAGTTTCAAGAGGTTGATCAAAAATAGGATAATTGGATTCTATTTCCCCAGCATCAGTAGTTAGGTTTGCATCTTCTGATTTGTTGTCTGATGACAGACAAAGATGAAGTTGTACCACCTTCCAAGGATAAAATATAATAGAGGTTAGATATTTGTAGATAATGTGGCATCAGAGGGTAAAAAACGCACTACAAAGCATACATCTCCACTGTGACTAAACAAAGTCCTAGAGTGCAGCTTTATGAAGAACACAGCCATATCTGACTTTGTATAACCATGATTTCAGTGAGACTGATAATTCAAACTGAAACTGATGGAAGAAGGATGCATACATGACATAGTAGACCCAAACTTTCTCGAAATTATTTCTCATCAAAAATAGAATCATGAGCATGCACATAGGTTTTGAGCAGTACATGTGACAGTTCAGAACATTCATTAGCAGAAACAAACTAAGAATTCATTAAAAAATATATATATATCATTTCTGATATATGGCATAATTCGGAAAAAGAGGAGAGAAAAGACTACATTTTCCAATGGAAGATCATAGTTTGCCAAGAAATGTATAGAAGGTGTGCCTCTTAGCCACTCTTAAATAAATTTTGACAAAACTTGGCCATTTAAAAAGTCAAAGTCATTGACGATTAAAAGATACTAAACCATGTATCATGCTAGTTATTTAGTACAGAAGGTTGATGCAGAACAAAATCTGTTTTGCAGGCAGCAGCAACTCACATTGTCAACAGATTGAGCGCAACTAAATGGTGAACTTTCACTCCCTGATATGAATAATTGACCAATGTTACATCCACCATCTCCCCTCAATGATTCTCCATTACTGATGCCCTTCTGAAGACATAGAAATTCCTGTCAAAATACCAATGTGAATTTCCAAGTAGAACATGTAATCACTGAGTTAAACCACATAGAATGTGAACTTGCAAAACATGATATGATTGGTAATTTGGCTTTGAATTGCATAGAATTTGGAAAACCATAACAAATAGTATCAACTTTACTTAAAAACCATAACATCTTCATTTTAAAAGCTCTACTATCCACCAACCTCAACTCGCTGCTTGAATGTGATGTGATGTTCCTCGATGCTCTCCACATCTCGCCATTCGCCATTGCATTGCTGAAGCCATGCTGGCAACCACGCATCATCCTGCCAGACGCTCAAAAATAAAATACCACACTGATATAGCTCTAAAATGTGAACAATAATCGATAAACTATTCCTCAACTGGAGAAATTCAAAGTAGACAATCGCAATAATAAAAAAAAAAATGCATTGATAACAGCAGTTATAATAATGAATATGGATTGATTCTGATTATATAGCGTGATTAAAAAACTTGAGATTTTTTTTACCTCTGAGAATTGTGGAGGTCGGAATCCAGATAAGGCGCCCATTCGGTGCGATTCCGGTGGCGGCGTAACGAGGGTTTATGAGCCGGCGATTATTGGCGCCAAAGCGAATTTTTACCGGGAAATGTATTTTTCTAAGAAATTAGAAATTCCGGGAAATGTATTTCATAGCAGCGGTCCAGCGGTAGTGTGCAATTTTTTGCATTGTATAGGAATGGGCCCAGCCCGATTAGTCAATTACTTATTTATTGGGCCTATGATGACACTGGAATGATAAAAATGTAGTATATATTTTAAAGGCCAGTTAAAATTTACAAATTCCACAATTAATTGGAAAAAAAAAAGTTTGTCAAATGTGGATTGCTCAAGTTGTTAAAACTCCATTATCTAAGACTCCAGTATCTTAGGTTCGAGATACTGAGAGGAAAGTCCCCCTTGTGGTGGTGGTGTTGCCGTTGCATGCGGTTACGGTTCTGGTCGATAGCGAAACAAAAAGATATGACATGTGTTCGATGCTAGAATTAAGAAACTAATTGTAATAGTCTATGTTTAAAAAAAAAAACAAATCTATACTATTAAACGAAATGCACAGCCAAATACCATAAAGCATAAACATGCATGAAAGAAGAAAGCTAGAACAATAAATGATGCTTCAATTTCCTTTTGATTCTGCGTTTAATAAAGGTAAATGCTGCCTGAGCACTTATTCCTTGTAATTTCCCTTGAAAACGTTTTTTCCTTTTCAAAAGGAATATTTTAAGTTTTAATTAATATTAATGTCATTGAATTTAAACACTAAAAAGTATTGTAAAATTAAACACGTTTGCTTTGAGTATATAAACATGCAATAACCTTTTATATTAGATCTTCATAGTATCACCTTGACGAGTGTGTATATAATAATGGAATTTGGATGTAAGCAAACAATAAAAAAACAACTGCAGAGTTGGATGTTTTCGATTGAAAACAAATAACACTAGCCAATTCTTCTAGGTTCCATTTGGATAGATGGATTTGAAATTCATGGATTTTACAAACAAATTATCACTCTCCAATAAATTTACAAATACTTAGATTTGAGAGTCTAGTTTAAAATGTAGAGATTTCAAATCATCATCAAAACTTAATCATTTGAAATCTCTTCATCTGTACCCCTTCTCTCCCTCTCCCCCCTCACTATCTTCTCTGTACTCTCAAATCTAAATATTTATAAATTCATTAGAAAGTGATAATTTGTGTTTTAAATTCATGAATTTCAAAACCGTCCATCCAATTGGAGTCTTAATGATTTAAAAATTGCCATTGAAACTCCAATGGGAACATATACATCAGGGATCATATAATTAATAGCATAATTCATACTTGCATGAAAGAGGAAAGTTGGACAAATAAATGATGTCACAAACTATCACGTGAATCGTGTTAATTTAATGAAATTGATATCACTATTTTTATAAACTAGTATAATAATATTTAATACTATGATCTTAATTAATGAGTGTAATGGTATCAGTTGATAAGTGTAATGGTATAAATTTCACCCAGAGACTCACTCAAATAATGTTATTACCGTTTGTTGAGCGCTAACTGCAATTAATTCCAGCAGCTGGCAAGCGTTATTCGTACACTATCCTCTGCAGCTACGGCCTATCATTGTCCTCTTATGTCTTGTCCATCGTACTAACTTGATGCAAAGAACGGGTGGCCACCCAAATTAGGGACCCGAAAACACATCATATGGCAGTTGAACATCGGTAACAAGTTCGAAAATGCCATCACTATTGAAAAGTTGGAGGAGCTTTTAGAGAATGATTTTTCGAAAATGAATGATCTCAAATATTTCATCAAGTTTTGCGATGTTGGTCGTATTGATCGGACAAAGTTGCTCAACATTCAACCTAGTTCGAGTTGGCAGAGCCAACAAAACGAGTTGAACATCTTGCTCACCAGGGGCAGACGTACATCTTAGTTCACTATCATTTAAAATAGACTTCGTCTTTCTGCTTTCATTGCAATTTTTCATATTGAATCACAATTTTTTTGGGGGAAACTTCCTCCAAATGATCTCATGGTAAAATAAAGCATAATTTGGGTGCAAAATTTTTACACTTTAAAAAAGATCGGTATTAATTTGAGTTAATTTATATTCCGTCTTATACGAATTTTTAAATTTTCATTTCGTTTATATTCCCTCTGAGAAAAAAAAATGAAGAAAAGAACAAATATCTGTTTGAAAGAAAAGAGCAATATACATTAGCAATACTCGTTCTCCATGTATTAGCTTCCGTTCTTTGTTGTAGTTGGCTTTGAGAAAGCAATTTCGTTCTTTGTTGTAGTTAGCTTCCGTATTTTGTTTAAATAGAAATATTATTTGTTTAAATGGAAAAGTATTACTTGTTTAAAAGAAAAGATACATGTTTAAAAGAAAAGTATAACTTGTTTAGATGAAAAGTATAACTTATTTAAATAGAAAAGTATTACTTGTGTAAATGAAAAGTATTACTTGTTTAAATAGAAAAATATTACTTGTTTAAATAGAAAAATATTACTTGTTTAAAAGAAAAGTATTATTTGTTTAAAAGGAAAGTATAACTTGTTTAGATGAAAAGTATAACATGTTTAAATAGAAAAGTTAAATAGAAAAAAATTACTTGTTTAAATAGAAAAGTATTACTTGTTTAAATAGAAAAGTATTACTTACTTGTTTAAAAGAAAAGTATAACTTGTTTAGATGAAAAATATAACTTGTTTAAATAGAAAAGTATTACTTGTTTAAATAGAAAAATATTACTTGTTTAAGTAGAAAAGTATTACTTGTTTAAAAGAAAAGTATTACTTGTTTAAAAGAAAAATATATCTTATTTAGATGAAAAGTATAACTTGTTTAAATAGAAATATAGTACTTGTTTAAATGAAAAATATTACTTGTTTAAATGAAAAGTATTTCGAAGGTTTTTTTTCTTCTGACCTTTCATCTTCAGAGTTCTCTGAGAGAATACGTAGAACTCTCTAGTTGTTAGAAGAGATTTTGGAGAGTGAAATTTGTTTATATTTTTGAAAAAGAATCAAAGTAATCCATAGAAAATTAAAATTCATAGACTGTTGAATACCTAAAGATTTTTAAAGACTTTTTAAAATCCGTATTGAATAACTCAGGATTTTTAAAGACTTTTAAAAATACGGATTGAATACCCCAAAACTTTGAATTTCCTTTTTATATAACTTTTTCCCATTAACTTTTTGTAATATAAGAATTTCCTTTTTATATAACTTTCTTACTTTTTGATTTTATATAAATTTTTATATAGCCCCATATATCACACAATCAATCCACACAAAAATGAAAAGATTTGGATAAATAATTATAAAATAATATTAGTCATTATAACTGAAGGGTCCAATCTGTAAATTTAAAACTAATTTTACGGTGAACAAGTTTCACAGCAAATATAATCTTGATTCATTAATTAAATAAGCTTAAACATAATTCTTGAAAGCGCGGAATTTGAATTTTTGGGTATTGAAAATGTAGAGGGAAATCGAACTTAATTCATAAATCAACCAATCAAAATTTACATTAAAAAATAAATAAAACAAAGATGTCCATCAAAACAAGAACATAATAATAAGAACCAATATTCCAACCGTGCAAATCACATTCCCTCTAATTACAAAAGCAGAATTGTCGCCGCCTTGACTTGGCGGCGGCTGTGACGGCGGAGTTGGTGGCTCCGATGGGGCTGTGTTATTACCATTAGACCCTCCAAAAACGTTGATGGAAAACCTCATGCCCCCAAGACAATGGTCATCTTTGTCACAAATAAAATTGTATATTCTTGCTTCAGTAAGTCCAACTTCATCGTTCTCACTTAGGTAAGTTGCAATAACTCCCCTAGTAGCATTAGCATCACACGATCGATATGTCGCATTTGTTACTTCTTTCACGTTATGTTGAATTCTCGAATACTTAAACACTACAATACACCAAAAATGCTATTAAAAAATACAGAAAATTACACATGCATAAATAATGAGTTTAAATCACAAATAATTTTGGCCCTAAATACATTCACTCTCATAAATTTTGTTATTGTCAATTTAGTCTCAATTTATTTAACAGTGTACAATTTATGTCTCAAGTTCGCCAGAAAATGCAAAACGATATCATTTTGCCTCACGCGAAACGTGTGTGCCGACTGAATTTGGGGTTTTCAGGCCTAGTCACGTGCCCTTTGATATTTTTATTTATTTTAATGACATGTAATTTCAGATGTTAAAAAGAGAATTAATCGTGGCAACTCATAACTTTTTTTTATTGTCGATTTATTCCCAATTTATGCAACAATGTACAATTTATGTCTCAAGTTTGCTAAAAAAATTGCAAAACGATGTCATTTTGCCTCACGCGAGACATGCGTGCCGATTGACTTTGGGGCTTTCCGGACACCGTCGAGACACATAATTTTATTTTTAACATCTGAAATTACATGTCATTAAAATAAATAAATAAAATTCAATTGGCAAGCGACGAGGCCTGAAAGCCCCAAATTCAATCGGCACACACGTTTCGCCGTCATTTTACATTTTGCAGTAAATTTGGGACGTAATCTGTACATTATCAAAGAAATTGAGACTAAATGGAAAAGTACAAAAAGGTTATGAGACTGTGAATCCATTTAGAGCCAAAATTATGGGACGATTATGAGTTAAACTCCATTAATAATTATGTGTGTTTCATACCAAGTATGTCGCCCACCGTGAAATTGTACTTTTCCGATCAGGCAAGATAATTTGTTCCGGTGCCGGAGTTCCATCCACTCTCATCACCAACACTGTAGACATCAGAAACAACAACCTCAACTAATAAAAAATAAATTAAAAAGATCGAATATTTAGAAACCATAATCATATCCGTAGCTAAATATAGATGAAAATTTATAAGGAGGGAGAAAAAAGAGCATATATATTTTCTCTGAACAAAAAATCATGATGGTTGAATACCATTAATTTGTCCAAACTTGGAAGGTTTCTTGAGAACTAATTAATTAATTAAGTATTACCATATATTTAATTTTAATTTTAGATTGAACATTTCATCCTTATGAGATACTTTATTAATGTTCAACTTGATGAATATTATAAAACTGGATAATTATGTTGGCCAGTACATAAATTATTGCACTTTTACTTGGAGTACTTCACATTGAGGAGATGTGTACGTATGTACAACTTATGATTGACTTGCATTTTTTAAATTGTATAAGATATTTACGAGATTATTGTAAAATATATGATTTTATAATTTATTAGTACAATATTTAACATTAATCTTGTATATTGAAGTTGAACGTTTTTTTTTATCGGACAAATAGTGACTCGAACTCATGACTTCACGGCATAAGTAATAGTGCTCAAACCGCTTGAGCTATTCCACTTCGTCACACAACATTAAAGTTGAACGTATTGTGATTCTTACTATTATTTAGTAAGAGTCATCTTCGGTGGAACTTAATCACATAATATAAAATTAATATTATTATATTTATAAATTAATATTATAACGAATATACATTGATATCATCACGCTTATAAATTAATACCATGATATTTGTGTGTGTGCAAATGTTATAGCATTAATTTATAAGAGTAATATTATGAATAAATGAATATTATGGTATTAGTATGAATTCAGTTTCATAAGATGAATAAATTTCACAGAAAAAGAGTTTGTCATTTAGATATCTTTAAACTGAAAACACAAGAATAAAAAATATTCCCTCCTTGGTGTGAAAAAAGGATCATTGATGGATTACACTAATTAAGACTGCAAATTTAATGGGATATAGTTGGTTTCAAAATGATTTACAGTAATGTACTAAATTTGATGTAAAAGCTAGAACGAAGTTTTTGAGAATGCTCTTACACGTATTCCGATTTCCAAACACATTCATATTTTGAGTACATCGTGAGTTAAAAAAGCCATTCTCTAAAATAGTTGAGTTACAAAAGATATACATTTTGCACAATTCCATTTCTCTCTCCCTTTTCTTTTTTAATCAGTTTTTCTTGGTAAAAATGTAATTTCTCCCGAATGCACGTGATCCTTCTCTTCAATCTGTGCGCTGACCATGGACCCTTGATTTTGCCGAAATGGGCTTTAATTGCTGAAATTTTATAAATTTTAGGGGGTGTTTCATTTTAGATAAGTGACTGAAATGAGTGATTTTGAGAAAATTAATTAATAAAGAAAGTTAATGGTACTTGAAAAAAATAATTAAAGAAAAATTTATAATATTTGAAAAAAAAATAATAATACTTAAAAAAATGTTCATAAGATACTAAAAGGCACCCCTCTTTTAACTTTTAGTGTCAATCTAATAAAAGAGAAATAAAACACTTCAAATTGCTTATATACACAATTTTAGAAGACTATAATCACTTATAATTTCTTCCAAACACCCCTCATACTGTTGTTTTATGCTCACTAATACACATTTGAGCTTGGACAACTGTTAAAAAAGCCCTTAGAGAGCGGTTATAACAGATGTCCAAGTAACAGTTGTCCAAACTTGGACAACTATTAAAAAACCGTTGTCCAAAAGTTGGGCTTGGACAGCGGTTTTCAACCGCATTGCAAGAGGGGGGCTTGGACAGCGGTTAATAACCGCTGTCTAACTTAAAAAAAAAATTATATAATTTCTTTTATTATGTTAGATAGACAGCGGTTATTAACCGCTGTCCAATATCTTTTTTTTTTTAATTATTAATTTATATTTTAAAAATCCTATAATAAAACTATAAACCAAAACTTATATATACGTCCAATACCATAACCCATAAACCAAAAATCCTATAATAAAACCATAAACCAAAACATATACCACATATATATATACCAAAACATCAAATAAATAAACATACACATCATGAAATAAATAAACATACAATCATAAACATACGTCCAATACATCAAAAATATAAAATATATATCATCACAAATATATAATTTAATTACATGCTACCAAAATTTCAAACAACGATCACTCAATATCGTATGAATATAAGAATCGATTGTAAAGATACCCCGTCCAATCGTTTTTTCATTTCTTCAGTCTTTTCTTAGAGTAAGAATTGAGCTCACGTTCATAGACAAACTGCAAACTACGAATCAATCAATATAGTATGAATTTTTATTCAATCAATAATAATTTAAATAAATCGATAAATTGACTTACATTGAGAGATATGTTCGTTAGAGAAGCGCGGATTATATCTTCGATAAAGCAACACACAAAATGTCCACAATGTTCATTATCTCGTTGCCTCGGAACCTGTTGATCCAGTTCACTTTATTTAATAAAGCAAAAGAAACAACATTTAATATAGCAGAAGAAACAACATTCAATAAAGTCGTACATTTCTTTTTAGCACTTATTTTTCTTTTTCGTTTTTTGGTTGACCTTTCTCGTTCATGACCATAAATGTTAACAAGATCCGGATTGTCATATTCATCCTCATCTCTAATTATTCTCTTGTATGGGCGTGGATTTGCAGTATCATCGAAAGATGGTACAGAATGAGTGAAGTTCTGAAAAGGATCATCAATTGTGTCAACATCTTCATCGACATGGTCGCTAATCTAGAAACTATTGTTAAATTTGTTTGACAAACCACAATGGACCATTTCTTATTAATCGGCTCGGGACATAGAAAATTTGTTCAACTTGATTGCCATTATGTAAGGGGTCATCTCTCATCACATATTCTTCAAATCAACGCTGCATTTAACCCGAAACTTTCAACTTGGACCCGTTAGGGATCCTCACCCAACTACACTCAAAGATTGGTTGACGGTGAACAATATAGTCGAGTTCCCAAATGTTGACAATCATTCAAAGTAAGTAGTATTTGATTGATCCAATCGTAGTTGCGAGAATGGACACTCCACTATTCTCAAGATAGTACTTGTGGCATCATGATCTCCGTATAAAATGTGTATCCATTGTTAAGATAACACTTGTATGAATACACATGTCTATCGACATTCGGATAACCACTTAACTCTTTCATTCAATTTACATTTCCGTGACAACATATTTGCTACATAACCATTGAACCACCAACAAACGTGTGATTGTGCTCAACTTCAATCCATGATCTATCTCTCGTGGAATTTCTCTCAAAGAAGTGATCGCATGTCTGCGGTCAATAAAAGGAAGACGCGTCGGCCGTGTTGTGAAGCACGCACAAGTGCATTCGTGTTAGTTCCTCCATGCTAACACTTACAGGTTGACCACCGGTAATGCCTTCACCATCCATCCTATTGGTGTCTGCGGGTAACCTGGTCCAATTGCATCGACATTCGAATAAATTCGCATCGAAAGACTCAACGCTTCTTCTACTAAATAGCGTTACGCAATGCATCCCTCCTATCCGGACTTATTCATCACATATCCTTTGAGCACTTTCATATATCTCTACACCATACATCCATCGATACGAAAGGGACCACACATCCTTGTCTCGTGTACCAAATGATCCGTTAGGTGAACCATTATATCAAAAAATGATGGAGGGAAATACATCTCAAGCTCACAGGCGTCCCCAATCTGCCTCGAAAACCAAGCAATTTTCTAGGATCTATGACCTTGCTACTCATTGCCTTGAAGAACCAACATAACTTTGTTATGGTTATGCGCACATTTTCAAGCAAGATAGAACGTATTGCAATGGGCAAGAAAGTCTCCATGATGACATGATAATCATGCGATTTCAGATTCATCAGTCTCACGCCATCATCTGATACAAGTCTCTCAGATGTTGGAGGAATAACCCTCTGGTACTTTCACATCCTTTAGCAGCTGAAGTAACTCTTTTCTCTCATTCTTGGACAAGGTGTGTGCAGCAGGAGGTAAGAACGGTTGACCCCTTTCTCTAGGCACATGTTTTAACTCTGCTCTTATTCCCATATCAATCATATTCATTCTTGCATTGTAACCATCCTTGGACTTCTTATCAGCTAGGAGAGTGTTGAGCAAGCTGGCACAAACGTTCTTCTCAACGTGCATTAGATCAATGAAGTGTCTAACATACAACTCTTTCCAATAGGGCAATTGAAAGAAAATTGATTCCTTCTTCCAACCGCTAGTGGGGACACTCTTTGCGAAGATCTTTCCGTACTGTGTGTCGATATTCTTCATCTCATTCAATACATCCGAACCTGACAATAAACGTGGTGCTTCACCTGTCTCAATTGTGCCATCGAATGCATCGGCCATTGTTCTGTACTTATGGGTTGGGTCCAACCACCTCCTATGTCCCATATAAACGGTCTTCCTACAATGACTCAAGCGAATGTGATGTGTCTTCTTGGTACAACAAGGACATGCATCGGCCCTTTCACACTATATCTAGATAGATTCCCGTAAAATGAAAGTCATTGATAGTTCCCAAACAAAGATGGCCTTCAACTTGAAATTCTCCTTTCTACAAGCATCATACACATCGACACCCTCATCCCACATGAGCTTCAAGTCCTCTATCAAAGGAGCCAGATATACATATATGTCGTTACCAGGTTGTTTGGGTCCTGATATCAACATAGACAACATCATGTAAGTGCTCTTCATGCACAACTCGGGTGAAAGGTTATAAACTAACAGAATCACTGGCCATGTACTATGGTTGGTACTTTGGATACCAAACGGATTCATTCCGTCAGTTGAGAGTGCAAGACGCAAGTGTCGTGGCTCGTTGCCAAATTCTGGATGCCTGACATCGAATGTCTTCCACTGGGGTGAATCAGCAGGGTGTCTTAGTATTTCATCTTTGATCCTTTCATCATGATGCCAAGTTAAATTTCTAGCATCCACAACGCTACTATACATTCTCCTGAATCTTGGTATTATTGGAAAGTACCACAACACCTTCGCGGGAGATTTATTTTTCTTATATCGCTTCTCCCCACACTTGGGACATTCATCGAGGTCTGCATACTCCTTCCGAAATAAGATACAATCACCAGGACAAGCATGAATTTTCTGATGTGTTAACCCCATGGACTTGAGCATTTGTTTAGCATCATATGCTCTCTTAGGCAGTACATTTCCATCAGGCAATAGACCACTAACTGTTCCAGCATACTTGTGAAGCACTCATCGGACAACTGGTGAGTTGCTTTTAGGTTGAACAATATCAACACAACTGACAGTTTTATTGCCTTCTCACACCCGGGCCACAGTGGTAATCCAGCAGAATCACTTAACTTCTCTGACATATAAGGGTGATCTCGCAGATCATCGTCATCCCCACTCGATGTATCAACAGTCGGTACATCATCGAAAATATCTACATCCACTGTATGTTCAACCCTAAAGTCAGTTTCTAGGTTGCTTGAGCTACATCCATCTCTTCTCTCACCTTGATATGTCCAAACGGTATATGTTTTATCAATACTGTGAATCATCAAGTGGTCAAACAGACTTTCTCGACCACTAACGGTTTTTTCATTCATACATTTCCAACACGGACATGGAATGTACCGAGGATCGGTGCAGTGTCTAATTGCATGATTACAAAATTCTTTCACCCCATTACTATACTCATTTGATAATCGATCTGCTCGAACCCACTTTCGATCCATATAGAACTAGAGATGTCTATAGAAAAGACATATGAAGTGTTTCTCAAGATAATGTATCCTAATGTATTAAACCTAAAACTATTCCAATCCTAATGCATACCTAACCATACTTAATCTACATTCATTTTAATTTTCTAATTTTGAGATAATACATGCGTTGATGTCATACCAAATTTTGAAGTTTAAACCTTTATGAATTGGTAAAATAATTGAACTTATATCCACAAAATGACATTGGGTAGATCAAGTTAAGATTAACCAAGTCAACAAAAGTTTATAGCTTGATTACTACTTCAAATTCTAATGTACCTAAGGTTTTGTTGCTTCTCAAGACAATGTATCCTAATGTACCATCAATCATCTAAAGCAACACACTATCCATTCACCAAATCATCAATCAATAACTCAAATATATCCTAATGTATTAATCTTAATTTATGTTTAAATCCTCACACAAGCATATTATCAAACATATTGAGTGCATCAATTAAACAACCAACCAACCAACCTAAAAATCATATTTATTCATCAACCAACCCAAAAATATATAAATTCACATTTTAATCCACACATTTGCAAGAGCATTCACATCCCAAAAACTAAATTATACAATCTATTCATATCTAAAACAAACACATTATCCATTTCACCAAATCATAACATATATATATACACTAACATATAGATATATATACTATCCTAACACATATATATATACATATATATATATATATACCATTAACCATATTTAACAATCCTAACATATATATATACTCACAATCTATTCATATCTAAAGCAAGAGCATTCACCATTAACAATCCTAACATATATATATACTAACATAGATATATATACTAACATATAGATATATACATACACACATATATATATATGTATAAAAAAGAAAATTACCTATATATAAATGGAGGACGGCGGCGGCGGCGGCGGCGGCGGTAGTGGAGGAGGAGGCCGGAGGAGGGCGACGGAGGTAGGGGATCGAGAAGAAGGAGGAGGGCGACGACGACGGCAAAGACGCGAGAGGTAGGGGATGACGAGTAAGAGGGCGATGGCAACGACGCGAGAGGTAGGGGATGACGAGGAGGAGGTCGACTGCGACGGCAACGACGCGAGAGGTTGGGGAGAAAAATGGATTTAGCAGAGGAGAAAATTAAATCGTAAATGGGGGCTGCTCTCTGGACGCGTACACGATATAAGGGTTTTGGGGTTTGGAGAGCGGTTTTGAACCGCTGTCCAATCTTTACCTTGGACAGCGGTTCTGAACCGCATTCCAAGTGGTTAGCACAACGGTTCTTAACCGCTCTCCAAGTAAAATTCTTGGAGAGCGGTCTAGAACCGCTATCTAATTTTTTTTATTTTTTTTTTATAAAACCGCTCTCCAAGCTATAACTTGGAGAGCTGTTTGAAAAAAGGGTTGTCCAAGTGCAGCTGTGCAAGCCTAAATGTGTAGTAATGGCTTTTTCTCTTCCCGTTCTTGGTTCGTTTCACTCTCAACTTTAGTCCTCTCAATTTTTCTTTCATTTGACTCCATTAAAAATTAGATACGTATTTTGTATTAAAGAAATACTTAATTTTTTTTTATAAAAATAACAAAACACGTTATTTCTCTAAATTAAGTGTAGATAACCAAAATTAGGTAATAAAAGTATAAAATTAAATGAAAAATAGGTAATAAGTGAGCAATAAAATTATGTAATTTTCATCCATATTAGAACTCCACACCATAACTTTTGGATGCCATGAAAAAAGTTAGAGATTAAATATATTTTGATTTAAATTTTAATAAAAAGAAAATAACAAGCTATTCATGTATTACTAAATGAGTGGGTCTCTTGTGCACCAAGGTGCACCGTGCACTCGGTATGTAATTGACCCATTTTAAAATTCGGGTCGTGCGCGCTTTTTACTTTAATTAGTTATTATATTGCAAACCTTATATTAATTAGTTGCAGCCCAACGGTTCAACTTACTTTCTCCAAGTTACAGATACTGGGTTCAACTCTCATATTCTCCAACTAAAATACACATGAGCATGCAACTAGCTAATGTTGAAGCGTTCAACTAAAACATGCAACTTACTAATACAGAAACATAAAAATATATATTCCATAAACATACAACAAGCTAAATATTGAATCGTAAAACTGAAAAACAAAGGAACATGCAATTATGTAAAATACTAAATTGTGTAAACTATAAAATATAGAAACATGCAACTAGCTAATATTGAATCGTGCAACTAGAAAACATAGAAACATTCAACTATCCAATACTAAATCATGCGACTAGAAAATATAAAAACATGCAACCAATTAATACATAAAATAATATTATATCACACAGAAAGATGCAACTAGCTAATATTGAACCGTTCAACTAAAAAACAAATAAACATGCAACTAGCTAATGTTGAAACGTTCAACTAAATAATACATAAACATGAAATAGACATCAATTTAGCACATAAATAGGTTAAGAATCGTGAAATTCCACGCAATAGAAGAAAAGAGAAGAAGAGGAGTGTTTTTTTTTTTGAAAGACAATCAATTACAATAGTTTCCTAATATAACCAATTACAATAATTCATTCTACCATCGGGCACATGGCAACATCATTTCATCTCACTGTAGACCGGAATCGTAATCACCACAAGAGGGGGACCGTCCGAAACCGCAACTCGGAACCGCAACCTAACAACAGGGGGACCACCACCCCACATGAAGGGGATCACCACAAGAGGGAATAATATTCCCTCTCCGTGTCTCGAACCCGGGACCTCAAGGTCTCAGGTGGTGGAGCTCTAACCATTTGAGCTATCCACACTTGACAAGAAGATGAATGTTTGGTTTCAAAACATGGAGTCATAAAAATGCATATATTATGATCCAAATTTTTGTTCCATAAATTAAGTTCATGAAATTCCCAAAACTGTAAAAACCCAAATCAATCTCTTCAATTTTCTCAGCCACAAATCAATATAGGGGAAACAATTTATTTAGTTAGTTCATCACCACGTTTCTCAGATCCAATTGATAATACAACGTCATCCGATTATAATCACCGTCGTCAGAACCATCACATTGAAAATATAGAAACATGCAACTCTCTAATATAGAACCGTGCAACTATAAAATATAGAAACGTGCAACTCGATAATACAGAAACATGGAACTAATATATAATATAAAAACATGCAACTAGCTAACATTGAAACGTTCAACTAGATAACACACAAACATGCAACTAGCAATACTGAATGTGGCAAAAGTGATGCCATCTCAATTAGAATTGCAGCACTTTAACAGTGCACTATAATTAATTCGTGGTGCATTCAAAGTATGGATAATTTATTTTTTTTAATACTTTCCACTTCACCAAATCTTTGTGTAATCTGTGGATGAAAATACCCTCCTCGGCTTGTCCCTCAATTATTATTATTATTATTAATTTTATTATTCTTTATTCTTGTTTGATGAATTCTGTAATTCGTGTGTTTATTTCTTGTGTATGTAAATTGTAATATGCTCCACTTACCCCTTAAATTTTACACCATTTTACACCCATGATGGTAGAGAGATTGAGAAATGTTATGGATGAAAAATTAGGTGGTACTGGTTTGTCATTCAAGATTTAATGGATTTGAGTTAGGTAAGTTTTATCATGTCATTAAATAAATATGATGTTCTGTAAAGCATCCAGTACGTCCATCCACACCCATGATAATGATGGTGACCCCCTCCTCATCCATTTCATTGAAAAAAATTTCAAAATATGTAATGTGTATCTCATTCCTCAATTCTGCCCGTATGATTTAAAAAACGAAAGAAAACCATGTAGCTGAACTTAGTTTGATTAAAAAGAAGGTAAGATAATCAAACTAGTTAGATTAAGTTTGCGTTTGATTGGATATTTTTAAATATTTGATGCAAGACAAAGTATGGGTGGAATTGATTTAGAGTGTATTTAACTTATATTATTAAAAAGATATTAGGCATTTGATTCAAGGGTATTATTACTCGTGATATTAAAGAAAGATAATTTATATTATAATGATGTATTAATAGTGATAAGAAGGGTATGACAAACAAATAAACTAAGGGGGGTGTATTCAATTGAGATTCTATTAGTTTTTTTTGTGTATTCAATTGAGATTCTATTGGTCTTTTTTTTACTTTAAAAAGTCTGTGGATTTAGAAAATCCATAGACTCCATGCAGAGTTTGACTGACTTTTTTTATTGATTTACATGGATTTTCATAGACTTAACAGGATTGTGGAATACACTTTTTTTTATTGATTTACATTGATTTCCATAGACTTCGGTGCTGGAACTATTGATACAAATGTATATGGAACACACTTGTATATAAAAAAAATCATTCAAATTGTTTAGAAAAAATACCAAAATATATTAATTCAAAAAAAACTACATTATTATTGATCATTATTATTCTCATCTTCATTCTCATCATCTTCATTTCCATCACTGTTATACATCGGCCTCATTTCCCACATAACATTAGCAATACTCGTTCTCCATGCATTAGCTTCCGTTCTTTGTTGTAGTTGACTTTGAGAAAGCAATTTCGTTCTTTGTTGTAGTTAGCTTCCGTATTTTTTTTAAATAGAAATATTACTTGTTTAAATGGAAAAGTATTACTTGTTTAAAAGAAAAGATATTTGTTTAAAAGAAAAGTATAACTTGTTTAGATGAAAAGTATAACTTATTTAAATAGAAAAGTATTACTTGTGTAAATGAAAAGTATTACTTGTTTAAATAGAAAAATATTACTTGTTTAAATAGAAAAATATTACTTGTTTAAAAGAAAAGTATTATTTGTTTAAAAGGAAAGTATAACTTGTTTAGATGAAAAGTATAACTTGTTTAAATAGAAAAGTTAAATAGAAAAAAATTACTTGTTTAAATAGAAAAGTATTACTTGTTTAAATAGAAAAGTATTACTTACTTGTTTAAAAGAAAAGTATAACTTGTTTAGATGAAAAATATAACTTGTTTAAATAGAAAAGTATTACTTGTTTAAATAGAAAAATATTACTTGTTTAAGTAGAAAAGTATTACTTGTTTAAAAGAAAAGTATTACTTGTTTAAAAGAAAAATATATCTTGTTTAGATGAAAAGTATAACTTGTTTAAATAGAAATGTAGTACTTGTTTAAATGAAAAATATTACTTGTTTAAATGAAAAGTATTTCGAAGGTTTTTTTGCTTCTGACCTTTCATCTTCAGAGTTCTCTGAGAGAATACGTAAAAAATCTAGTTGTTAGAAGAGATTTTTGGAGAGTGAAATTTGTTTATATTTTTTGAAAAAGAATCAAAGTAATCCATAGAGTATTAAAATCCATAGATCGCTGAATACCCAAAAGATTTTTTAAAGACTTTTTAAAATCCGTATTGAATAACTCAGGATTTTTAAAGACTTTTGAAAATACGGATTGAATACCCCCATACTTTGAAAGTCTAAAAAAATCCTACAGACTCCACAACCAATATACCTCCTAAGTAATGAAACATGTCTTATGACAAACAAATAAACTAAGTAATGGAACATAACACGTTGGAATTATCTAAACCGATTTGACTCCAAAGTGGAGTCATTTTATTTCAAACGGGAAATGAAATTTGTTCCGCTCTTGTAGAATCTTAAGAATTCTTTTGCTTACCTTACCCAACTCAAAAAGACATTCTTTTAATTTTTAGTATATTTTCTCATTTTCAAGTTGAGAGCCTTATTTTTCCCATTAACTTTTTGTAATATAAGAATTTCCTTTTTATATAACTTTCTTACTTTTTGATTTTATATAAATTCCTATATAGCCCCATATATCACACAATCAATCCACACAAAAATGAAAAGATTTGGATAAATAATTACAAAATAATATTAGTCATTATAACTGAAGGGTCCGATCTGTAAATATAAAACTAATTTTACGGTGAACAAGCTTCACGACAAATATAATCTTGATTCATTAATTAAATAAGCTTAAACATAATTCTTGATTGCGCGGAATTTGAATTTTTGGGTATTGAAAATGTAGAGGGAAATCGAACATAATTCATAAATCAACCAATCAAAATTTACATTAAAAAAAAATAAAACAAAGATGTCCATCAAAACAAGAACATAATAATAAGAACCAATATTCCAACCGTGCAAATCACATTCCCTCTAATTACAAAAGCAGAATTGTCGCCGCCTTGACTTGGCGGCGGCTGTGACGGCGGAGTTGGTGGCTCCGATGGGGCTGTGTTATTACCATTAGACCCTCCAAAAACGTTGATGGAAAACCTCATGCCCCCAAGACAATGGTCATCTTTGTCACAAATAAAATTGTATATTCTTGCTTCAGTAAGTCCAACTTCATCGTTCCCACTTAGGTAAGTTGCAATAACTCCCCTAGTAGCATTAGCATCACACGATCGATATGTCGCATTTGTTACTTCTTTCACGTTATGTTGAATTCTCGAATACTTAAACACTACAATACACCAAAAATGCTATTAAAAAATACAGAAAATTACACATGCATAAATAATGAGTTTAAATCACAAATAATTTTGGCCCTAAATACATTCACTCTCATAACTTTTTATTATTGTCAATTTAGTCTCAATTTATTTAACAGTGTACAATTTATGTCTCAAGTTCGCCAGAAAATGCAAAACGATATCATTTTGCCTCACGCGAAACGTGTGTGCCGACTGAATTTGGGGTTTTCAGGCCTCGCCACGTGCCCTTTGAAATTTTTATTTATTTTAATGACATGTAATTTCGGATGTTAAAAAGAGAATTACGTGGCAACTCATAACTTTTTTTTTGTCGATTTATTCCCAATTTATGCAACAATGTACAATTTATGTCTCAAGTTCGCTAAAAAAAATTGCAAAACGATGTCATTTTTGCCTCACACGAGACATCGCGTGCCGATTGACTTTGGGGCTTTCCGGACACCGCCGAGACACATAATTTTATTTTTAACATCCTCGAAATTACATGTCATTAAAATAAATAAATAAAATTCAATTGGCACGCGACGAGGCCTCGAAAAGCCCCAAATTCAATCGGCACACACGTTTTCAGCGCATTTTACATTTTGCGATAAATTTGGGACGTAATCATGCATTATCAAAGAAATTGAGACTAAATGGAAAAGTACAAAAAAAGGTTATGAGACTGTGAATCCATTTAGGGCCAAAATTATGGGACGATTATGAGTTAAACTCCATAAATAATTATGTGTGTTTCATACCAAGTATGTAAGCCCAATCGTGAAATTGTACTTTTCGACCCACTGCAAGATAATTTGTTCCGGTGCGGAGTTCCATCCACTCTCATCACCAACACTTTGTAGACATCGAAACAACAACCTCAACTAATAAAAAATAAATTAAAAAGATCGAATATTTAGAAACCATAATCATATCCGTTGCTAAATATAGATGAAAATTTATAAGGAGGGAGAAAAAAGAGCATATATATTTTCTCTGAACAAAAAATCATGATGGTGGAATACCATTAATTAGTCCAAACTTGGAAGGTTTCTTGAGAACTAATTAATTAATTAAGTATTACCATATATTTAATTTTAATTTTAGATTGAACATTTCATCCTTATGAGATACTTTATTAATGTTCAACTTGATGAATATTATAAAACTGGATAATTATGTTGGCCAGTACTTATCCTACCTAAATTATTGCACATTTACTTGGAGTACTTCACATTGAGGAGATGAGTACGTATGTACAACTTATGATTGACTTGCATTTTTTAAATTGTATAAGATAAATATGTATATATAAATATATTTGACTCATTTAATATAAAAATTTTAGTCTAAATAATATAAAAAATTCGAAAGTGCATTTAATTACACTGTATTATGAATTGGGCCCCACTCGGCGAAATTCCTAGTTCCGCCACTGGCTACACATACCATTCAAACTCTTAAAAAGCATCTATTTTATTTATTAAAAAAGTAGAATAATACTATGTTTTTATTTCAATAAAACATCACTTTATTCTCTCAAATACTAATAAATAATTTTTATATTAAATACTGTATAAATAGTAACTTAAAAAATAAGTGCAGGACGAGAAGAGTTATCATTTTTTCAAAAAATAAAAAATAAAAATTGTTTGTCCAAAAGTGTATATATGTATATTTATATATATATATATATATATATTGAAAGCAAATATTAAAAGTTCTAATTTAAAACTTAAAAATTATATTTTTTAAACTTGAAAAGTGGTCTTTCGTAGATGTAAATCCCTTACGAATTGTAGAGTACTTCTCTCTCTTTTTTTCACGTTTTAAGAATTAAGGGATTCATCGTTTGAAGGGAAGTAGACTTTCTTTGTCATATGTTAAATGTCTTCAAAATGCACGTCGCATTTTTCCAGAGGAGAAGGCCCTAATAACTCTCTTTTGGACCACATAACATCTCGTGAATACATATGTAGTATATTTAATTAATTATATACTTATCAGTTAACACAACTAGTTCAAAAATACAGTTTTTAAGAAGAGAAAACACCTTTGACCTTTCAATCCACGTTAAATGGTATCAAATGTTGTCGTACCTAATCCATCACATTTATATCATGACGAATATCACGACATGTACGAGTATCACCTTGTTTTCAAATAATTTTGTAGCAGTGAAAAACACTTTTATATTAAGTTGCTAAGACTAAAACCCAACTTGTTAAAAAAAAATGCTTCTAGTGTTTCAATAGAGTTCCAACAAACCATCTATATATCCTCACTTCATTTGGCCAAGTTAGATGCACAAAAATCACCAAAGTGAGAAAAAAAAAAAAGGGCACCAAAGTGATGGAAAAAGAAAACAAATCCAATGATGAAGAACTAAGCCCTGAATGCAAACAATTGCTTGCTTCACTTCCAAAAAGAGAGGTTGGAGAACACCACATCTCTATCAATTTCAAGGATTTTGGTGCCAACCAAAAGAAATTCAATCCATTATTTCGACCCAAAAAACACTATGTGGCACAAGACGACGATATAATTGTCGCCACAATTCCAAAATCAGGCACCACGTGGCTGAAAGCCCTGTCTTTCGCCATAGTGAATAGGCAGCACTTTGGTCATGGCCATGCCAACCACCCTTTGCTCACTTCCAACCCTCATCAACTCGTCCCCGTTTCTCGAGTATAAACTATTTGCAAACAACGATCCCCCGACATGTCCCGTCTGTCGAGGCCTCGTCCTCGTGGGCACACATGTGCCCATGACGCCCTGCCGAATCTCGTCGAGGACTCAAATGCAAGCTTCGTGTACATAGTGAGAAACCCGTTCGATACCTTTGTTTCCATATGGCATTACATTAGCAAAGTAAGGCCCGAGTCTCTCGGCCCTTTACGTTTGATGAGGCATTCGATATGTACTGCAGGGGGAGCCATAGGGTTCGGCCCGTATTGGGAGCATATGTTAGGTATTGGGACGAGAGCTTGAGAAACCCCGATAAGGTGTTGTTCTTGAAGTACGAGGAGATGAAGGAGAACACGGGATTTCACTTTCGAAGAAAATCGCGGAGTTTTTGGGGGTTCCATTCACCGAGGAGGAAGAGGAGGGAGGAGTGGTTGATGGGATAGTAAAGCTCTGTAGCTTTGAGCATATGAAAGAGCTGGAGGTGAACAAAAATGGAAAGGGTGCTATTAATGGTTTTGAGAACAAGGATTTGTTTAGGAAAGGTTTGGTGGGAGATTGGGTGAACCATTTTACACCCATGATGGTAGAGAGATTGAGAAATGTTATGGATGAAAAATTAGGTGGTACTGGTTTGTCATTCAAGATTTAATGGGTTTGAATTAGGTAAGTTTTATCATGTCATTAAATAAATATGATGTTCTGTATAAGTTTTTTCTTTAATTAGAACTGCTAGCTAGTTCCTAATAATTATCATGATGTAACCGAAAAAGGAAACAATGATTTGATATAACTATTTGTTGTGTTGTTACTGGGTATTTTTCGGGTTTATTTCGGGGGCCCATCAAAGTGTCGTAATCCTATGCATAATGCACGTATGTATAATGTATATTTATTTACATAAAGCTATCCACGTACCTAAATCGATTTCGGACTCCTCTAATTTCAAGTAAAGTATAGGATGAATAAATTAGACATAAAAATATATAAAATTAATTAAAGGGTGTAATTTATATTATTAAAAGGTATTAATTATGATAATGAAAGGGTATGCTTTTTTACTATATAAAGAGTATTATTCATGACACTACACTAAAGGGTGTGACTTATATTACAACATGGGGTATAAATAGTGATAACCGAAAGATGTGACTTATATTACAAAATGATATTAATCGTGATAATTGAATGATCATATTTATAAATATGAAATCAATTTCACCGTGAACAAGTTTCACACAGACATACTCCTAATTTCACTCAACTTTTATGACATCCAATTTCAATATGCAGGGATCTGGAATCGAAAAATGATTCTGTTGAAAGATAAATAAATAATTAAATTATATGGAACATGGCAGCATATATTTCTTCAACTTTTGCACAAACTCCATTTTCCTATATAATCCTCTTGTGGTCTATTAATAGCAATATAACAAGAGATGTAAAAGCCAAGAAGAATGCTTACAAACAGTTGCAGCATAATTATTTCCAGGCCCCTTACTTTTTCAGATCTATTGTTTTGGCCCTTCCATCCAATCCTCGCCATTAAGTTAACCCATCTCATGTCTGCAAACCATTGAATATGTAAATAAAATGATTTTTTGGAGAATATCCTTGGACTTTGAGTTAATGTCAAGTTATAAACACCAGCTATATTTTCCACAAATGAATTTTTTCTTACCAACTTTCGGACGTAAGGTTTCTGTTTTGCATTCCATATTCACTAGGCCAGCCTCATCGGAGATTTTGCTTCTTGCTCCAAGAAATCTCATTGAAGCTCGTCTTCGAACTATAAATAGAACTTCAAGGACAAAATAATCCCGCAGGCCTCAACTACAGCTATCCAGAAGCTCAATTGCTAATACGAATGTTCAGTTCCAACTGTTGCACTTAATTACATCTTCTGAATTCTGATGTTATTAAGCATGCCCTATTATCAGGAAAACTTTGAAGAATGAGATAAACATAGATATCATGTTCTTAGGTAATCGAGAAATAGAATGATCAAAGGATGGGAGAAAAAGCCAAATAAAAATGAAAAGATTTTCAGTTATCTTATGACTTCAAGTATTTAAACTTACTAATGTGTAGCTTGATATCAAGTACTTACATGGCTAATCATGGAGAGATCATATTTCTTGACTTAATTCCAAAGAATCTTGAAGCTTAATAACAGGCAGGCTCCGAGAATTATTTTTCTTCTCCAAGGGAATAAGATGTCCAGCATACAAGCACTTTATGATCCAGTAAACTGACTGCATTATTTACATTCAGTAATGAATCAGATTAGAGTGATAATGGAAATATTTATTTACCATAATTATGTATAATGTATACCCAACCAAGTATTTTCATATACTTCTAGTGTTATATTCGTATATTTTCGTATAACAGCAAAAACTACCGTCGTTATTATATTCTGCTCCAAGGCACAGTGCTTCAGGTGACGAGAAGCACCACTCTCCTCATCGGCAACAACTACTCCCGATGAAATTCTTCCAGTTTCAAGAGTCTGGACCAATTTTTGCAGAGTTTTAAAAACTTGCCCACCACCACGCTGAGCAGGACAAAAGATAAAACATAGGGTAAGTCCGTAAATTTGCATCATAATAATGAAATAAATACTTGAACATAATGCACGATGTTTCTTATGAAGAAGCAATTAATAACAGCAAACTTAGGAGAATCCAAGCTCATTGGCGAGCACGTCATTTTTCTAAGTTAACAGCAGGTAAGCATATACAGTATACCTTGATAATGGTTGTAATATTTGCAAAATGTTTGGTTTTTCCATGAAGTATGACACCCAGATTTTTAAAAACAAGACGATTAGTGTTATACTTCACAGCAGTATAAACTTGGTCGTGCAATCTGCTATTTTTTCTGGATAGGATCATATACCTGACAAGATTAACAAATTATATCACAACATGACAAAATGAGAAACAAAAGGTAATATTCAGAGCAGAATGCCAAGAAACTAGAATAAAAATTGAACATATAATTAAGAACCATAAAGTTAAAGGATTGGTGCATCTTAAACTCGTAGAATATGAGGCATGAAGTCACCATTGTAGAGAAAGTGGTGATAACTCATTATTTACAAACCAAAGAGCAACTAGCTCTGTAATATAATATATAGCTCATCGCTTAATACGATGGGCCAAGTACAATTTTGTCGTCTTTTATCATCAATATAACAAGGGAGTGGAGCATCTTCTAATTTCTAAAGAACAGACATATATATTTGTAACGAAATTGTTGAACTGGGACAATACAAGTAATTAAAGTGTTTAATGTATTTACTCGTTGCAGACTATCTAATTGCACCATAGCCTAGATTACAATCTCCCTATCAACACAGTCTAAAAAATTAGTAGTATTATTCATCCAAAAAAAGCATTGTGAGGGGGTAAAAGAATCTCTCTCACTTACTCAAAGACATATTTTCACTGTGATAAAATTGATAATTTGCTATATAAGTAGGTTTTATGTGAATTTAATGACCAAGGAATATCTCGAAAAACATGAAACACTACCAGTCTAGACAAGATATAAACAGGATGTAAGCATGTCAGACATACCTTTTTTGTGGCAAGACAAAACCTGCTGCAATTGAATCCATAAGCCAATTAACTCTGAGAACATATGCATTCACTGCACATCCATACAAGAACTTGAATGATTGTATCTGAGGAACAAACAGAAAAAATATTAGATATTTCCACCATGCAACATGCAAAATTATTATATAGCAACACTCTAGGTGGACCAAGGCCAAGTCGGTCAAGTTTACAACAATTTTTTATCTAAAATAACTGAATATTCTTTAAACGAAATGTCATTGAGATTTATCAACTACATATCTGATGTGAGGAGAAAAGTCCGCATCCATGTAGTAGATGCCAGAAAACAAATCATACATGACACTCCCACATAAGACTCTTATATTGCATCCGATAAAAAAAGACTCTTATATTGCAATTTTGAAAGAAACAGCTAAATTACAGGCTAGAGAAATCGAAAATAATCAAAAGAAACAGAATAGAAAATTGTCAAACTAAAGCTCTGCTTGCTCAAGCTTCACTAGCTCACATTTTAAGGAAATGCGAAGAAACACGATGTGTTCCTTCAATTGAAAATTATAGTCCAAGACTTTTTATAGGTGGATAAGAGCCTCTTAATTGGTACTGATATTTTTTATACTCGCTAAAACTTAGTCAGTGAATAACAAAGAAGTTGTCACAAAAAATTTCGTGGAGAAACGATAAATTAACAAATTCAAACACCGATAAATGTTATCTTCTTAATATCTAATTAGTAGCCAAATGATTGAACTACGTGACATAAATGTGAAGAGAAATAAAAAAAAAAACTTTAGATATAAAACTAAATATTGAAAGTACATACAAAATGGCACTGACCTTCTTCAAACACAAAACAACTGGAAGCACCTGAGACTTCAACCTAGAACTTCTCTTTCCACTCGAGTTTATAGATGGAACTTGAGAGAGGACTATGCCACCGTATTTACGGATTAGACCCTCAATTTCCTTTTCCTTTTGAGGCGAAAACCCAGTAAGCAAAAATTCCATGTTTTGAAATATCAACCTTTTCTTCTCCTTATCCAAATTAGTTTTTAGATATCTGTCCAGCAGCCGAACACTGGATTTAGTTGGAATACTGGATTTGGTTGATCTTTTAGCAGAACCTGCAGAGAATTTGCAAAGCAATTATTGTATAACAATAAACTCATTCAACTGTATGTTTCATAAAGATTCAGGATATTCCTTACAAGGTTTTAATGTAGGTTGTGCCTTCCGAATTTTTTGGTTGTCTGGAATGTCAGTTTCCTTTTCAGAAAAAGCGTGCCGCGCTTTTAAGGTTGGCAACTTTTGAGCACCTTGATTGTGCATCGTGACAGCTCCAGCTGCAAGTTCTCAGATGGTAGAAATTTCTCCGAAATTTCCGGTTGTGCTGTCCCAATTGGATTTTTTTCAAAGAAATTGTGTGTGGAACTAACAGAAGCCTGGAGATGGCATTGTGTTCGATGATTCAGGACAACAGAGAGACAAGGGTTATTTTCCTTATTTGCAACTGGTAGTTCAGCTCCAGTCTTCAAAGTTTCCTCCCTATTACCATGATTTGTGTCCTGGAAAGTTAACTCAGCAATCCTCTTTATAGAGAATGATCTTTTCTGATGATCATCTTTTTCGGTAAATTTAGTATGGCTAGGCAGCGTGCTATAATTTTTAAAGAAGTGAACTTCCTAGAAACTTTATTTAAATGAGTCACTATTATCAACTGGCATATTGTCTAAGGGAGAGGTCAATAGAACATTGTCTTTCTTATGTTCGATAATATTCAATTGTCTAGGAGGGGTTGGATCTTCATGGTTTGTAGCTCGTGTGGAACATATATCCTCAGATATACTACATGGCACAAAAGAGCAAAGCGGGTCTACCAAAGATGCACTTGAAGATTGTACATCTTGAGAGAGCAGCACTTCCTTTGCTCTGTTAGAGAAATTTTCACTAGGTATGCTTAATTGAGAAGATACTATGGCCTCTTTATCACGGTTCTGCACAAAGGAGTTTTCATCTGGAGCAGTATCAGCAGATTCTGAGAAGAAGCTTGTCTCACCAACAAAAGGTTTTGGGATGCTATGTTTCACAGTGGCATGCTTCACTTCATTCTGTCAAAATAGAAGTACATAAGAAAAGCAAGAGAAAAAATCTTGTGATTAAGTCAGAGAAAAACAGAAGTACAGATCATTGAGAAAAAAACAATATTTACACAAAAAAAAAATGCTGAAACGAGTCATCACTCTCCATTAGTAGCATAGCAGAAGGCAATGCCTATTATTACTTTTGCAACTGTCATTGTGTTATTAAAAAATCAGTAACAGGTAGCAACAAGATATTCTTGTGCCAAGTGCAGGATAACCACCAACCAATTCTCAAATACAGTTTTGTGAAAGTACAAAACTTGATGTATCTTCATATTTCTAGTAAAAAGAAAAGATCAGTTAAAAGTTAAATGCCTGGATCATTCTGACAGTACTAATAACATAAAAAATCTCACATCCTGCTTCTACATTACAACTTATTACAAGGTAACACTGAGAAACTGCATGCCTAAATCACTTTAGTTAAAGCATTTCTTATAAGTTTGCAAGCATCCACTTCTAATTCTACTCAGTTTTACTAGTTAAGTACATGACAGGATACAAAGTTCAAAAAGCACATTTGCAGGTAAAACCGCCAAATGTACTATTGGAACACTCACAAAGCTCTTACATGCCTAATTTACTTTCAATTAAAACTGCATTGTTAAAAGGTTCCTTTCAGGTCATGCAAACGTATTTCTAATCTATTCAGTTTAACCAGAAAACCACATCACATGGCACTAAGCAAACACCGAAAAAGAAATTTACAAAGTACAGTACACCAATAGAAAAACAGGATAGGATACTGAGTGAACAACAAAAGAGAAATTCTCATGGCATTTGCATAAGTTACTTCTAATGAAACTAATTTAGGTCAAAGGTAACTTTTTGATTGTCAGCATGGACTTCTAAGTCTACTTAGTTTCACAAAAAAAGGAAATTGTTATTAGTTGCCTCTGGATGCAAATTAGAGACTGCTTTGAAAGGAGAACTAGAATGCAGAAACAACATTTGATTAACTAGAATGCAGAAACAGCATTTGATTGTAGCAGAAGACTGAAAAGGGTTTAACGATACTTTTCCTTCATCTTTCAACTGAAATAACTGAGACAAGGAAAATATTTCCCAAGAGACCATGTTTCAAGAAAACGATTACTGAGATAGTACATATATGAACTTCAAGTAGCACTTACATTGCTTATCCAACCACCAAACCAGCGGCTTTGGAACTGATCTTGGACTTTATTTGGTATTCTATAATCTTTTTCTGCCAAAACAAGAAAAATTTACTTGCCTCGATCCTATTATTATTTTATCACGGAAATGATAAATGACTAGGAAATATAATATAAAGCTTTACCGTCATCTCGACAACTCATAACTGGGGAAGACCTCACATTAGTTTCATCTGGATTACTTTCTGCTGAAGGTGTATTGACTTTCTGCAGGTTGGAGTAAACATTGATCAGTCAGTCGTACAAAACCCATAAAAGGTGAAATTCTGCATGATCATTGTAATAGTTAAATCAGTAAAAAAAAATTAGGGAAAATCTATCTTCAGATGGTTTAATAGAAAATAGATGACAAATTGTAAACAAAAAGTTTGAAACAAGTTTAATTTCCAACCTCTGCTGAAACTGAATGATGAAGCTTCATAGGAGCATCAACGGTCCCCACGAAATTATTTTGGAACACAACATCAGTACGCAAATCGCACACTGGATTACAAATTATCTTCTTTTGTGTATCACAACCACATTCTGCCGCTAAATCCTTTCTTGATTGTATGTTATTGTCTATAAGTCTTTCCTTTCTATGTCCATAATTAGAATCACGAGATTTATTATGTTCCAAGTCTTCATCATGTTCAGATTCCAAAGTATCCTTCACTTGAGATACACTTAATTCATTTCCAGGAAACTCATCGAAGTGAACTCCGGCATCTTTGTATGCACTTTCCATAATCACGTCATCCAAGTCAGATAAATTATCAATATCACTTGCTACAGAAACCGAGTCACAATAGGTATTTTTCCAGAATTCCAGCCGTGCTTGTTTCACCTGAAGAGAAGCTTCAAGTATAGCTGAAGCAGAAGAAGATTTTTCTAATAAATCCTTCTCGATCATTTCATTAATTACCAAGGCTTC
Organism: Stenogyne calaminthoides; assembly: GCA_037126765.1. Taxonomy (NCBI): domain Eukaryota; kingdom Viridiplantae; phylum Streptophyta; class Magnoliopsida; order Lamiales; family Lamiaceae; genus Stenogyne; species Stenogyne calaminthoides. Next base: position 12,701,741 of record JBBCBC010000031.1, on the reverse strand, counting down.
AGAACACACAGTTCTACTGCATCATCAGCAGCTTCAGACAAATTCACATTCCCATCATGCTTCAGCAATTCATTGTCTACATATCTCTGCACCTCCTCCACTGTTTGAGAACAATTTACCGCACCAACGTTGCAAAATGTACGTAAGTAAAAATCTGGCTGGCCCGAAATTCCTAAAGTTTCAAGAGGTTGATCAAAAATAGGATAATTGGATTCTATTTCGCCAGCATCAGTAGATAGGCTTGCACCTTCTGAGTTGTTGTCTGATGACAGACAAAGATGAAGTTGTACCACCTTCCAAGGATAAAATATAATAGAGGTTAGATATTTGTAGATAATGTGGCATCAGAGGGTAAAAAACGCACTACAAAGCATACATCTCCACTGTGACTAAACAAAGTCCTAGAGTGCAGCTTTATGAAGAACACAGCCATATCTGACTTTGTATAACCACGATTTCAGTGAGACTGATAATTCAAACTGAAACTGATGGAAGAAGGATGCATACATGACATAGTAGACCCAAACTTTCTCGAAATTATTTCTCATCAAAAATAGAATCATGAGCATGCACATAGGTTTTGAGCAGTACATGTGACAGTCCAGAACATTCATTAGCAGAAACAAACTAAGAATTCATTAAAATATATATACATCATTTCTGATATATGGCATAATTCGGAAAAAGAGGAGAGAAAAGACTACATTTTCCAATGGAAGATCATAGTTTGCCAAGAAATGTATAGAAGGTGTGCCTCTTAGCCACTCTTAAATAAATTTTGACAAAACTTGGCCATTTAAAAAGTCAAAGTCATTGACGATTAAAAGATACTAAACCATGTATCATGCTAGTTATTTAGTACAGAAGGTTGATGCAGAACAAAATCTGTTTTGCAGGCAGCAGCAACTCACATTGTCAACAGATTGAGCGCAACTAAATGGTGAACTTTCACTCCCTGATATGAATAATTGACCAATGCTACATCCACCTTCTCCCCTCAATGATTCTCCATTACTGATGCCCTTCTGAAGACATAGAAATTCCTGTCAAAATACCAATGTGAATTTCCAAGTAGAACATGTAATCACTGAGTTAAACCACATAGAATGTGAACTTGCAAAACATGATATGATTGGTAATTTGGCTTTGAATTGCATAGAATTTGGAAAACCATAACAAATAGTATCAACTTTACTTAAAAACCATAACATCTTCATTTTAAAAGCTCTACTATCCACCAACCTCAACTCGCTGCTTGAATGTGATGTGATGTTCCTCGATGCTCTCCACATCCCGCCATTCGCCATTGCATTGCTGAAGCCATGCTGGCAACCACGCATCATCCTGCCAGACGCTCAAAAATAAAATACCACACTGATATAGCTCTAAAATGTGAACAATAATCGATAAACTATTCCTCAACTGGAGAAATTCAAAGTAGACAATCGCAATAAAAAAAAATGCATTGATAACAGCAGTTATAATAATGAATATGGATTGATTCTGATTATATAGCGTGATTAAAAAACTTGAGATTTTTTTTACCTCTGAGAATTGTGGAGGTCGGAATCCAGATAAGGCGCCCATTCGGTGCGATTCCGGTGGCGTCGGAACGAGGGTTTATGAGCCGGCGATTATTGGCGCCAAAGCGAATTTTTACCGGGAAATGTATTTTTCTAAGAAATTAGAAATTCCGGGAAATGTATTTCATAGCAGCGGTCCAGCGGTAGTGTGGAATTTTTTGCATTGTATAGGAATGGGCCCAGCCCGATTAGTCAATTACTTATTTATTGGGCCTATGATGACACTGGAATGATAAAAATGTAGTATATATTTTAAAGGCCAGTTAAAATTTACAAATTCCACAATTAATTGGAAAAAAAAAAAGTTTGTCAAATGTGGATTGCTCAAGTTGTTAAAACTCCACTATCTAATACTCCAATATCTTAGGTTCGAGATACTGAGAGGAAAGTCCCCCTTGTGGTGGGGTGGGGGTCTCCCTCTTGTGGTGGTGGTGTTGTCGTTGCATGCGGTTACGGTTCTGGTCGATAGCGAAACAAAAAAATATGGCATGTGTTCGATGCTAGAATTAAGAAACTAATTGTAATAGTCTATGTTTAAAAAAAAAAAAAAAATCTATACTATTAAACGAAATGCACAGCCAAATACCATAAAGCATAAACATGCATGAAAGAAGAAAGCTAGAACAATAAATGATGCTTCAATTTCCTTTTGATTCTGCGTTTAATAAAGGTAAATGCTGCCTGAGCACTTATACCTTGTAATTTCCCTTGAAAACGTTTTTTTCCTTTTCAAAAGGAATATTTTAAGTTTTAATTAATATTAATGTCATTGAATTTAAACACTAAAAAGTATTGTAAAATTAAACACGTTTGTTTTGAGTATATAAACATGCAATAACCTTTTATATTAGATCTTCATAGTATCACCTTGACGAGTGTGTATATAATAATGGAATTTGGATGTAAGCAAACAATAAAAAAGCAACTGCAGGGTTGGATGTTTTCGATTGAAAACAAATAACACTAGCCAATTCTTATAGGTTCCATTTGGATAGATGGATTTGAAATCCATGGATTTTACACACAAATTATCATTCTCCAGTAAATTTACAAATACTTAGATTTGAGAGTCTAGTTTAAAATGTAAAGATTTCAAATCATCATCAAAACCTAGTCATTTGAAATCTCTTCATCTGTACCCCTTCTCTCCCTCTCCCCCCTCACTATCTTCTCTGTACTCTCAAATCTAAATATTTATAAATTCATTAGAAAGTGATAATTTGTGTTTGAAATCCATGAATTTCAAATCCGTCCATCCAATTGGAGTCTTAATGATTTTAAAATTGCCATTGAAACTCCAATGGGAACATATACATCAGGGATCATATAATTAATAGCATAATTCATACTTGCATGATAGAGGAACGTTGGACAAATAAATGATGTCACAAACTATCACGTGAATCTTGTTAATTTGATGAAATTGATATCACTATTTTTATAAACTAGTATAATAATATTTAATACTATGATCTTAATTAATGAGTGTAATGGTATAAATTTCACCCAGAGATTCACTCAAATAATGTTATTACCGTCTATTGAGCGCTAACTACAATTAATTCCAGCAGCTGGCAAGCGTTATTCGTACACTATCCTCTGCAGCTACGACCTATCATTGTCCTCTTATGTCTTGTCCATCGTACTAACTTAATGCAAAGAACGGGTGGCCACCCAAATTAGGGACCCGAAAACACGTCATACTGCAGTTCAACATCGGCAACAAGTTCGAAAATGCCATCACTATTGAAAAGTTGGAGGAGCTTTTAGAGAATAATTTTTCGAAAATGAATGATCTCAAATATTTCATCAAGTTTTGCGATGTTGGTCGTATTGATTGGACAAAGTTGCTCAACATTCAACCTAGTTCGAGTTGGCAGAGCCAACAAAACGAGTTGAACATCTTGCTCACCAGGGGCAGACGTACACGCGACCAAGAAGGGGCAAGTGCCTCACCTCAATTTTATGTGTGAAATATCATAAAACCACTAAAAAATAAAAAAAATTCTGAATTATTTTTAATATCCCAGTTCGTTTATCATAATGTTATCAAAATAATTTTCAAGGTATCGAGATATTAGCATTGCCAGATTAACTAAGGAATTTATTTTATATGTTCGTTCAAATATGAATACTTTGAACATAAAAGGGCTTGGCGAACTATCTCAGAAAATGGTTAAAACTAAACGAAATAGAGCATACCCATTGGTTTACAAGATTACAATATTAATCTTAATTTTGCCGTTTGCAATTGTTATAGTGGAAATATCATTCTCTGCTATGAACATTGTGAGAAATCGACTTCGCTGCTGAAAGGGCGATGAATTGATAAATGATAATTTAGTAGTGTATATTGAAAAGGAAGTATTCAATGAAACTATCATTCTTCTGGACGAGTGACACATGTAATAAATAAAAAAAAAAATCAACGAATTACCATATACTGAGTTTATATATTAAAGATCTAATAAAGTAAAACACCAATGAAATACGAAAAATAGAACAGAAGAATTGAGCCGCTCCACTGGTCTTAAAATTAGCCCACAAAAGAAATGCAAGAGCCAAAAAGCCCATTTCCAAGGCCCATCACTAGTTTTCAAATGCTATTATTACAAATTTATTTAATTCTTGTTTTTTATTGGACACAGCACAACCAACTTGATCACCTCAACAGCCATTCAAAACCAACCACATAAAACCCTGAACACCACAAAACCAACATCTCCCTTCAACACCAAATATAAAACTCAACAATTCTTGAATTTCTCTGCAACATAAACTTCTGTTTGTGTAAATAGCAATATACATTTCTCGAAATTCTTTATATTATATGACGACGTGTGCATTATCGTGCAGCGGTAGTAGATTGGCGTTGAACAAGTTTTCGCTGAAAAAGAGTCGAAATTTGCAGTATGGTCTCAGAATTAGAGCCTCTTCTGATGATGCCGAGGATTGCAATACTGAAGAATGTGCCCCCGATAAAGAGGTCATTTCTTTTTTTAAAAACTCCCTTTCTCATCTTTATTTTCTTGAATCTATAAATAATCTGTCTGCAATAGATTTTAGGGTATTTATTTATTTATGTGCAAAATTGAATGAGGGCCTTTCCTTTAATGATGTTATTGGAGTCATTATGTTGGACATGATGCATTTGGAGATGAATGGTGATATGAAGTGAGGGAATTGTGATGATATTCTTGAAGATTGTTTGGTTCCTAATTATATGTTTTGATTTCCAAGCATCAGGACAAAAACCTCTATCGACTTGGTTCACGGAAGTTTTAGGTATACTGTTTAGCATATGAAGTATCACTGTTTAGTGATTTTGAGGAGAATAACACATAAAATCAAACTTTATATGTCATATGCTTAAAGGCATTACTTTGAAGAAGAGAGTTCACCTTGCAATAGAGTTGGGGGGTGTTTGTTTGAGTAAATTTTCCTGATATTTTGTTTCCTGATCTTATTATTAAGAGGGGAATATGATCTTTTAATGAACACTCGAAGACACTGATGAACACATTTAACCGAGTTTATGCATTCACTCTTCCATGTACATTTGTGGAGGTCTCAGAATGCAATCATTTCTGATAATTGCTGATACGAATGATCTGTTTAACTAGTCAAAAGTATCAGCATATGAGATTCACCCTTCAATCCAAAAGTTTCATGCCTTCATCATTTAAGTTAAAACTGAAACAGGTTGGTAAAGTGAGCATGGAATGGCTAGCTACGGAAAAGACTAAAGTTGCCGGTACATTTCCACCACGAACCAGGGGTTGGACTGGGTACGTGGAGAAGGACACAGCCGGGCAGACGAACATATACTCTGTTGAGGTAAGCAAATACATCAATCTCTTTACTTGGAACTGGGAACGAAGTGCAAAAACTCATTTGCCCGTACTTATTTTCAAGAAACGTCACTCTGATTGTGTTATGATCCACTTGTAACAGCCAATATTACACAGTTCTTGATATCTGATATCTGTGTCCATACCATTGATGAACTTTTTACTTGGAACTTTATTATCTTTTATAAATAGTGAATACTTCCTTGATAATTTGGCCTAAAAGATTTCTATAGAATATCAAATCTAATTCTCTTCGCCTGCCTCTCAGCCTGTAGTTTACATTGCGGAGAGTGCAATCAGTTCAGGAGCTGCAGGTTCGTCTGCTGATGGGGCAGAGAACACAGCAGCCATAGTTGGATTCACTGCTCTTATCTCAGTTGCTGCTGCTTCTGCAGTACTTCTACGAATGACCAATGCTCCACCCGTGGTGAAAATGGCAGATTACTACTCTGGCCCATCTCTTAGCTACTATATCAGCAAGTTTACGCCTCCTCAGACTATCGCAGCTTCTGCTCCTCCGCCTGCAACAGAAGAACCTGCTCCGTCCCTAAAAGAAGAATCTGCAGCCCCTGTGACTGAAGCCTCGTCTGCCTTTGCAGACGGAAACCTCAGCGCAAGAAGTCTCTCAGATTGAGGCTAAGGTGGAACCTCAGCAGGAGACGTCGCCAGCAGCCTCTATCGTCTCTTAGGCCATTTATTATATCCCAATTTTCGTGTATACAACATCCGCGTATGTGGTGTATTGTAACACAGTGTACTTCGATTGTATATTGTTGTTTCATTTTGTTATTCGTGTAAGGCGGAGCTTTTGGAAAGTGATTGTAGAAGTTTCCATAGTTTGTAAACACCACCTAAGAGTGTCATCTTATCATGTCATTGCATTTGCAAAGAGGGATCACTCGTCGGTCGATACACATCAACAGGGGTCACAATCGTTTATACTGCAGAGCTATTATAACCTCTTGCTATTATAACCAAAACGTGTATATTGATGGTGTCATTTTAAAATACATAATATCTATTTTCAATTTGAACTGCATGTAAAGTCCAGTTTTCAATTATATGATTGGATTTTCATTTTCCTTTTTAAGGCTACTGATATAAAATATTGCGACAAATTAATAGTCATAAGAAATATCTATTTATTTGTTATTTTTTTATGTCAAATTCATCGCAGTAATATTTGGAATTAAAATTATGGTTTAAATTTTTTGTTATCCAATAATTTATCATCATTTTGAAATTAATCCTGATTATTTTAACATTTTGATTTTAATCATATAAATTTGTGGAAATTTTGATATTGGTTCAGGTGACCTGTAATTGCAGGTCACCTATTCAGTCAATGCACATGTGAGGTTTTGTTTGATTTTTTATTTTATACATGGGACAATGTTGATTATATAAATGTGTCATTATTTGTTTTAGTAATTCATTAAATTATTAGAAAAATAAAATAAAAAAATTAAAATTTATTTAATATATTCTCAAATCACGTTCCTGTATATTTTTTTTATAAAAAATTATATTATTTTAAAAAGAATTAAAATTTATAATTTTATTAATTAAAAAATTTTAATTACCCCAAAAAAATTATGAAGTAAATAATTTTTCTGATCATCCGTTCGAGAAAGGTGAAAACCTGCAATAGCATATCAATTGAACCAATTTCAAATTTCTATAAACTTATATGACCAAAATAAAAAAATCAAAACAATCAAGATAAATTTCAAAATGATGATAAGTTAGTGGACTACAAAAATCTTAATCTCTTAAAATTACAGCACAATTTTGAGTATCCACAAATTATTAATGTATTTTGTGATTCAAATGATAGGCAATCATAATATTATTAGACAATAGAGTGAAATAAATTGCATAATTAAAAATCGCTTGAGCTGTATTGTGCATCTAGGGCACAAGAGACGGCCTACAAAATTAATTAAAATCTGTATTTAATTTTAATTTCCTTACTCGTAATATCCACATATTAAGGCTATAAATATGCATGCAACTTCTTCATATATAATGACATAGAATAAAAATTGGTAAAAATGATTTTCAATTGTACACGTAAAGAAATAATAAGAAAACACGGTTTCTGTATAAAAAAAAAAAAAAAAAAGAAAGCACGGAGACGGAGGTTTGTAATGAATAAGAAACATTTTAATCGACAATTACCCAAATTGCTCGCATATCAAAATTGATTTTTTTTAATTCAATTTAAATCAATGAAATATTTCGTAATTATTTTGATCTAATTATATAAAGATTTGATTTTTAACAAAATCCCAACAAATAATGTATTTTTGGATCAATTACAAATAAGTAAAATTCTTGTAATAACTGAACATTTACAGCAGATAAAAGTGCCGATTAAATTAATAAATATGGAAAGAACGGTCGGACCGTCGGACAGGTTTCAGTAACAGTCGGAATTTGTATATATTTAAAAAGGGTTTAGGGTTTTAGGACAGTCACCCACTGAAATCGCTGAGCATCAAGAATTTAGCAATGGTAGTGAAAGAGGACAACCCTGCTCTATTCAATGGTTTACAGGACAAGGGGTATGCATAATCAATTAACATATGTATTTGATTTATAATCTGTGTGTATATTGGTTATTTGATAACGTTAACTATTGTTTCACTTAGATTGGAGATTGATAAGCAAGCTTTTGCCAAGAAGAATGCCGTTAATAAGTTTCAACTGGTCCCTGAATTCTTGAAGGTTTGATTTTTTTGTTCCTGGTATTTTCTGGTATTTGACACTCCGTTTCTGGTTTTGGAATTTGGATTGAAGGATTTTCGAGTGTTGTATGCACGTCTTTTTGTAGATGAAATGAAATGATTCACAGAATTTAATTGTGCATTCTTTTATTTTATTTTATGTATTTTAATCATCGGGACACTTTTTTGAGGTTTTTTCGTTTTTCGTATTAGCTAGTGTGAATGTAAGGTTTTGTGTAAATATGTCCCTATGTAATTGTTCTGGCAGTGATTTATATGCCATGTTTATTCATAATCCTTATTCAAGTTGAGATACTTTTCATATTTCCGTTTTTATTGCCCCAACAAGGTTTCACTACTTTCATCTAAATTCAGACTTATTACTGGCTCAGCATTAGAATACGGTAGAACCAGTAAGCTTGTCAATTATGTGATGAAGATGCTGGGTAAATTCTTGTGATCTGATTTCTTTCTCAAAGAAAGGGTTTTTATCAGTTTGCTAATTTTTTGGGCTGCTGTTAATGTGCAAATGTAGGTGAGAGGTCTTGTGAAACAGCATTTGGATTCCTTTAATTATTTTGTGAAGACTCAAATAAAAAAGATAGTTCAAGCCAATGACCTCATCACCTCAACCGTTGATCCTAGCGTTTATATTAGGTGACAAATATTATTTATATCCTGTAATTTCATTTGCATTATTTTCTCAGGCATTGTGGATGCTTGTACTTATGCTGACCTGAAATTGCATGTTGCAGATATAGAGATGTGTACATTGGTTCACCATCGTATGAATCAGAGTTTATCACCGAAAAGCTTACTCCCCAGAATTGCCGTCTTTCTGATATGACGTGAGTAAATGCAATTTAACTTTTCTGTCTTTGATGCATAGGACTGCTGGGAGGGAAGTCAAGTTTTTTAATAATTTGAAATGGAATTTAAGTAGATATATTGAGCCTATAAGCTGTTCCTTGTTTTTTAGGAAGAAACATAATCATGGAGGGATTTATAATTATGCTCATAGAAAAGGTGATTGAGAAAACATGAGAGATTAAATGCTCTATTAAGTGTTGCTCTAAGCTGTATCTTCTGTATTAATTTCTCATACTGCTGTGAAATCACCAGGTCTTTTTGGTGGCCGACTCTCAGGGCTGACTAATAAACATAATCTTTGGCTAATTTCGACTTTTTTGTACTGTATCTATGTCTATGATGAATTTTATTAGACTTCTAATACTTAAAAAACACACCAGTCCAACTAAAATGAAAATGTTCACGTGAGCGCAGCCAGTCCTGCCTATGTGAAATAGGTCCTAGAGAGTCTAATTAGGCCAAACCATGGCGCCTAGCGCCTATGCTCTGCTTTAAACACTCAATTCTTATTGTTTGTGACTCTGTTCTCGATCTTTTCCTGAAGATTAATGCCAAACGCTCACTTCTCATTGTCTGTGACTCTGTTCTCAGTCTTTTCCTTCAAATGTCAAACTGAAAAAGGAGAATTTCCAACCCACCTGAAGCTTGTAGGAAATTATTAAAGTGATAAGTTTATAAATAGTCCCGAAGAGCTAGGAGTCATAGCCTTTTAAGTGATAATAATTTCTGTAGGGAATACAAATTAGAATCCTGATTTATGTTTTCAACTACAATTTTAATTACATAGTTTCTGTATACTTTGAGGTTAGACACTTTTCTGAGGTTTTGTTTGTTTCAGCATCATAGATCATGTAGACTATACAGATTTGAAATAGCCAACTTGATGTTGCATTCCAGATTACCTTTTATTCATAATTTGTTATTTCAATAGTTGAATAATTGAACAAAGATAGACATTCTTTTGATTTGGTTTTTCCTAGAAATGAAACACCATTTTACTTTAGAGTGCGCGCAACGCTTCTCGAAGCCCTTCTAAACTATCCCCATATGCAATAATTTTTCAGCTATTCGGCTCCAATATGGGTGGACATAGACTATACTACCCGTGGTTCAAATCAAATACACACGAAGGTGATTTCAATTAAAAGTTTCTTATTTATGAAAAATAATGGGAATTTGGAAAATGCATTAAATATCAGTATATGCGACATAAACACTCTTAATATCTGAGTTATGCTTTTATAGAAAAAATTACTGATTGGAAGAATGCCGATAATGTTGAAAAGCTGCCTTTGCGTATTGCACGGGAAGGATGAAGAAGAGCTTGCAAGCTATGGTACATTTGTCTGCATGATTTTGCAATAGAGTTGCATATGTTTGTTATGCATATATATTTGGAAGAGTTTCTAATGGTTATGCCATCTCTTTAACCATCCATGGTTTCATGAGTGAGAAAGAAGGATGATCTTTGAAACAAGTCTCTTTCTATGCTACACAATTTGACGAGGTTGTGATTATATCAAAAAATTTAACCCGGAGTCTTATTTTTCAATGGTAATCATGGATGATTAGAGAGTGTTTTAACCATTAAAACCACATGTTATTCAGGAGGAAGCTCGCGTTTTCTAAGTGTTTTATCTATTTTAATAGGTGAATGCCCGCTTGACCCTGGAGGATATTTTGTAATTAAAGGGACAGAGAAGGTGAAAATTTAATCACATAATAATTCTTTCTCGTGTTTATGATAAGTAGAGAAGTAATGGAAGTTTTTGATTGTGATAATAGTAGTTCTGTAATTCTTCACAAGTCATTAGAATGTAATAATTGCTCTTGTTTACAATCAAATTTCCTTTAATCCTAATCTAAAATGAATAGCACTCCAGAGGATACTTTTCCCCATATTGTCTGTTTGTAAACATGGTGCTTATTTCCCATTTCTTTCTCCAGGTGATTTTGATACAAGAACAGCTGTCAAAGAACAGAATAATCATAGATACTGATAAGAAAAATTGGTGAGTGCGTTTTCATTGTTCTTTCTTTTGAGTCAGTAAAATTATAAATTTTTCTTAAAGCATCCATCCTGTGCATTTGAAATGCTTACCGGATTAAAAACACATATTGTATTAGGTCGGGGACGGGGGTGATAAAATTAAAGCATCCCCTCCTGTGCATTTTTAATGCTCATTTCATACCAGATTGATTCCATTTTAGTAAAAGTGATTAAAATCGAATCACATTTGTTTGTTGTTCTTTATCAAGTAAGACAAGAATATCCAAGTTAAATGATTAAAAAATTAATTGGAAAGGAACTGCTCGTAGGCCTTGGCCGGTATTAGAGAAGTCAACGTCGTTTATCTTGGTGTCCGTCGGCGTGCACTGACAAATATAATATTGATTAGACCTGATGATATAACTCTAAAGTTAGTAAAACTTGGGTGCACCAGTTGCAACAGGTGCACAACTAATACTGTTCAGTGAAAACAACTAATTTAAAAATGCACTTGAATTGCACGGTGCAATTGGTGCATATAAGTATTTGCCTTAAAATTAACATGAATAGGTGATCGTTGGAGAAGTTGATATTGGATGTTCTGAAGTTTAGTGGGATCCACATGGGCTAGTGGGTTCTAAAGGAAATAAAAAAACAACTGAGCTTTATACAACTTCCAGTTCACTTGAGTGATGATGCCAAGTTCACTTCCAAAGGTGTTGCTTTCTCTGACTGAATTTAATCTCCTTATCCTTTCTTTCAGCGTGCAAGCATCCGTTGCAAGCAGTACAGAGTCAATAAAGAGCAAAACTGTTGTAAGAATGGAGAAAGAGAAGATATATTTGTACTTGAATCAGTTTACAAGCAAGGTTGATATAGCTTATTTACCATCCCTTTCCCCTGTCTTCAATTTCTACATCTAAGAGTGCCTTTGATTTCTTGATCTCAATATATTTCTAGGTTCCCATCATGGCAGTACTGAAAGCTATGGGTATGGAAAGTGATCAAGAGGTTGTCCAGATGATTGGTAGAGACCCTCGGTATAGTGAACTTCTATTGCCTTCAATTCAGGTACACATTTGCGTTTAGGTTCTTGTTCTTGGCGATTGTCATACTTTGTTCCAAAGGAAAACCCAAATATTTGTTTGGTTAATCAGGTCTTCATAGTTCAGTGGAGCTCTGACAAGCCTCATAACTGGGAAACCAATAATTCTTGGATGAAATAGTAAAGGGGCTAGACTAGCCTGAACTGTGATTTATTTTGATTTTCCCTTCTCTCTTTCGATGAGCTTTGTCTGTCTTGAGTAATACAACAGTATTTCTCGTAAACAATTGGAATACATAAGGAAAAGAGGTCAAGTACTTCAGATAGTTACTGCATGTTGGTCTCAAGGGTTAGAAAGGAATGTGGGTGGGCTCGAAAATGTTGTTGAGTCCTTAGATGTTAGAAAGGAATAGATAGTGTTTGAAGATTTTGAGGAGTCCTTACGAGAGGTTTAAATAAGGTCAAGTTTAAAGTTGCTCGGTCTGTTTCAGTCCACGAATCAAATTTTCTTTGCTATAAATCAAGACTGTTGCATTTTATTTTAGATTGTATGGTTTTCTTTCTAAGAATTCATCCCTTTCTACGTCCCATTCTAATTGATGAAATTTCTGTTTCGTTTGTCATTAAAAATCTTGACACAACTTTAACAATTTACTTTTGTGGTACCTTGCTTTATTTCAGGATTGTGTGAAGGATGGTATACATACACGACATCAAGCACTCGAGTTCCTTGAACAGAAGGTTTTGATCGTAAAAAAAGTGTCACTTTTTACTTCTTTTCCAGATTTCCAGAAAAGAACTAAGAAATAAAATTCTCATTAATAGTTATGCTCTATGTAAACATTTAGAAACATAACAGTTAATATTTCGGTTGATGATTTTATTCAATTTTATTTTTGTCAACCTAATTCAGATTATTTTTTATTTTTTTCTCCCACTTTTACAGGACTATTTTATACTAATGATTGCAACAAAAAACAATAAGAAATCAATATGCAAATTGCGCCACACTCTAACTTGTTCCAGTCTCAGTAGCTCATTGAGCTGTACTGTTAAGATTGATATGATCTTATTGTTAATCAATGATGCCACATTCTTTTTTATACCGACATAGTGTGAAACGTGTCATTTAGATATTTAGGCATATGTTGTACGATTAACAGAGTTTTAATTGTTAAAACGTGGCATGGTTAACCATAGAGCATTTTTGATGAAATGCTCATATTTACTATGCATACATGTAAAATAAACGATGCATAATTATACCCATTCCTTGTTCTTATGATATATTTTTGTTTCTGTTACTTATTACTGTTTTATGTAACAGGTTAAGAAGTTCCCATTTTCTAACCCATCCCAGAAGGTTGGCTTCCTTTCTTTTTTCTTTTCTTGGTCTTAATATATCTTTTAATAAATATTTTGATTTGCTAATTATTTTGTACCCTATCCTTTTTTGGCATTCAGGAAGGGCGTGCTCTCAGTATTCTAAGGGACATATTTATTGCCAACGTTCCTGTAAGTTCAGTTTCAGGTTATATTTGTATTTACTTACTACTCATATTTTACTAATATGCCCTCGAATCCTCCTGCAGGTGCATGAAAATGATTTTCATTCAAATGTATATATGCTGCTGTAATGTTGAGAAGGATGATGGAAGCAATCATAAACAAGGATACACTGGATGACAAGGTACACATCAAGCTCAGCCTTTCATCTTGACTTAACATTAATCTGGGCATTTATGGCTTAAGCTAACATGCATAAGCTTTTGTAATTTGTTAATTATTGTAGGATTATGTAGGAACAAAAGACTAGAACTATCTGGCCAACTGATGTCTCTACTTTTTTGAGGTAATTCTGTTGTTTCTCGCTTTGATATTCCACTTAACTAAGGTGATTTGTCTGGTAGAATCATCCTGTTCTTTGTAATGTAGGATTTGTTCAAGACAATGAATGATGAAGCACGCCAAAGCATAGATATGAGCTTAACAAAGTCAAATCGCACTAATCAATATGATATTATAAAGGTTTGAATTGATTTCATGCTCTTTTTTTTAGTTCTATTCAGTTGTCACTCTCCAGTGTCTTCTGCATGAGTTGACAAACAACTAATTAGATACTTTTATTTCAGTTTTTTCTTAATAAGCAGATTTGTTATTGTGAACGTCTTTATTATCCTTCAGTTGCACTTGTATACAATGAAAATGTTTACATGTGTATGTCTTGTGTTTATCTACATCCAGCCATTACAGAAAGATAGGATCACCCTCGGTCTAGAAAGAACTCTTTCTACTGGAAATTTTGATGTCAAGAGATTCAGGATGCACCGGAAAGGCATGACACAGGTAATTAGGACATTCCCTACTTGTATGGCTGTACCTTTTCAATTCATTTGCTCTAATAACTTCTGCGGGTAGATTTTGATATTTCTTTCGTACAGGCTGTTATTAGACTGTCATATATAGCAAGTTTAGGGCACATGACAAAAATCTCTCCTCAATTTGAAAAATCTCGAAAAGTTAGTGGTCCTAGAGCTTTGCAACCCAGCCAGGTGAACTCATATCTTCACTTTAGGCATTCTTTTTTCTTTTCGCCACATCTCATGCTTGATTTTTTTATTTTTACAATGTCACTAAACACTTGATCTGCAGTGGGGCATGTTGTGCCCATGTGATACCCCAGAAGGAGAAGCCTGTGGGTTGGTGAAAAATCTAGCATTGATGACTCATGTGACAACTGATGAAGATGAAGGCCCTCTTATTTCTCTGGTACTCAAATTCTCTCATGATAGTTTGTTAACTTTTGTCTTTACACTACTTCTGATGGTGGAATTGTCCATGTAAGAAAGAGAGTTTTGACATATGTATTGAGTTTTTTATGTTAGAACAGAAATTTTGATTTTAACATCTTATAAGAATTTTTGGCGATTAATTTTTGAGTGTGAATAAGGTTAGGGTACTCCAATTGTCATATGAACTTTCATGATTAAAAATATTCCTACAACTTTCAGTTTTTCGACATTTTAGTCCAGTAACTGATTGTAGGAGGTGATACATCCGGTTGACGCTGATGTGGCAGGTTAGATTTGTCCACGTGGTCAATCGGATGTTTCACCTCGTACATTCAGGTAACAGACTAAAATGCTAAAAAATTGAAATTCACAGGACTATTTTCAATTGATAGAAGTTGACATAACTGAAATTAAAATAGGGGCAACTTACAGGACTAAAAAAAAACTACTTTCCCTAAGAAATATGACACTCTGAGAACAATATATTCTTTAGCGCCCAGACACCATAGATATAATGATATAAATTTTGCTATGTTTCTTGCTTCTAGCTAGCTTCTTAAACTATTGCAGAAACATGCCAACACAGCCAATACTTGGTACCTGGCTTGCTCAACTAGGGAGGAGTCTAGGATTCAATCTCCACACCCCAATTTTCCCAATTTGTCGAAGGGGTTGATTTTTTTTTTGGGTGCGAAAAATTGTTAATACTTGCATTGTTTGCTTGACAGTGCTACACTCTTGGAGTGGAAGACTTGAAGTTGGTCTCTGCTGAAGAACTTCACATGCCAAACTCCTATTTGATCATATTCAATGGGCTTATTCTTGGCAAGCACAGGAGGCCTCAAGTATGAATTTATTGAAAATCTGTTTCCTTTATGGTTACTTGGGGATTTTGTCCCCTTTAATACTTACCCGTTAGCTTCAAAAAGAAAAATTAAGGAAAAAAGAAAGAGAACAACTCCTCACTTTCTTGTCCAGCTTTTATAACTCAATTGTGTATTCAGAGATTTGCCAATTTGATGAGGAAACTGCGGCGGGCTGGTAAAATTGGCGAGTTTGTTAGCATTTTCGTGAATGATAAACAGGTGAGTCTTATTCTTTGTGCATATAATTGATAAGCAAGAAAAGTCACTTTCCTGGTGTGGAGACAAAGTTGTCGTTATAGCTTGTTTTTGATCCCTTGGTGAATATTTGTTTGTCTTGTGCTGTTGTTTGTAGATGATTTCAAGAATCTTAATACACTTCACTATCAATACATAGGGGAAAAATCTAAATGGCTATAAACTGTGGTTTCAATCTTTGACTATTTACTCTATGGATTTTCTTTAAAGTATCAATGTAGCTACTAAATGCATCTGTATACACTGTGAGGACCAATAGAATCCTCAATTATATGTTGTAACCCTTTAAGATCAAATTCAATCGACTCTGCTTTCTGTTTGACTTGCTTTTATTGAGGTATGATTCGATTTAATGCGTAAGAGGAAGTTTCTGATCAGTTGATCATTTATCCTTTGTCTTGGTTTCTGAATCTCTATAGTGATCCAAATGTTTATGATACTAATATATGTTCAGAAAATTTAAGGAACAAGTTCTTTTGCAGTGTTGTGTTTACATTGCTTCGGATGGCGGTCGTGTTTGTCGTCCGCTTGTAATTGCTGACAAAGGTGTATCGAGAATTAAGGAGCACCATATGAAGGGAGTTGAGGGTAAACAGCCTTAGATACTCAGATGTTTGTCATTTTAGGAAAAACATTTTTTAGTCCTGTAAGTTGTATATAGTTCGGTTCTAGTCTTGTCGACTTTCAAGAATTGAAAATAGTAATTTTCAATATTTGTCATTTTGTCCAGTAACCGACTATGGGAGATGAAACATCGGTTTGACCCTAAAGTGGCAGAATCTGATTAGTCAACCGGATGTTTAACCTCTTGCAACCGGTCACCAGACCAAAATATCTAAATGTGAAAGTTAAAGGACTATTTTCAATTCGTGAAAAATCGGCAGGACTAAAAGCGTATCTGGGTTAACTTATAGCACCAAAGAAACTATTTCCCCTCATTTTTATTTTGATCACCCTGCTGAAAAACTTGTTTGCTTGAAGGATGGTGTACGCACGTTTCAGAGTTTTCTTAATGAAGGCCTGATAGAATATCTGGATGTCAATGAGGAGAACAACGCTTTGGTTTGCACCTCTCTTACATTAATTTCTTGTTTGTGATTGGAACTCAATTTTATACCGTCTTTATCATTGCTAGATTGCTTTATATGAAGACAATGCTACAGAAGGAACAACCCATATTGAAATAGAGCCTTTTACCATATTGGGAATCATTGCTGGGTTGATCCCTTATCCTCATCATAACCAATCACCAAGAAATACATATCAGGTTTGATATCTGCTTTTGGAAAGGGGGAAGGGGTCTTGAGTTTGGGTTTTTGGCTAACTAGGCATGTTTGTTATTGTTTCCATTTGAAGTGTGCTATGGGAAAGCAAGCTATGGGCAACATTGCATATAATCAGGCAAGTTACTTTGCAATATTCCTGTTCATATATTTTACATTTGCCACTGACTTTGTGTTATGGTTCTACCAAATATTTGACGCTCATGCATATGTTGATTATATTTCTGCTTCACTTATTTGTATATCCAACTTTTCCAACCAAGTGTTTGTGACATAAAGGGTTAAAAGGTTTTCTTCGAGTCGTTATTCATTTAAGGGCTTGTCTTTGTTGGCTAGGGATTGGTTTTTTCTTTGTAATGTTTTGTGTCTGTCTTTTTGCTGTGAGTGTTCTGTTTGTACCTTCAAGGGATCCCTCACTCCTCAATTTATTTCTTGCAATAAAAGCTTGTTTCTTGTAAAAAAAGATAATTTGATAATGCTGTTTCACCTTTGACCTTGCACATGATGTTGGAAGCCATGTTTATTTTAGGTGCTTGTTTAATGATTAAATAAATAAATGTCATATCTTGTAATTTATTCCCTTAGTGAAACACTGCTTTTTCAAATCTACATTCATCAGTTAATTGGTTGTGTAACAAGTGAGGATTTTAAATTTCCAATAACCTCAATAATGATGTTTCACTTGTATCCTCAATCTCTTTGCTAAAGCATGTAAGTTACCCCATCATTCTGCGAATCCCTTCTTAATTTTTATCATGTTATTTTTCTCGTTGCAAATTATTTTCCTTCTTCAATCCATCTTTAAAATATATTTTATGTCTTGCAGTTAACCAGGATGGATTCTTTGATTTACCTTTTATGCTATCCACAACGGCCAAGCATTGACTACAAGAACAATTGAGCTGGTTAGTAGTTCCTAATGCCCCTTGCAAAGTTGCAATATTAAACTACTGGCAACCCAACTTAATAGTATTCTTTTTCAGGTCAAATATGATAAACTAGGGCGCTGGACAGAATGCAACTGTTCTTGTAATGAGTTACAGTGGATATGACATAGAGGATGCTATAGTAATGAATAAATCATCCTTGGATCGTGGTTTTGGTCGTTGCATTGTAATTAAAAAAGTAATGCCTATTTCCTTTTCATTTTTGTATTTCTGGTGTTTTTCTGCAGTTGACAATTGTAATAGCTTGTATCAAACGTGTCTGGTGAACAGAATGACAGCAGTTCGCCAAAAGTACGATAACATGACATCTGATCGCATTATTAAACCAGATAGAGAAGGATATGAAGCTGCAAAGATGCAGGTATTAATCAAATGTTGCTCATTTCTGTAAACTGAATTGAGACGAGATTTAAAATCTCTAAGGTGATTTTTGTTTTGGGTTTTTAAAAACAGGATTTGGGTTTTGAAATTTACAACTGTTTCTAGTTTGGGTTTTTGAAAACCGGTTTTGAAAGCCACCACTACAACACTTGTGAATCTATTACACTTTAAAATACAATATATTCTCTCTTCTAACACTTTAGTATATTTAAATCATAATTCACATCATTTAATCATTTCAATCACACTCAACAATTATATGATAGTACAGCTTCATTCATTCTTACACATTGGTTTGACATAAAGTTAAATATCACCCTACGTCAAAACCCAAAACAAACACACACCTTACTATTTATCAGGATTTCAAAATCCCCTAGATTTCAGAAACGGGGTTTTAAATGTCACTTAAAATCCAAAACAAACATCACCTAACTACTTTTATTTGGGGTCCTTTTTGTTGTTGGGGGAGGGGGTGTTGGCAGTTGGAATATCTTGGAGGTATGGGCAAATAACTGTGTTTGACCATAAAGATTTTCAATATGAATTTAGGGTAATGATGATGGTAGTCCTGAATTCAAGAAAAACCAATGGATCCTATTGAAAATCAAAAGTCTTGTATTTTAATCATAAAAATAGTTTAACATTGATTTAATCAAGTGGTTACAGGCCATGGGTTTGAGTCATGATAGTGGTTCTTACCTTTCCTGTCTACTTTAGTTCAAATAACTATTCTTCTCCTATTTATGGCAATTTCTTAAGTGATTTTACAATCAGTACCCATTGTGGTGTAGCTCTTAATATCCTTCTATGTGCAGATTCTGGATGATGATGGAATAGCAGCTCCTGGAGAAATTATTCGACCCGATGATATATATATCAACAGGCAATCCCCAGTCGTGACTAGGTCAACAGGCCAAAATCCAGGGACACTGTCAGATAGGTTGATAGCTATTTTCAGACTATGTTTAATTTTCTTTACTAAATGCATACAAGCTTATATTGGCATGTTGGTAATTCAGTCAATACAAGTCAAGTAAACAGAGATATAAAGGCCCCGAAGGGGAGACACCTGTCGTGGATAGGGTGGCACTCTGTACTGACCGAAATGGCAATTTAAGTTTCAAATTCATGATTCGCCATACTCGTAGACCGGAGGTAATAAATGATTTGGCTTGAGAATGATAAATTTAAAATCGAATTGTCTTCATATATATTCTGTTTTTTTTGTAGGTTGGTGACAAATTTAGTAGTCGTCATGGGCAGAAAGGAGTTTGTGGCCACATTGTTCAGCAGGAAGATTTCCCATTCTCTGAACGTGGAATATGTCCTGATTTAATCATGAATCCCCATGGATTTCCGAGGTAATCAATATCCATGTGAATGGAATTCAAATCTTGTACTTAACATGATTTGCATGCCGACTCAACGTTATTGTACATTTTCCTTGATCTTGTAAAAGACAACGTTTCTTATGAATGAGATAGATTCGTATGTCTGAATTTTTAAATTTTTTTAGTAACTTGGCGCATAAAAAGAAAGATAGGCCGTTGATCTACTGATGGTTACCATTAGAAAGACAAGTTCTAGTAGAATTTAGGCTCTGCATAAAGTTGGAAAGATGCATGTGCATTTGTGTGGAGCTTAATGGGACCTAATTAATGAACCTTTATGTGTTTGAGGTGATGTACTTTTGTTGTCTACATCGTAAGCTGCATTCTTATTTCTTTCTTAATTGAACGTAGTACGTGAACGTAGTACGTAAATGTAGTATGATCTGTTCTTGTAATCTAGATATTTGTTGAATCTGTATCTATCACTTAATAAAGATGTGTTTTTTACAGAAAAAAAAGTTTTTTTTTTTTTTTTTGTGTGAAATCGTTGTATATTACTTGATTATAGTGTGCCAGTATCTCTCCATGTAATAACACACAATGTTATGTTATATATGTTCAGCCGTATGACTGTTGGAAAGATGATAGAACTTCTTGGTGGCAAAGCTGGAGTTTCTTGTGGTAGGTTTCATTATGGCAGTGCCTTTGGAGAGCCCAGTGGCCACGCAGATAAAGTTGAGGATATAAGGTGCTCATATAACTCGACTGCATTTTCTGTTTATATATATTTTGTTTTAATTACCATTTTTTTATTTATCAGTGAAACCCTCGTGAAGCATGGTTTTAGCTACAATGGCAAAGACTTCATCTACTCAGGTCTATCTCTCCTTTCCCTATTCAGCATTTTAAAGTTGGTGAAATAAACAAGCCAAGAAACTTTAGCTTGTTCACCAATATTTCATTTCTTGGGTTTGTATTCATAATTTCTTAAGAGATGCCTGTACATTTATTTTACTATGCATGTCCCCTTGATTTATTCTGGTAACCATAAATGTATCTGTAAAACATGTCCCATCAGTGAATTGTTCGTTCGTTCTATATAGGAGTTGGTCCAATATTAATTAGTATTCACACATGTTAGCATTTGGTAAGACTGGTGCTTCGTACTGAATATGCTAAATGAAAAAAGAAAAAAGAATAAACTGATTTTTAAAATCCATGAGGGAGAATATTTTATATGTCGTTTGCTCTTTGCTTAGGAAGTGTATGGTCAAATACAAACATTTTCCATTCTCAAATATTTCTAGGTCTTAATAAGCAAATTGTTTTGAACTGGATTCCATTCTATTTTTTTCATTAATTCCTGAGTTAATGTATATTCTCTCTGTATCTATGTTTTGCAGGCATTACTGGCGAGCCACTGCAAGCATATATTTTCATGGGTCCCATTTATTACCAAAAGTTGAAACATATGGTAAGCACTGATTTGTCTTTTACTGTCAGCTAACTCTTAATAGCATTTCCTGCTGCTCACATTTGTTGCATATTTGACTATATTTTCTTAGGTGAATTTGTGGCTCTGCATAATTCTGTGACATAAAATAAGATTACCTAAGATGACAGATGACAATAGTTTTAATTTGTAAATTAGTTGGAAATATTGCTGATCATTTGTAAAATAGGTGATGGTGTGCTTTTTTACTTAACACGAGAGTGAAGTCCAGGAACGGACAGGAGGCAGAGTTGTTTTTTGGTTATACATGTATATTTTCTTATTTATTGGTTTGTGCTACAATAATTCTTGAAATAATGGGGATAAAAGTGACATCTAGGAAATCAGTGGGTTAAGGGACTTCAAGTAAACTTTGCAGAAAGGGAAGAGCCTCTGATGGAGTTTAAAAAAAAAATTGAAAAACCTATGCTTTTATAGTCACTTTTTTGGGCCATGTAATCATTCCTATTTACTAGATAATTAAATCTCAAGTCAAAGGTTGATACACTTCTAAGTTTACATTTTCTGCTCTTCAAAATTAGGATTCATTTCCAAATTTATATGGAAAGTGCGTGAAGAAGTCCCCAACTTAAATTGCCATACACAAATTCAAGTTAATATGGAAGTTTTTCTAAACACTAAAAAAATACGCCTCGATAAGGCTTTTGTTGAAATGACTGTCCTATTTAACTGAATCAAATGCAAACTTTTAGTTCTGTTAATCTTAATTCTAAACTAGTTTGAATTTTAGGTCTTGGATAAAATGCATGCTCGAGGTAGTGGACCTCGAGTGATGATTACTAGACAACCTACAGAAGGGAGGAGTAGAAACGGAGGTTTGTAATCTGATAAATATTTTACTTCAATTCCATGGAATACATTGTCTGAATGTTAAAATTGATCAGGCCTGCGGGTGGGAGAAATGGAACGTGATTGCTTAATTGCATATGGAGCTAGTATGTTAATATATGAACGACTGATGCTCTCGAGTGATCCTTTTGAGGTTCAGGTAAGTTCAATGTTCTTTAATGCAAACAGCAATGGAGGTCTTTAGGATTATATTCAGTTTAACTATAAGTGGTTATAATTCATACTTCAATTTATTACCTTTGATTGGGCCATTTGAGGTTTCGAAAAGCACCATTTACGGGGCTATGGAAATGCAACACCCTTTTGTACTCTCAAATAATGTAAACACCATAAGAATCCATTTAAGTCATCTTTTTGTATGGAATCACAATCTATCTATAACTTTTGTGAGGATTAGTCTATTGAATTTATCCAGTTTAATAATTCAAGTTAACCATAAGTGATAACCCAACTTGTACATCTTGTGCATCACCTAACCAATGGCTCAAAAAACTATTACCAACTGTTAATTTGGTGGACAAAAACTACTTTTTTTCTGGTGTCTTTTTTTTGTTCTTTGTGATCATATGTTTTCTCGAGTATTGAAAGTTTTGGTCAAATAATTACATCTGCTTGTAGGTCTGCCGCAAGTGTGGTCTTCTGGGGTATTACAATTATAAATTAAAAGCTGGCATTTGTTCCACATGTAAGAATGGGGAGAATATGTGTACCATGAAACTGCCTTTATGCTTGCAAGCTTTTATTCCAGGTAATTCTAAATTGCTAATTGAATGATTCTTTTTGATGCACTAAGATTGACATGCATGTCCTATTTTTGTTCAGGTAGTGTTTTCTCACATTTGTAAGTTTAGTATATCGGTTTGTGAAGTTTGAATTTTTTGCATCATCTGGAAGTATATGACGGACTGTATTTCTAGGTGCAGAACCTAATTCTGGGAGTAAATCGTGAGTGTCGTTGAGAAAATGTTATCCTAACATGCTTTGAAATTCTTAGAACTAACTTTAGGTTTGGTTTGGTTTCTTAGATAGCAACTACTAAAGCCTAATAATAAGCATCCATCTTGAAATAAATATTACATACAACATACTATAATGACTTATTGCTTTCTTAATCAAACATGTAGGTAGGTGAGACTTGGATTCAAACACATGTTTTGATATGGTTTCAGTTTTCACCCTTTTGATATATGTTCATTCCAAGGGAGCTCCAATCGATGAATATTATTCCTCGTTTAAAATTAACGGGGCTTGAGCGAGGCGTCCGCTTGTGTAATGTTCAGCATCTTAAACAGGAAATGTTGAACAATGTATTTGAAATGTAGAAGCTGCAGAATGTTGTATACTGTTCTATTTGTGGTAGAAAATTTTTGTCCACATGTCCACCATGAGTTTTGTGTGATATAGAATTCGCTAGGACAAAAGTTGTGTGTTAATCAATTTTTTTTTTGAGAAAGTGATAATCAGATTTATTAGGTGAAGTATTACAGTTTCTTGTATTCCTCCTGTTCATAAAATTGATATCATTATATGTATAACATGGTATCATTACCCTTATAAAGTAATAAACAAAACATTTAATATTATAATATCAATTTATAATTGGAATTATATCAATTGATAAATGTTATGATATTAGTTTATAAATGTAATGATATAAATTTCATATAGTGAACTAGTTTCACCAAGACTATGGGTAAAAGCAGGCGAGTAGTCTTGAAAGAACTTCGACTCGATTGGATCACTAAACTTCGATTCGAAAGAAAAGTTATAAGCTTGAGCCCGACTACGACAAAAAACTCGATATATACTCGATTTCGGCTCAACTTCGATTACATGTACAAGTTTACAAAATTAAATGTAAAATATATTTTTTTAAATATAAGTATATTTTAATAAAATTAATGGCATAATAGGAATTAGCGTGCAAGTTCGATTAGACTCACGAAGTACTCAAGTTGAGTATTTATGAACCTCGAATCTTTTTAGCTTCTTTCGAGTAGCTCGAACTCGACTCAATTTCGATCTTTTCTCAAATCGAGCACGAACAACTCGCTTGTTGGCTTGACTCATTTACACCCCAAACCTTAATCGAGACCTACTCCTCTTATATCTTTCATATAAAATAAATTACTCGTATCTTAATCAATTAAGGATAATATTTTCTAAATTTTATGTTAATTTTACTGTACATTTCTAGAAAATACTTATTGCGAGGTAACAGGGTTGATTTGTCTAAAACTAAAACCACACATGGAAACGAGACTAATTGTATGGTGAAATTTGTTTACTTAGGACTTTGCTAAATTCGAAAATCTTATCCGAAAGCAGTCTTGTCTTCGTTGTAGACGAAATTACGAAAGACAATGATCACAGCATCTCCAAATATCAAGATTAGATCACAAATGAACTTGTACATTCTTGTTGTTAGATTCAAGAAAATAAAACCCACACCGGAATGAAGTACTCTGAGGCAAACCAAACACTTGATGCAGTCGACAATGATATTGAGAATAAATCTCCCTCATCTCCTTGGGTTCCAAATTCAACATCAACACTCTCATTTCATCTCCGAAGATGAGACTGTCATAAATTATCTTGATGTTGTTTGATGAAATATTTAGACTCAAACATATGTTGACATCCTTTTGACACCGACCTGAATCTGACAAGTGATTTTACTAGAACTCGGAAAGGATGTTGGAAATTTGGTTTGTGAGTGTTCACCTCCATGTTTGACCAAATTGTTGAGGGATTAAATGATAATTTATGGGAAATTAAATGTGATGGGACCGATCTACTTTCATGAAAGAGTAGATGATCGTGGTATATTAAATATCTCAAAACCAATTACGGTGAATGAAAAATTAATCTGAGGCGTTGGGGCATTGAACCTCTAGTGAAAAAGGGTTTTTGGAGGATTTGGTGGAGACTAAGTGTAGTCTTTCCCACTCATCCCTCATATGGAAACAAGGAAGGAAATTCCAGATAAAGATAGGCGTGTGTTCGTTTCTAAAATAGGTCATTAGGACCCTTACCCTTAAGCTACACACGTCACTTTCGCTCGGGTTCTTGGAAATATTACTTTGGATAGGCTTTTGGGGCCATCTATCTTTTTTGAAGATTTAAAACTTAAAAAATGCCAAATTATTTTTTGGACTGATTTTTTTTTGGTGGCCCATCCGAGTTTGAATCGTCCCCAGAGACATGAAATATCCGTGCAAGTCGGACTTGGTCCGTGCTTATCCGTATTCAATTAAAGGTTCAATGAACTTGGGCGTCTCAAAGCAACTTTGTGTCAAACCGCCCACTATGTTAAATGGGCCTCCGCTTCTCTCAACCGAGAATCATAATCGCGATTTGATTAGAAAATTAGTATTTAATGTAAATTAGTATTTAATGTAATTAATTTTATTTATTAAAATTTATTATGTTCCTGCATTAAAATGTTAGGGTTTTTTCATTTAAAAGAATTAAATTGTAAACATTTTATTCGCTAAGTCCAATATTAAATTAAAATATTGTTGAAAAGATTTCTTTTCATTCCTCATTTCTCAATTGAGAAAGATTAACCGTTTTATTCATACTTTTCCCTACATCGTTTGGTATCCAGAGTTCCAGAGTCACGGTACACTCCTTTTCGACGAAGAAATTGAGAGAGCAGATTGAAACTGTCGCCCAATCTGTCCAGGCATTATGTGCACAGCATATAACAACGGTTGAGGCAATCAAGGTCAAGTCCCGACCACACCGCCGGTAAGATGCACCACCATGGCCGGAGTCATAGTTCCCTACCAGATTTCACGGATCCAAACCTGTGAAAAAAGCACTGAGTTTCACTGCATTCCGATGGACCGCCAAGTCTCACTAGTGCTTCAACCTGGCAATGACTGAAGATGGTCCGTTCACGCTAGGGCAAAGCAAAGACATGTGATTGGCAAAAATTTAGTAAACATTTCAAGCGTGAATTTTACCAAACCACACTCGTCTATTTTTCAAAAAGTATTAGACAGGTTACCCATCCACATCTGGGGCAACTCACGACCTCCACTCCTGCCATGCCATGGTTCATACGGCGCCACGTCTGACTCGCTCGCCAAACCACCGCGGTAATTCGAATGGCCACCGTACCAGAGCAGGAACAACTATCCACGACTACCCACTGCGTCTCCTTCACCGAATTTGAACACAGATCATCGTCGCCCTGTTGCGGCCGCTCTACACTACCGACCCATTTGGTGATGCTGCCCTAATCAGCCGGGGGCTGCTATTAGCGCAAGTGGAAGAATTCGGGTCATATTATTTTAATAATGAAAGTGGGTCATACTTTCTTAATGGGCCTTCAAGTGAGTTTACACAAGTTAAACAACTTATTGCCGTATTTTATGGAAGAAGAAATAGGTCAACGAATTGGAACTTTTTTCAGGGGTGATGCACACTTTGGGCCTCGCCTCTTTCATAGGTCAACATGAGCCTGCAAATAATATTTCAAATGTCGCGCTTTCTTATTTATTGAGTTTGGGCATGTGAATCCTTTTAAAAAAAATTTGGTGAAGTGGTCACTGTCATTTTATGTTGGGCCAATTTTATGATTTATATATTTAATTTAGTGCTTCCTATATATGACACCGAGGACCAAAGATGAGTCATATTAAAATTTTGATACCAAGACGATTACGAGGCACTTTTTTCGAATCTTGAAATGGTGTCCGATGAGTTCGAACATACGAAGATGGAGGTTTTGACTCATAAAGTAGCTATTTTTTTTATAATTAATGATAGTTATTTTATTGGCAATTTTCAAAAATATTACTCTTATCGCCTCAAGGTTTTTGAGCCATACTTTCGCACGTCCGCATTTTTGAGCTCATATGCTTGGTGACTTTCTTTTATCCCTCTAGAGATGAGTGACACGTGTTTTACCACACTAGCCTCTCAAGTATAAGAAGGTCGTTGAAGTGCTCTGGGGCTTTTTATATCAATCCCTGGATGGGTGGTGGAATATATCACAATCAAGTGTGTATCAAGTTAAGTGATTAAAGTGTTTAACATGTTTTGGTTTTTTTAAGAAAAAAGACAATTTATCAACTCAAGCAAAAGAGAAATAACAACAATATAAAAGAAATCCAGCTAAAGGGAAAACAATTAAACAAAAATATTTTGAATTTTGAGAGTGAGAGGTGTTCGGTAGTTGATCCTCATTGTGATGATCGACTAATGATTGCCTTCGTGTGTCTTGGCTACTCCCCAAGAAAGATCACTCTACATCCACCATCCCCATACTTGGTAAGCCTAGGTTCGATTGCATTTTACCCAAGATCGGGATGTGAACTCACACTCTTTTCTAACTCAATAATTGCAAAGGCAAGGTCCCTAATTAACTAAACTACTCCCTCGGCTTCTTGTATTTCCACTTGTATAATAGAGGTCATTAACATATTTCTTTCATTTTTCAACCCTAATTATTAAATTTCCAAAGGAATCAATGTGAATTAAGGGGGGTTCAACAATACTACCCAACTCCTAGTTGCAATAGAACTAGAATAAACTCAAATTCGCAAATCAAATCAATACCTATTCATCTACCCACATTTACCCAACTCTCGCTGTGATGAACTAGACAACCTAACAAGCTAATAGCTAAACCCACCTAAATTGAACACTAAACAACCCTATAATTCAAAGGACCCATCAATTGAGACAATCAACCATAAAACAAACAATTAATCAATCATCAACACAATTAACAACACCCAAACACTAAGAAACCTTAGCCCATAGTGCTACAAAAAACCCATGGCTAATTTGCCAAGCAAACAAAGAAACCCATAGCAAAAAATAAGCAATAAACAACCAATAAAAAAAGAATAAACACATTTAAAATGAAGTTCAAGCACAAATCCTTACAAAAGCCATCAATACTCTCCTTGGTTTCTTGCCCCCAAACTGAGATTAAGACTATATCTATGCTATTCTAGGATAATCTAAACCTATCTATGGAAGCAAATGCAAGAATATGAAAAAGTATTAGTTCTGACTCTCAAAGGTATTACTTGCTCACTACTCTATTTCCCCTCACCGCTCCATGAATGAAAAAATGAACAGGCTTTTATATCTTTTTGAAATCAGCTAGCACGTGTGCCTAGGGCTTTTTGGCAAAGATCTTAGTTTTTGGGCCAAATTTCGACCGAGTTTGGATTGTTCAACCTTCTGGTTGGTCGTTGACCATAATCGTGCGGCGTTTTTAAATAGCTACAGCTCGACTACTCGAAATTGGGCTCCGAGTCGAGTAGGTCCAAATTTTGACCCAACTCTGAACTCTAATGCTCAAAATGCCGAGCACATTGGCTCGAATCGAGTGGCCAGGCTCGACTAGATTAGAATTGCCTCGTCGAGCATCACCAATTTCAACAAATACGACATTTTGTTTCTCCCATAACTTTCGAGCTCCCCTAACTCCGATTGACTTGGTTCTTTTTTGTTAAACCCTCATTTCAAGCTCTTGGTTATGTCTTTCACTTGATTCAAAATAATATTGAGCTCGTGTTTTTTTGCTTCCAAAATCCACATTTTCCTACAAAGATAGCAAAAACAAAAACCTTTCTCATTTCAAGTGCAATTAGTCCAAATTGAGCAATAAAAACATGAAATTGAGTCAAGAGTGAGCAAAAAAGCACATAAATACAAGTAATTTAGGCACCTAATCAATGAGATTGATCTTGGATTAAAGGACAAATCGTTTCAAGAGGAGAGAATGATGGAATGCGATCGCGATGAAGATCTTAATTTATCATAATCACGATTTGATTAGAAAATTAGTATTTAATGTAAATAATTTTTTATTTATTAGAATTTATTATGTTTCCGTAATTAGTGTTAGAGTTTTTCTTATTTAAAGAGTTCAGTTGTAAACATTTTATTGATTAAATTGAATGTGAAATTAAAAATACTTTGGTGAGAGAGATTTCTCCACATTTTCTCATTGCGGTATTCCATAGGAATCAGCGAGGAGGTTGAGAAGATTGTTAGTTTTGTTCATGCTTCTCCTCCATTATATAAATCAACACTGAAAACAGCATTCTTAAACACATTTGTTCCACGTCAAACCAAATCAAGAGATAATTTGCTCATCTAACTTCCTGAGTCCAAACGACAATTACACTTTTTTAATGCGGCAAAAACTAAATTGGGAGTTCATTTTTTCACTAATTCCACGAATTGGAGTGGGAAGAGTAGACTTCAGAAGCGTAATCAATAACATTGAACCCATGTGGTTATACATAGAGCTTTCACCACCTTGAACTCGTCGTTCCCGTAGCCGAAACCACACTGTTGGAGAATGGAGATGCCCACAACGAGCGAAGGATATTGAAATGTTCCTTTAACTCCATACCCAAAAGCACCGAAACTTATAGTCTAGACATAAATATATTATTGTTATGTATAACAAGTGTTACTGTTATTTATAAAAAAAATTCTTGTTTAAAAATATAAAAATATTTTTTAACAAGTGAAATTCTTTGCATGACAAAGAATAATTTTATTATGATAACAAAGAATAATAATTTTATACATAATAATAATCTTAAAAAAAATCAATGAACTCAGTTCGCCCAAATTTTTGTCACCAAGAAAGCCCTTCATTACCTTTATTTTTATCATGAGTAGGTTTACAATATAATTCGTAAAATCTAAATTAATCATGCCCAAATCTATAGTGTTGGAATAATCGGGCCTACATGCAGCACCTATTGTAATTAATTAACATGAACGTGAAACACATACATCACCATATACAAAACTTAAAAATAAAATTGAAGCAGGACAAAATCTCATGTGCACTAGTTATACGGTGCACCCGAGCAACATATGATTAACCCATTTTAAAATGATTCACGTTTGGTATGAGATGGTCTTACCGCTGATAAAATAGGATATAAATTGGGCGTTGACACTTTAACAACTTTGAAAAAAAGTAAGGCGTGATTTGTCTTGGTTCTACCTTCTTTATCGTAAAACCGTCTCATATGAATTTTTATCCTTTAAAAAATGGGTTCCACTTATTAGTAAGCATGTTATAGCGTTAAAAAAATGTTAAAATGGACAACCCATTTTCATGGAGATGCTGGGTTCGATTTTCAAATTTGTTTTTTTTTTCTTCTTTTTTTTAGTGGTCAAAATTTTGGCACTAGCGAAAATGAGGATACACTTATATAAAAAATATGCAACTAAAAATATAGAAATATGCAATTAGCTAATACAAAAAATATAATTATATAACACGTGTGTTTCACCTAGCTATTTCATCTGAATCGTTACAACTAATAAACATAAAACATGCATCTAGCTTATACAAAAACATACAATTATGAACTATTTAATACATAAACATGCAACTAGCTAATACATAAAAATATATAACAATATAAAAAAAAAAATGCAATTAGTTAATACTAAACTCTGCAACTAAAAAATATAGAAACATGCAACTAATTAATAAAAAACATGCAAAGGAATACATTAGTTAACATACAAAGGAACGAGTTTTCGATAATTGATGAGACTCTGAATTATTTGGGCATTGAGAAATTAATTTATTCTCAAATACAGAAAATGGATTGGAATGTTCTAGAGCTGAAAATCAAGAGCTAGGTATACACATTAAAAGTCGTTAAACGTTTTTCTACGGCGAAAGGATTCTCTGCTAGTGCGTTTTCTCCTCATCTAAGAAGATTGCAGAGTCGTGCTTCATTGAGATCTCTAGAGACGCGGTTGTTAATTTGTTCATTTTCGTTGAGAACTAGTATTTCACCCGAGCGATGCTCTACAATTTATTATATTATAACGTAATTTGAAAAGTATGATACAAATATTAAATGGAGTTTATTTCACGTATGGGATAATCTCACACAAAATTATCTTTTAACATAATAGTTTATACATAATTTATTTTTCTTATATATATATATTATTAGATTATTAATTAATTCACTATATATAAAATAAGATTTAGTGCTTTGAAATTTTAATTTATATATTACGTTTTTTTAATTATATGTAATGTTAGTCAACATTAATAGTGTTGTTAACTTGTATTAAAATATTTTAACAATATAATAAATTTATATATATAATTAAATAAACTGAATATTTGATAAAAAAAAAAAAAAGTGAAAATTAATTAAAATTTATCTTAAATCTATTTAAATAAAATTCATCTACAAACTTATTATTTAATAAAATAGATTATCTATCACTTATTGTATTATATATTAAATGATGCAATATATATAGTTTAAAAGATGGTTGTCTCTCTTTTTAATTTTTTATATTTTTTATCTTTTATCAGATGCTTCAAAAAATAAAAATCAAACAGAATGCGTGAATTTGGTAAATAATAAGGAGAGAAATATAAAGATGTAATGTGAAATATTTTTGTTCATTGGATTGCAACTGACAGTTTGAATGAGTTTGAAGAAATCACTCCCACAGAAATGGGCTGATGGTTGCGATAAAAAAGAGAGAGAAATGTGGTCAAAAAAGAGGAGAGAGAAAGCATGAGTATGGGAACAATTTTTGTGCATACTATGCTATTTTTATATATGTATAGATTTTGGGAAGAGGGAAAATTTTTGGCTTCGGAAAAAATGTTCCAAGCCCTAAAATTTGATACTTTATATGACCTGAATTACAATTAACCTAAAATTTGATACATTATATGACCTGAATTCAATTAATTAATTAGATAGGGATAAGACGGATGTATGGATCTAAGATATGTCATATGACGTTGAGAGCTTGCCATTATTATCACAATTATATAAGCTCTTGGAGAATTAACGAAACCTTACACCCATGTAATTAAATTCGGTGAACACTTATAAATTGAACTAAAAAGTAAATATTTTTCGAGTTAACAAAAGTTTTTTGCAATGTTTATGAAAAAAATTATGTCTCATCTAAAAGTCCTAACATGAGAGGTGTAAAATTAATTCGTTTATTTAATTTCTTTCAACTCCTCGACTACGATCTTGGCATGAAAGAATTTGCCTCATCTAAAAAAAAATGAACTTATAAAATGTGCATAATTAATTATTTTATTTAATTTTCCAGAACAGGTTACTTGCGCATGTAAATTGATTTCTTATATCAATCAAAGTAATTTGAGTTATTCGCACTTTTTTCCCACAAGACACACCCTCGATTTGGTTTAAAAAGAAACTTCCAACTTTTTTAGTGCCAAAGTCAAAATTTTTGACACTTTTGGTCCCAAAGACGAAATTTTTGATACTTTTGGTCCCAAAAGCTTACAATTTTTGTCCCTGACAAGATTTTGGGACCAAAATTGTCAAAAATTTTCGACCTTGGGACCAAATGTGTCAAAAATTTTGATTTTGGGACAAAAATGAAAGTTTGGGACCAAAATCGTGGGGTGTGTGTCATGTAGACCAAAGCGCCAATAATACTTCAAAGTAATTTTTCAGCAATTATTGCTGCACCAATATAATCCGACAATTTATTTTAAGGTAAAAAGTATAATGATATTAATCGTCTTTCGGGGCACCCCACCGATACAAAAAGAAAAAAGAAATCGAAAAGTTGTGCATCAAGCTATAGAAAACACCCAACAATCCAAATTATAATTTACAAGGTATGCAATTTAACAGTTGCTCACATCGATTAGTTAAGAGAGTAGAAAAAAAAAATGAGAAATTGAGCGTGAAATATTTCCACGAGTTAATCCTTACGCTATCAAATGCTATAGATCGATCCGGAGTAACATTTTTAAAATCATGTCGTTATTGCTGCACCAATATAATCCACATTTGATCGACGCCAAATAATTAAAGGAACCCGTTTCAGGTTTTGATTTTAATTTAGTGTTATCAGTTCGAATCATTTTTGCCAGAAAAAAAGGTGCTTGATATATGGCGTGCTTTATTCTTCTCAAAAGGCGATGGAAATCATATATGCTTTCTTTTCCCTTTTTTAAAAAATTTAAACCCCACACGTATCTCTTTTTTTTAAAGATTTCAAAATCTCAAAATCTCAGAGAACTATTTTCCTTTAAATTTATATTTCTACTACAACTAAAAAATTCTATACAATCATATTAAAATAGGTCTTATGTGAATGCTATGTACAATATCACACAATTAAAACAAAAAAAGACTAAAAAATTAAGGGGTCAATGGCGGGCGGGGGGCGGGTCAGATCGCCCCGGACTATGGGTTGGTCGAGGGGCGATATATACATATAGAAGGATATCTTTTATCAAATATGTGTTGTAAGCTCAGTGGTTTAGGTTGATCGCATGTTCAATTCCTATTGAGCACATAATTTTAAAAATATTTTTTGTGATACTTATAGAAACGAAATGTTTTTCACGTGAAATAAAAATTACATTATTATTTAAAAAAAAATACATTATCATATGGTAACACATTGTTGTTAATATGGTAACACATTGTTGTTCATATGGTAACCTTACATATGTACAAATATTACATATTACTAAAAAATATGTGTTACTACTGAGCACAAAAGTGTTACCCTATGAAGAAAAAAAACATGTTACTACATAGACAAAACTTTAACAAGCGAAAAGAAATTCTCGGTCCAAAATTACAAATTTAAAGAACAACTTGATGTGTTACTACATGAACAAAAGAATGTTCCCTATGAACAAAACGAAAGTGTTACTACATGAACAAAAATCGTCGAAGTATTGCGAAAAAGAAATCCTCAATCCAAGATTATAAAATTTAAACAAATGACTTGAGAATAATACAAAAGAACTTGTAAATTTGTGAGGATGAGAAAACTGAAGAAATTGAGAAGAATATGGAAGAGAAAAAAAAAAGAAAAAGAAGAAGAGGAGAAGGAAGAACCTCGAAAAGCGAAGATTGTGAAAATCAAAATCAAGAATCATCGGCACATGCCTTGCGAGGAAGAAGAAGCCCGGCATACAGCGTTCAAATCATGCGAAAAAAAGCCCAATTAACCTATAATTGCACATATGACTTGTATGCAATATAGCATACAATATTTTGCCATCATATTATATGGAATAAAAATAATATTATTATAGAAAAATTATTCTTAAATATAGAATTTTATATACAATTTTTTTTTGAAAAAAAAATATATTCAATATAATACATACTATACTACATGTATGTAAATTTATTAACAAATTCATATATCTAATTAATATGAATTTGACTAAAATAAATACATATACTTTTAAAGTATATAAAATACATGTATCAACTAATATACATGTACCTAGGAATTAAAACAATAGTTATTGCTCACATGTGTATAAATGTTTGTTCAATATTAAAATATATAATAATTTTGGCTTTAACAAGAAGTGTCTATGCAGAGCGAGTTATTACATTACCTTGAGTTGAAAAGATGTAGTGATAAGCCATAAAATTAAGATGCAAATCATAATTAATCATAGATAAATATTTTAGGTCATCTTAATTGTAATAATATCTCCTCCGTCCCATAGTTGTTTACCCTTTGTTTTTTAGGCGCAAATTTTTGATTGATGGTATTGCGGTTCTTTTTTTATTACTAAAGTAGATGTTTTTTTAGGATAAAAAGTAATGATATGAGATGTAATTTTTGAGATGTTGTGGCGGACCATTTTTTTGAAAAAAAGAAACAACTTCTGGGGACCTAGGTAGTATAAATTTATACATATAATATAGTTTATTCTTATATGAAGGCATAAAATCCTTAAGGCAGGACGAAAAAAAATATGCCTTATTATAATGTGGAGTTTATTCTAAATATAACACATCGAGTTGGGACCATGATTTTTATTACTATAGAGTTTTATTTTTATATAAAGTATTCATATAGGGGAGTTTCTCTTGTATAATATAATAACCTAGTTGTATCGAGCAATTATAACTCCACTTATAATTCAAACTAGCACGTAACCCCCGCGTCTTATCTGGGATTTAAAATAATTTTAATCATTGAAATATTTTTAAATATTTAATTTAATTATAGATATAATTTTAGTATTATTTGTGCATATTTTCATTAATTTCTTATTCTAAATTACTTCCTCTCATTAAAATTAGATGTGATACTTATTTCAGTCTTATATATTATTTACATAAGACATATAAGTTTTGGACATTTTCACCCATCATTATCCCATACATACCTTTAATGATCACTTAACATGGTTATTAAAATTTTTTATTTTTCTATAAATATGTTGTGTGAATAATTTCTGATCAATAGTATTTATTGTAAAAAAATTAAGGATAATGTTGACATAAGAAAATCTAAATGATCATGAAAAATAATTATTATGGGTATATATGATATAATGAGGGGAGAAAATATCAAAATGACATTTAATATATAAATATTAAGAAGAATGGGAGGGAGTAATTTAGAATAAGAAATAAATGAAAATGTGCACATATAATATTTAAAAAAAATTACGTCTATACTTAAATTAATCAAACTAATTAAATATTTGAAATATTTATTTTAAAATTAATAATATAAAAACTATTTTCAATCTCATGTACCATGAGTATAATCGGTTACATGCTAGTGATTTTAAAAAAAAGAATAAGAGGGATTGTAAATTTATAAATTATGGATATTTATGTAATATTACATAAGTTAATATATATGTTTTGAAGATAAAGTATTATAAATATAACAATCACATAAATAGGGGGTGATTAAGCCTTTTTATATATAGGAGATTAGAATCTAGCTCATTATTTATTGTTGATTAGTTTAATACACGGGCCATATATTAATTAAGAGTAGTTATTCCTTTTCATAAAAAAGACACATGCATTTGCATTTATTACCGTCTCCTGATGAAATGAGATATAAATTGAGTATTGAAGATTTAACACTTTAGGGGTTGGGTGTAGTGATATTTAAAAGGAATAAAAGGGAGTATATATTTATAAATTATGAAGTATTTATTTAATATAAATTAATATATATATATTAAAAATAAAACATTTTAAATATAAAAACGCATAAATAGGGGTGATTCATAATTAATAGATAAGAGATAAATGGAAGGTAAATATCAAAATTAATTAATGAATGACTGAAATAATAAAATTAAAAACTAATATAATACTATAAAATAATTCCTCACAATCACGAAGATTTGAAATAAAACCACCACTATATGAATTAGGGGTGATTTGTCTTTAGTATATAGGAAATTACGTGATCTAGATTTTATTTATTGTTGATTAGTTTAATACACGTAACCACATATTAATTAAGAGTAGTTATTCCTTTTCATAAAAAAAAACACTTCGCGTGAGCGCATCTCCAAAATGGTCAGGATGTAAATTAGTATTGGTGATTTAAAACTTTAAAAATTGGGTGTAATTTGTGCAAAATTGTCTTTCATTTTTTATCGTGAGACCAAATCTCATATGTGTATTTGTCTTCATAAAAAATATTTGCTTGCTTAAAAAATATTTCATACAAATTAAAAAAAAAAAAAATTAAATAATAATAATAAATATATATAATTGCATTTTTCCACTTTATTTACCTATATATACATTATTGCATATTATCATAAAAATAAATATAAAAATTGAATATGACATTTTATTTTTTTCTAAATGAATGCAAAATGACAAATATTTTAGTTGGAGGAAGTAAAGAAATATTAGCTAGACATAATTCTTGTACAATACTCGCCCAAAATCAATTACCTTGAGACAACCATCAATTTTGTACTCCGCCGTCAACCAGTATATGTGGGTTTTTCAGATCCTTTTGAGTTTTTAATTAATTTCTGTAAGTTTTTAGATTGTATTTTATTTTTTATAGGTTTTATATTCAAGTTGTTTGCTCGATTTCTCCTGTGAGAATTATATTGTTTTTGCCTTTTTGTCCGTATCCCTTCAGATTGTGTGATCCCCGATTTCTCCTTTTTGTTGAGAGCCTTGATTTTATCTTTTAATGGAGAGCTTTTGATTTTTCTCCTGCAGGGATGTAAGCGTGTTCTTATTCCTTTTGTAGAAATCAATTTCGTTAAAAATTTTAACAACGTAGGCTTTAAATTCAAATAAGAGAAGCATTTACTTCATAGTGAGAGTACTAGATTGGTGAGTGGGGTGGTCAATAAGTAAAGGTTGTGGCGCCTATGGAGACAAAAAAGAAAGGTGAATTTTTGGGAAATTAATTTAACCGGATCTATTCGGGATGAATATTTAAATCTGAAATTAAATTTTTAACAATTATTAATAACATGAATTAACCCATATTAATTCAAATAATAATTCAATAACAAATCATGCATATAAACAATTCACGTAAATCCTCGCATGCGGAATTACTACGAGTTTACGTGAACTTACCTCTTGGAATGACAATGATCTTGTATATGAAAACACACCAAAAGTCCTTTCCCAAGTATTCCCTAGTCCTTGCTTTCGACAATCGGTGAAAAAAGGATACTCACGAACAATTAACAAAAAGGAAAAATAAACTTTGTTGCACAAACTTTGTGGATTTACTAATTTTTCCGACACATGGAATTGCACTTGGAATGAAACATTCATCCCATATTTATAGAGTTAAGTGGCGATTTTTTTGCTCATGGAATAATGTGGGAAAATTTTTTCTTGATCTCAAATCTTGAATATATCTCATATATTCTTTTTCTCCATAATTAAAATATTCCGCCAAAAATCCCAATCACTCTTGTTATGGTGTATTTTTTTTCCAAAAATAGGAAACAAAATCCAAGATTTGGATCTTCTTGAATTTATGAGATATTCTTGTATTTCAAATATATATCTTTCATAATATCTTTTTCAAGAAAATCAAGAAAAAAATTTCTTTCTCATTTTTTCTCAAAATTTTAAATCACTAATAAGAATAACCAACCAATTTAGATTTCTTGAATTTAATGAGATAATCTTGTATTCCAGAATACACATCTTTATTCCATAACAAAATTCAAAAAAAATCTTTTTTTTTTTTTATCCATATTTTAAAAAAAATAAGGAAAAATAAAAGAACAAATTTATTTTTTATTTTTAAACACCTTTTTCAAGTTATTGGACTTTATCTTGGGCTTATCTTGGGGGCCTTTAGGAGAAATTAAGATTGGACCTTCCAATGGACCTTGAATTAAGATTTGGTATGATAAAACCTTATGAACCTCGAGAGGGGAAAATCGAACAAAAGCGTCTTGCATTGATTCTCCTCATTAAATCTTAGCAATCGCATGTGACCAATAATATTGCCCCAAGATATAGGGTATTGAATCTCAGATTCTCTTCCCATAATAAGTCAATACAATAGTTACTAACCACACAATCTATTTAAGGGGCGAAGATTAAGAAATAACTAACCATTTGAGGTCCATTCTTCCTAGTTGATTCCCGAAGAATTTATCCCCCACTGTGGTCCTCTTCAATGCATCGATAAATACACTAGTGTAATCATTGGTCAAGATAAACCAATCTGAAGACTTTTACATTTACAACCTTTCACGATGGATTGTTCATTTCATCTAGGTCGTAAATGGTGTACTTTTAGTTACTGAACCGTTAATTTAATCTTCGTGATCTTGGTATCACTAAATTAACCTAATGTAACCGTCTTATTTAATGAGCGATTATCACAATGAAATATATGTAACATTCGATAATATTTAAAGCATCAAAGATAAACAATTTATTTAAAAGAAATAAGTCAAAATTCGTTAATTCGATTATAAAAGTAAAAGCATACTTTCCAAAGATAATCCCAACAATCTCCCTTATACTCAAAGTCCGCTTTTAAGTATACATTAGCATGTCTCGTGTAATGCGTGACAACTAATACCTACGAACTAATGTCTCCCACATACTCCAGCAGTTAACCCAATGGTCTTGACACCCATTCCTTTCACATGTCTCGAATGTATTCTCGAAAAGAACCACTTTATGAATGGATCGACTAGGGCTGTATTCCTAATGATCTTTGCCAATTCTATATCTCTCTCTTAACCATGTTTTCGTATAAGATGGTATTTCATTTCAATGTGTTTAGCGGCCTTGTGGGCTCTTGGTTCCCTTAATTTACAATTGGCATTGTCTGTCAAATGATGATTCTCTTTGAACAAATTAGGAACCATCCAAGTCCACTAGGAAGTTCTTGAGCAAACCGATTTTTCATTTTGCCTATAGCAAATACATATTAAACTTCCATGGTAGAATCTGCGACGCATTTACATTAATAACTACCACGTCATGGCTCCTCCCATGCAAAACACACTTCTGGGAGGTAGATTTTTTGGAATCATAGTGGATTAGAAATCCGAGTCCGTATTGCCTATGGGGATTAGACTATCTCGACCGATAAAACCAACATTCTATCTCGAGTTCTTTTTCAGATACTTGAAATGTTTTTTAGGCGCGTCGATATTTCCTTCCCAGGGTTACTTTTGTTCCTTGCCACCATGCTAACGACAAAAGAGATATCCGGTCTCAGTACAACATTGCATACATAAGGCTTTTGACAGTGACGTAAGAATGCCTCACATGTCATCTATCTCCTTTTGTGTCTTGGGGCATTTTCTTGAATAGATGGATTCTATGTTGAAAAATACGATGAACTTTTGGAATCTCTGCATCTTTCAATCATTTTGAAGCGTTATCTATGTATGAAGCTTGGCGATAAGCCTATCATCATTCTCTTAAGATCTCGAGTGATCTTGATCCCAAGGATGCCCGGCTTCTAAGTCCTTCATATCAAACCTGTTTTGAAAAAGTGTACGCTTCGTACAATAACACCTTTACATCGTTCGATGATGAGCGTAATGTCGTCTACGTATAAATCTAAGAATACCAATGCGGGATTACGCATGCTTTTTATACACACAACTCTCAAACTCGTTTTGATCAAACCCAAAGACTTTATAAC
This sequence comes from Stenogyne calaminthoides, assembly GCA_037126765.1. Lineage (NCBI taxonomy): Eukaryota > Viridiplantae > Streptophyta > Magnoliopsida > Lamiales > Lamiaceae > Stenogyne > Stenogyne calaminthoides. The sequence continues at coordinate 12,661,513 of JBBCBC010000031.1, read as the reverse complement.
ATGATCAAAACATTGGTTCCAAAAGCTCTGGATACTGTTTGAGTCCCAAGTAAATGGACTTCATGATCTTCTGAAACTAGGTGTTCTTGGCCCTTTTCAATGAAGCCTTGGGGTTGTTGCATATAGATTTCCTCATCAAGACTTACCAAGTTAAGGAAAGCCATCTTGACATCCATTGCCCGATTCCAAAATCGAGATCTTGCTTGTTATCGTGAGAGAATCGGATGGACTTGAGCATTCTTCTGGTGAAAAGGTTTCCTCATACGATCCGCTTCTTTACGAAAGTATAACCTTTAGCACAAGCCTTGCCTTGAAGGTTTCCACCTTCAAAATCCAGGGTCCTCTTTCTCTTGTATACCCACCGCAAACAATTGGTTTGACCCCCATTAAGTGGTTAAACTAGCTCCCACGCTCTATTATGATCCATGGACCACATTTAAACTTTCATTGCCTTTTTGCCAAGAAACCGCATCCTTATCTTAGATTGCCTCATCGTATGTCCATGGGTTTTGATTCATCTTGTCCTAGGGAATCAAGGCCGGGACTCTCCTATCCCCATGAATCTCTCGGGCTCTCACAACCCTCCTACTGTGAGGTCCGGTTGTGAAAGTGTGTTGCGTTTGGTATATCATCTTATCTGAATTGTGATGAGGTTAGCCCTCTTAGCTCATAAGGTAATCTCATACAGGGTCTTCTTTAGTTCATATAGTCTTCTTCTAAAATCTAAAGTGGGTGCTTATGACAACCTTTTTGATCTTTGGGACCATAGAACATACACCCTTTTGTTCCCTCGGGGTATCCTATAAACAACCCTTAATTACGATCGAGGATCCAATTTCTGTGGCATCCAACACGTAGGCGGACACCCCCTAAATTCTCATGTGTCTCCAAACTAGGCTTGCGCGGTCCACAATTCTTTGGGGTTTTGGGAACCGATTTGGATGGCACCAAGTTCGAGAATGTAATTTTATTGTTTTCCAAGGCATGACCCCAAACGACTTGGGAAGATCCACATAACACATCATTGATCTAACCATTTCCAAAAGAGTTAGTTTCTTCGCTCTGCAACCCCGTTTGTTGAGGGTTAAGATTGCGATCGGTGGGATACCAATCCTTCATCCGAACAAGTAGTTCAAAAACTCATCAACGAGGTACTTTCCTCCAAGATCGGATCGTAGAGAATTGATACATTTTTCCTATGATTCTCTGCTTGAGCCTTAAATTCTTTGAATTTCTCAAAGGTCTCGATTTATGCTTCGTAAGGAAAATATAACATTACCTCGGTAGTCATCAATAAAAGTAGAAAATACTCGTAACCTCCTCTTGCCATGGTTGACATTGGACCATATGTCTGTGTGACGATTTCTAACACTTCTTTTGGCTCTATTCCCTTGGCTCCAAATGCCCTCTTGGTCATTTTACCCTTGAAACATGATTCGCGAGTTGGAATCGGTTCAACTTGGAGACTCGATTGAACCGTCTTTCACCAACCTTTGGATCCTCTTTGGATTAATATGTCCCAATCTTAAATGCCATAGAAGTGTTTAGTTCACGCTCCGATGAATGTTTTCTTTTTCTCGGAAACAATTGATGTGTTTATAGGATGCGTTTTGTGAGTGGTGTGCACAATTAATTATAGAGATTACTTGTAAACGTTCCACAGATAAATTTATCATAAAGAGAAAATGGTAACAACTTTATCAAAAAGTAACCGTATCCATCAAGGTAAATTTTAGAAACCCAAATCAAGTTCTTTCTAAAAATTGAACGAAAGTACATCTCTTAAAAAATTTCTATCTTCAAAAGCGAGGGTGCACTTCTCCTTTGGCCCTACTCTCGTAGCATACTTCCGATGTGATGAGGATCTCCTCCTACTAAATTTTCAGGATTTGCAATACCCACAGAAAGTGAAACATACATGATCGATGGATCCAATATCCACCCCATAAATGGAGGCATCTTACACTTTTTGTTTCAACAACTAGTGCCCGAAATTACCTTCTTTCCATTCCTTTTGGGATTGATCAGTTTGAATCCAATGTCCTCTCTCCGCTTTGCGGCAGGATCACCTCAAACTGCTCAGGCTTGTGAGATCTTCCACCTCCCTTCAAGTTTTTCAACAATTTGGCAAAACTTGAGTTCACTTGCTTTGGCGCTTGTCCTTTTGGAGTTCTCTTGGCCTAGAACCTCCATTCCGCCACCAAGACTTGGCTCTTTTCTTTGGATTTCGCCTCTGCAGGACCAAAAGCTTGCAATAGATCGGGGCATCGAGAACTTGATTATTCATCGATAGTTCAACCTCCTTTGGCTGCTCAAAATTTAATCGAATGGAGCTCTGGTCGATTTGGGTCTCGTGTCGATTCGACATCTCCTCAGGTTTGTTAAGGTGAGCCATCTTTATCCGGAGAACGGTGCTCCCTTACTCGTTCCTCCATCATTTCATAGAAGAAAGAGTCCTTATGGTGATCAAATGAGCCACCGGTTCACGATGTTGAAACATAAACTTTAACCCCAATCATGATGTCTGCCCGGGTCTCAATTTTCTAATGTTGGTGTTTTAAACACATCGACATTGAAGCAGATGGTACACTTTACCATTTACGTTTGGAACGCTCTCGATCGGATACTCTTTCTTAACCATTTACTTGACTCGTCATTTTGGCTTTTCTAGTTTAGGTGTAGTGAGAACCCGTGTTATGGCTTTGTCGCGATGAGGAATGATAGTGATTTCGACTCAATCAACAAAGTTTTCACCCGATAAGCAAATTGTCTTTAAGTATATTGAGCGATGGATTAAAAGGTTGCGACATGATGGTAGAAATAAATAATAATATGCATAAGCACAAGTATATCACAAATTTGATCCACATGTTTCATATTAAAATCTCGAAAAAATATGAACATGCATCGTAACATCTCAAAACGTTTTAAATAAGCCCGCGTGGGGTGGGTCATTATTTAAACACATTCAGCAGTTCTGAACAAAAACGGGTTACAAACCTTTAATATCGAGTTAATAGTTGGCTCCAAACTTGACCAATATAAAATTAGCCCCGAGGGGACTTGAGGGAAGTATATGCATATAAATTTTATACCTAAAGTAATAACATGATTAAATACAAAATTATTATTTACGCTTTGAGCGAGCCTACCGTGGGGAGGTCATCGTCATGGTAGTAATAATCCACAATCATCTAATTCTTTAATTTATTCATGTGAAAGCTATCTTTTGACCGTCATTGAGAATTTCTCTAAAAAAATTCTGGATAAATAAATCATGGAGGTCAATAATTAATTCAATTTTATTATCCGGAATAAAATTGTCAATTAATGTTTAAACATACTTAGTAATTTTTTGAAAGTGAGATTTTTCAAAATATTTTCTCTCATGCATAAATTTAAACACAATTTAAATAAGCATAAATAATGCATAAACATCAAGACAAAAATTAAACATATTGGGCACATTTATCCAATTGTCATGGTTAATTTTGTCATCATGTCTTGATCTTGATAAATCTTCATTGCGCCGTGGTTAGATCTCAGAAAAACCCCTTGACCGTTTAAAAAAAAATACCTTGTCAAGCCCGCGTCATCGAACCAAGCTTCGCGGGTAGTGCCCGCCCTGCGCCCTCCGGCCGTGTCGAATGGTGCCCCGTCCTGCTTGAAGTGCGGCGCCATCGCCCGTCTCGGCGGCCCCGTCTCTTCTCCCGTCATGTACTTGTCGTCGCCTTCGCCCGTCGCCCGCGTCGCCCACCTTGGCTCCTCGGCAGCGTCGCCTTGCCGCCAGCGCCCAGCGTCGCCTGTATGTCGCCAGTAAATACCATACCAACGCGAATGCCCGTCGGATCCCTCGTTAAACTCAGCCCCCTCGGACCTATACCCTACTCCGTCGTGAGCATAAGCGTCACGTCGCCGATGCCTCCCCAGCGGCGTTTAACAAACGCCTACGCCCGATTAGGATCCGTCTTTAATTCATCGCCTGCTTTACGATCGGTTAAATTTATTTACAAAATAAATAAACCTGAATCTAGACATGTCTATTACATTGATCAAATCAAACTAATACTAATCTGCTGCGTGGATTTTCTCACGAGGCAAAAGCAATCGAGCAGATAAATTAAAAAACCACTGATTTATATGCATCATAAATTAAACACATTAAATTCCATGTCAATTGGATACTTGCCAAAAAAAAGATCTAGCAATTATACTATCGATTTCAAAATTTAATGACAATAATTAAATTACAATTTAAAATTGAGCCCGCCCACAGGAGGCCCGATACGATTGTTGGGAAATTAATTGCTTGGGATCTATTAGGGATGAATATTTAAATACAAATTTAATTCTTGACAATTATTAATAGCATGAATTAACCTATATTAATTTAAATAATAATTGACAACAAATCATGCATATAAACAATTCACGTAAATCCTCGCATTTGAATTACTATGAGTTTCGTGAACTTACCTCTTAGAATGACAATGGTCTTGTATGAAAACACACCAAAAAGTCCTTCCCAAGTATTCACCAGTCCTTGCTCGACAATCCGTTGAAAGGATACTTTCGCGAACAATTAACAAAAGGAAAAATAAACTTTGTTGCACCACTTTTTTTGTGGTTACTAATTTTTAAAACATGGAATTGCACTTGGGAATGAAACATTCATCCCCTATTTATAGAGTTGAAGTGGCCGATTTTTTTTGCTCATGGAATAGGGGAAAAAAATCTTTTCTTGATCTCCAGAAATCTTGAATATATCTCGTATATTCTTTTTCTCCATAATTAAAATATTCCATAAAAATCCACCTCATCTTGTTATGGTGTATTTTTTGAAAAATAGGGAACAAAAATTCAAGATTTGGATCTTCTTGAATTTATGAGATATTCTTGTATTTCAAAAAATACATATCTTCCATAATATATTTTCAAAAAAATCAAGAAAATCTTTCTTTTCATTTTTTTTTCTCAAAATTTCGAAATCACTAATATGAATAACCAAGTGGGAGATTTCTTGAATTTAATGAGATAATCTTGTATTCCAGAATACATATCTTCATTCCATAACAAAATTCAAAAATCTTTCTCCTTTTATCCCTATTTTTTGAAAAAAACAAAAAAATAAAAAACAAATTTATTTTATTTTTAAACACCTTTTTCAGTTATTGGACTTTATCTTGGGCTTGCTTGGGGGGCCTTTAGGAGAATTAAGATTGGACCTTCAGGCGGCTTGAATTATCAATATTGAGCCACAATATTATTCAAGCCCGTAAATATTAATTAATCCCACTACATAAATAATATTCTCTGGCCCTTATCCATCTTAACCCATATTACGATTAATATGACTCCAACATTATTATTTCGTGTTTAAGATTATCTAGCCCATTAATTAATTCAAGCAATTGAAATAGCTTTCCATTAATTAATATCTTTTATCTTTATCCAAAGGAACGGTTCAACATTATTATCCATAATGAGCTAGTTCCCTTGCGAATTTGGTATGATAAACATTATGAACCTCCCAAGGGCAAATCGAACAAAGCGTGCTTACCTGCGATTCTCCGTATTAAATCTTAGCAATCGCATGTGACCAATAATATTACCCAATATAGGGTATTGAATCTCCTTGATTCTCTTCCCATAATAAGTCAGCGATAGTTACTAACCATGGCGCAATCTATTTAAGGGACGAAGATTAAGAAATAACTAACCACTTGAGGGTCTAATTCTTCCCTAGTTCAATTAAAGAATTTATTCTCTTGTAGGTCCTCTTCAATGCATCGATCATGCACTAGTGTAATCTCTTGGTCAAAATGAAAACCAAATCAGGCCTTACTGGCTACAACCTTTCCACGATGGATTGTTCATTTCCCGTCTAGGGTAAGTGAATGGTGTACTTTTTAGTTACAAGGAACCGTTAATTTAATCTTGTGATCTTGGTATCACTAAATTAACTACAATGTAACACACACTATTTAATGAACAATTATCATTAAATATATGTAACATTCGATGATATTTAAAGCATAAGTGATAAACAATTTATTTAATGAAATAAGTCCAAAAATTGATTAGTCCGATTATACAAAGTAAAAGCATACTTTCGATATAATCCCAACAAATTCTATTTTGCTTTCTCTTTGCAATGATTGACTTGTAAAAAAAGTATATCAAAGGCAATATAGTGATTATTTAATTTGTTGTGTTAGTAAAATAAAAAATCAATAATTTATCTCATTGTGTTTGCTTTTAGGGCGTTTGGGGTCATTCACAAGTCCTTATTATTGAGTCCCAGCCTCAATTATTGTGAATGATCTTTTTTGATACATTTTGTTCTTATAATTTTAAATTATAGAATTTATATTGTTTTAAAAAAGGTTTGTAGATATATATACTTTTCAACAATTTAAGTAGTATAAAATAATTTAATTTAAATATATTAATCATTTTAAAATAAAAATATATAAGGCACTTCCACGAGTTGAAATCTCGAAGAGTCAAAAAAAAGTTTGTAGATATATATACTTTTCAACAATTGAAGTCACGAAGAGTTGCTTGCCGTGTTCGCGTTTTAATGATGGTCGTTCTCCTTGGCCCCATGACCGCTAAGCCAGTCATGAAAAACATGAAGAAATGCAAAGGAAAAATGAAGCTAAGTGATGCGATAAAAAAAGCCATCGAGAAAAAACTACCCATCGAAAGGTGGGCTCCAAGCGGATGACCAATCGGGATCTCCACCCATCGAATCCCAAAGTCCGAACAATGACCTGCTGTCCAAGGTCCTACCATTTCGTGGAGTTGGAGGTTATTTCGGCTAAAATCGCCCCCAACCTATGAGTTGCATTTCTTTGGAATACCCGGCCCGAGGGGACAATGGGCATTCAAAAAACTTCAAAAGCTTATCAATGATCAATCCCTCGATTTGGTTTTTGTTTTAATCTAAATTTTCCAAGTTTGTTGTTTCTAGTCTGTGATGTAAACTTAATTTCCATGGTTGTTTTTTTTAAGTCAACCCATTGGCAAAAGGTGGTGGCCTTGCCTTATTTTTGGAATGATAAGATTTCGGTTTGGTTTTGTCTTTTTAACATAGCCATATTGATTACTCCATTTTTTGATGATTCACGTGCTTCTTTCTTTGGTTTTTACGATAACCATCATAATCTTCAACCTCATTCATGGGAATTATTGAATAAAATTGTTAAAACTCACAATAACCCCTTTGAGAATTGGATAGTTTGGAGGTGACTTCAATGAAACATGTTATGATTAAAAAAACAAGGGAAAGCCCCCGCCCCTTTTAAGCATTGAACCTACTTCCATTCGGTCTCCAAACTTGACCTTCATGATGTGAAAAACTTCGGGTCAACTTTTACTTGGAATAATATCACGGTCGGAGACCAAATATTATAACGGGGATCGCTTTGTGGCGAATAGCTCGTGGTTAACTACCTTTCGGATGCCTCGCCCGTGAACCTCGATTATTATGGATCGGACCCTTCGTCCCATCCTTCTTAAATTCTATAAGATTGGAAAAACGAACACACCTTTCGATATATTCTTTTCCTTTAAATTTGAACACAAATGGATTCATGAGGAGGAATATAAAGAGATCGTAGATAAAAGCCGGAATAAATCTAGTATCTGAGACAGCTAGTGAAAGCGACTACTAGATGTGGCGAGGGTCCTTGAGAAAGGTCAAAGAATTCCTTGGGAAATTTGAGTAAAAATTAAAGAACTCAGGCTCTTCTAAATTCACATTTGAACTCCTGCGGGATCAAGTCTTTGATCAAAATCAAATAAATGTCATAGAGGGGTAGGCCGAGAAACTCCTCTATAAAAGAAGAAGTCGATTGGAAACAAAGATCCGAGGGTCGATTAGCTGGAGATTAGGAGATAGAAATACTTATTCTTCCATAAAATGGCCACACAGAGCGAAAAAAAGAAAAATCGCATAGGGTCCATCTCAATGAGGAAGGAATCCCGCAAATGACCAAAAAGAGGATTGAGGTAACTATCTAAAATATTCGACAACCTCTTCAAATCCCAAAATCCCTCGCCCGAGAGGATATTGAAAAATCCTGACACATCACCCTCCACTGCCGCGAGATGAACAAACGATTCTTATTAAACCTCCTTACCAATGAAGAAGTGAGAAAAAACCTTTTTGATCTTAATCCTCTAAAAAGCCCCGGGCCCCAATGACTTTTCAGCACTTTTTATTCCAAAATGCTTGGGATGAAATCGGGGAGGATATTGTGATATAATGACTCCGGATCTTAAACGAGGGTCGGGGGTTATATAATCAAAAACCTATAAATATCACTCTTATCCCCAAAATCAAGAATCCCCAGAGATCGCTAAAAAAGACTTTCGCCCTGCTCGGCTTATCTTGATGGTGGCTTATAAGATAGTGGTTAGTATCGCTGTCGGCTCAAGACCGCTTTGGGCCTCTCGTTGACCCGAATCCGTAGCGCTTTTTATCTTTAAGGAAGATTAATATCCTGACAACATCATCCTCGGCTTTGAGTGTATGCCTTTGTTTCTACATAATAAAAACAAACAAGGTTTTTACCTTCGCTCAAACTTATTCATAAGGTAAAGACATACGTCGGTAAGTGGAATACTGGCTTGGAAGAAGTTATGCTTAAAAATGGCTTTGATACCCTAACCGGATTAAGCTTAACTGCGGAATGTGTAACCGCCAACGTATTCCTTCCGAGTCAACAACCTGTCGAGCAAGTCTTCCTCTGGCCCCGAGGGATCGCTGGCGTTATCAGTTGCTCCCCTTTCTTCTTCGTGATCATCAGCCGGGGCTTTTCCTCTATCATCCACGACTAAAGCAGCCAAGGGTCTATCCGCAACATCGAGGATCGGTAGGGGTAGCCGGTTATCACCCATCCTAACCTCAATGGATTTGATTTGATCTTCTTCAAAAGCCAATAAAGAGATCTAAAAGGATCAAGAACCGCCCAAAAGACTACGAAAAACATCACGGACAATCCCGATCAACTTTGACAAATCGACCATTACCTTGATGAAAAGCACCCTCAAACCCAATATAGAGATGGTGAAACGCGTCTTCACATCCCTAAATTTGCCATGGACATGATCTTTATCTCGGGTCTCCCAACCTTCTCCTCCCCTTTCGAAAAGACTCCATTTGGTACTTGAGAGATAAACGGCAAACAATTGGGATCTTTGGAGAAAAAAGTTCTTTACGAGATGGTGGCGAAAAGTACTCATGTCGTCGAACATCCAAGCTATTCCACCCCTATGTCTTTGTTTTAGGATTCCCACGTCCATCTGCCCGGAATTCGAGGCTTTATGTCTTGCGGTTTTGGTGGGGATGAAACACCGGCGAAGAAGATTCATTGGAAAAATGGAAAGATCTTTAATCATCAAAAAGATGGAGGGATGGATTTTTTGGGACACAGTTACTTTCAACAGAGCTCGCGCTAAACAAATCTGGAGAATCATCTCATCCAGGACTCCCCGGTTGCCGAAGTCCTTAAAAGCAAGATACTTCAGACATCACTTATATTATGGATGCCACCATCGGCCTAAAACCCCTCCTATATCTGGCGGTTATTATGTGGAACAAATCATTAATTTTAATTTAGGCCTCTCATCGGAAAATCCATGATGGCAAATCTATTCAGTCGAAAAGACACATGGATCCCAAGTCTCCCCCGGAAAGATAACCTCTTTGTACCACCTCTGATAACAACATCAAAGGTGCCGATCTCATCCTGCCCTCCCGTGAATGGGATCAAAACAAGATTACCAATCTTTTTTCTCGACTACGAAGCCATTATGAAAATCCCGATTGATCATAAGGGACGGTGAGACGACTCGATTCTGGCGGTTTAACAAAAAGGCCTATATACAAGAAATCGGCATCTTGGGTCATTTCCTACGGCGTTTCAAAAAGACACCAAGCCGGTTCCACTAGCACTGGCCCCACTTTCGGCCCCAAAATCGGGGAACTCAACATCCGCTCCCAAATCGGTGAATCTTATACGGAAAAGTCGCTCACAATGCCATTTAACAGAGGCTAACACGGCTGCCCAATTATGTCCCAGGTAACCACGGTCTTGGGGTCTCGTAGTAACCTTTGGGCGATCAAAAATCAATTAACTTTCTTTTGTCGTGGAGGAAAGGAGCCCCTAAAAAGGACGAAATGGTGGCCGCTTTTTTGAACCGCACGACGTGGATGCTCCCTCGAGTAGTATGATAACTTAATTCTCCGATCTCAACAAAGGAGAAAGACGATGGAACACACGGCCACTAAATTGTGGGGATTTGGAAGAAAAGGTGTGACATTATCCATTAAGAGGCGAGACCCAAGAATCGGAAAAATATTCTAAACGGTTGGACTCAAGCCTTTCTTGATCAATTTCACGGTGAGAGACTAAACTTCAACAAGGGAATTGCCTAACACTTAACCCCCCGAGATGCCCCACATTGGAACATCCCCCTGACAACCATATCTTGAAGGTTGATCTGACTTACAAGGAAGCATCCAAAGCCTTTCGCAGTGAGTCTTTTTTTATTCTTGACAAAACCGAAAGCCACAAGCGACATGATTCCACAAAATAAATCCTCGGGGCTCAATTTTTAGCGGCCGAGATTATTTGCAATCATGGATGGAATCTCTCTACGGAACACAATTTCCAGAGCCAATTATGATTCTTTCTTTGTAAAAGCAATTAGTAAGTCCTCCTCGGACAGCCCTTACAAAAAGTAATGAAGAAAGTATTATTCATGCATTTCCGGAAGCTTCGTCAAATTCCCCGTGGCGAAATTTCAATCATCACTAACCCACAACCTCAAGCACATACACCTGCTCGATGACAATTAAAATCCCGCCCTCAAGCTTGGGTGGGTGTAGATATCCTTAGACATATTACATCTCGGCTCCAAGATCACCAATTTGTTGTAATTCTTTCAGACTTGAGCCCTCAAAATTCGACAAACCCGACCCTATATTCTTATCATTTTCTCTGTATAAAGTAAAGACATGCTTATGATCTTATTTCTCTCATGATTTGCTTCCCATTTCGTATTGGCCAGTTAGCTGTTAGCCTTAAAAAAATTCATATTCAATATAATAAATGCTTTTAAACGAATGATACGATATAAAAAACGCACCTCTTACCGTGTTTTTCATTTAGGAGATGTAACTGAAAATATATAGCACTATCAATTTGTAACAATAGTTCCCCAACTTACATGTTAAAAAAACTAGATAGAATATGAGATGAAACGTACAAATAAATTGAATAACTCAGAGATAGCCAAATTAAATTATGCAAGACGTGACACTCTTAAAATTTAATGGGAAAAAAAGTATATAATAGTATCACCTGTTAGACAATTTTTTGTTACGGAGTATATGTTTATGAGTTTATCTCTTTTAATAGATAAATTCACGATGTTGTTTCAACGGCTTGGATTCTCTATTTAACATGTGTGTTTCAAACGTGAAAAACGACATGAAAACTTGCTTTTTATTCTATAGTCTATATCAATCATATCTCCGACATGTGTGAATTACTTTTTGCCTCCCACCATACGCCCACACTACATACTTAATTCATCTGTCCAAAATGTTTTTACACAATTAGTACTCCCACTAACTAATTGATACTCCCCAAAAAAAAAAAAAAAGAAGAAAGAAAATTTCTTTTTTTTTCTTTAATTCAAATTATGTCTCTCTCTTTTTTTTTTTAAACAGGAAATAAAAAGATGTTAATTATAGTCTCCATCTCTATTTAAAATTGGGTACATTGTTTTACAATGCACTCTTTAATATAGATTGAGATTAAACTTTATTATTTTTATATATTCAATGAATAAGAGAGTATATATAGTAGAAATTGTATATATAAATTTAGAATTTTAAGACAATAAATAATATTTTATTGAGCGATTAACGAAAAGTGAAAAGGAACCCACAAATCTACATGTTCATTATTTGGGACAAATTATAAAAAAATATGATTTAATTTTATCAAATATTATTAACTTCAAGACAACTTTAAATCTTTTTCGGGGACAAATGTGAACTATAAATTGTTGCAAAAATGACTTTTTGAGTAATTTTAAAGACAAAACATGAGGTATTTATGTCAATTCATATGCAACTTTACATAAGAAAAGATATATACCGAACTTTCAAATTATTGCAAATAAATAAAATTTTTGTCTAATAAATCACAATATAATTATGCCTAATGTAAACTATTGTTTTAATATATTAACATCACGATGTATCATTTAACAATAAAGCTTTTGGCATATAAAAAATGGTATTGACAATTGATCAAAGTATAAGACGTGTTGTAGTTCATTGGAACTAGGAACAAGTTAATTAATTACAATTTCAAAATGCAGAAAAATACCTTTTCTTTTACTTAAAAAAGACTTTCAAGTTAAATTAGCTTTATCTCCCTTTTTAGGAGAAAGTAACCGATTGATACTTTTAAAATAAAATATAATTTTTTGCACGAACACAAACAAACCAACAACATCACGTGCAAGGAAAAAAAAAAAACCACCAAAGTCGGAGGTCAAAGTTGAACCTACATCCCTAAAATAAATATGCCTACCGGTGCTCCTGTTTGACATAAGCGTTTTCAAAGAGTAATTTACCGTGCAACACCACAATGTGTAAAGTTCCGTGAACGAAAATGACACAACTTCTATATATCGGATGCACACACAAAATATGAAATCTTGATGATGAAAATATATTTTGCGATTTTCCACTGGGTTTTACAAGTTTGCTCTCTAAAAAAAAAAAGACATACCCTATTTATAGGGTTATGCCACCAGTGGAGAGTCGGTCAATAAATGACATTCAAGAGGCTATAAATTAATCAAGTAATGCATTGAATTCAAAACATGTTAGAAAAGGGGCACTTGGGTCAACCCAATCTTGGAGCTTTGCGTTGGGCTCTGTCAAGCTGCGGTCCGTCCCGACTCCAAAAAAAAAAGGATAATATGGGCTCCAAGTTCAAGACCAAAATATAATTCTTAAGAACCAAGACCACGGGCTCTCTAGCAAAGGCGGCGTGTGGACTATTGGACCATTGCTTAGCCACTATAATCAAATTCTATTAAATCACCCATATTAATAAGGAGTAGTTAATTACTCTAGTTTTTCAATGTGGGATATTAATTAGTTTCCCACACTTTCCAACACTATTTAATAATTTCATAAAAAGTGTTATGACGTCTCTCAACGTTATTTAATTTTTCTCTCACGAAAAATTAATTTTGAGATTTTAAATACACTACAATAATCTACTCCGAGTAGATAATTTTTTATGCCTTTAATTTTCTCGAAATTTTATGGCCTCATTTAATTAATTAGAAACGAGTGTCTTTTACCCTCACTAAATACCAATTAAATTCAATTTAATTGATTAAAATCAATTTCCTCAACAATAGTACTTCATTTGTAATTAATATTCATAATATATCCAGGTAAGCTACTTATGACTTTGATCAGGCCGTCGTAGAGATGCACATGCATGGAGTCTATTGTTTCCATGTTGTTCCACCAAGTCATTACAAGTGCTAATTTTGAATATTATTCTCTTTGGGGATGTTTTTTTAAGTTGAATAACTTTGCATCGTTTTAAAATTAATTTTTTGATTTTAATCCTGTAAATTTTTAATTTTTTTTTAAATTAGTCCTTTTACCTACTTCATCAGCTTAACAAACAGGTAATCAGCATATAAGTAATTATTTTATTTTTCTTTTTAATTTTGAAGCGTCACTTGAACTTTTTAATGAGTTTGAATCACTAATAATCCAAAACGGTATCAAATAGATTTAGTCCCATTTTTTTTGTCGTTGATTTAGTTCCAATAACTTTGACAATGTCCAATTTTAGTCCAAAATCGACTAAAACAACGTTGTTTTACCTTCTTTTTTTGGACTCTACGGAGGATGCTGTGACTGGACTGCCACACGTATATTTTTAACAGCTGAAATTTCAGGCATATATTATTAAAATATCAAACATAAAATTAAAACAATTTTGTGACAAAAATTAGTCAAACACACTTAAAAATACACGTGGCGGTCAAGTCACAATATTCACGAAACCCCAAATAAAAAAAATGGCAAAAGCGACATTGTTTTGGCCAATTTGGGACTAAAATTGAATTTTGTCGAGTTATTGAGACTAAATCGATGACAAAAAATTTATAGGACTAAATTTATTTGAGACCAAAGTTATGGGACTATTTTTATTCAAACTTTTTTAATCCTAATAATTTGGTTGGGTTTTTGGAAGTGTTTAAATAATAATTTTTTTATATTAAAAGATAATTTAATCGGGTTAGTTTAAGCGGGTCTAAAGCCCGTAAAATCTAAAAAATATCCTCTATAAAAAAAACTTGCAGAAAAATTTAGATCCAAGATTATTAGGATTAAAAAAGTCTATATGTCATTTCGAAATAAAAAAAAATATATATATGTGGCGGTTACATGTTTGGTGACCTGTTGCAGAAGGTTAAAGGACCAATTTAAATTTTTTTAATAACACATAATTAAAATTAAAAAAGTCAAAACAATTGATCTGGAATTTAAAACGAAGGTGTTATCCGACCAAAAAAATAAAAAATAAAAATCTATACTCTGTTTTCTTTTCATTTAATAGGATCAATCATTTCCAACAAAAGCTCTCTTCAACTATAAAAAGAAAAATAAATTTTTAAAAAATATAAAATTATAAATATTTCACGTATCTATTTATATTAAATTTACAAACCCGACCCCATACTCTTATCATTTCTTTCTAGACATGAGAATATTTGAGATGCTTATTTTATTTCTCTGCGTGATTAGCTTCCATTCATATTGACCCGTTTAGTTGTTAGCCTTTAAATAAAAATCATATTCAATAAAATAAATGTTTTCCAATACTAAACATTTAAATATAGATTGGCACGAACCATATGGTATAAAAAGAATGCAAATCATGCAAGCTAAAAATGAAAAGAAGACGACAAGGTTTGGTATAAGTGGACGTGCTGATTTATCCTCTCTTTGCCTTTGGTCACCTGTCATTTTCTTTTCTTACCCTCAGAACAAAATAATGCTAACACAAATACATCATAATTAAATAATTTTATAGTCCAATAAATTTATTTTATTTTAAAATTAATCATAATTATTTTAACTTTTTTAATTTTAGACCATAAATTATTAAAAAAAAATTGAAATTGAATCCTCTCGTTGCGGAAGAACTCCACTATCTATAGGTAATTTAAAAAAAAAAAAAATGCCACCTTTTCAACTTTTTGGCAAAGTATAGTGTGAATTAACAAGTTTTCTGGTGGCTTGGTTTATGGAGTGTGACTTATATTACTAAAAAATGCTGACTTTTTTTTTGTAAAGTGTGTGACTTTTTTACTATAAAAAGTATTACTCATAAAAAGTGAAGGTGTGACTTATATTATTAAAAGGTGTGACTTATATTACTAAAGTGTATATGTCGTAAAAAAAAAAAAAAACCGGGTTTCACGTGAACAAGTTTCCGAAAGATACCAACTCAAACTTTTAATCATAACTATTTTTGGATAAGAATTTTTTACGCATAATTTTTTTGAGAAAAAAAATGATTTTATGCTATTTTGATTTATATTAGTTTGAATTTTGGATCATTTTAGACCCGATAAATCAACCCACGATTCACTTTATTTTTAATATACAAATTATTTTTAAAAGTCAAAATTATTAGAATTTAAAAAGTTAAATAATGTTCAAAATTTAAAAAAAATAAAATAAAATAATTATACATATAGCGATTCGCATGGTAACCAATTACAACAAGTTAAAAGATCAATTTTTTTAAAAATTATGAATCGAATAAAAAAGATTCATAAAATTAAGACTAATTTCACAACACCGCAAAGTTATTGGTCTAAAAATTTAATTTATTTAATTAATAATAAATTAGATATAATATTGCTATGGGTGCATTGCACGATAATATCTAATATTCAAAATATATCGACGTTAATTAGGACTTTGATCAGGCCAACGCAGGACGCTACGTAACCTATTGCTATGTTGGTTTATGATCCAATGATGCAATAAATAATAAATTAAAAGAAGAGGGGGAGAAAAATTATAATACCGCGCCTCTTGCGTCTTTTTCATTTAGGAGATCTAACCGAAAATATAATTCGCATAAAAAATTAAAATTTACCGAAATTTTCGTCATATCAAAATGTTTTAGTACTATATATCTCTAATGGTATGATAAATAAAAAAATCTCCGATATTTCAAACTGTTATGCCTAAAAAATTAAGTGTTTTGGTATATATAAGCGTATCCCAAAAATATTTGGTATTTCGATATTATGATATCCGGTATTTTGAATATATCTTTCGTAAATAAATATTTTTAAAAATTAGGGTATGAAAATGTATAAAAATTTCGCATGAAATGGTATATAAAATTTTTCGATTATTAAATGGTATTGTCTGAAAATTTGACATGATAAGGTATCTTGAATTTTTGCATTACGGTATATACGGTATGAAAGCGTTATAATTTTTTGAATATAATTTTTTTTTTAATACGAAATACAACATGATTCGATATTTTTTGATAAACACTATGGTATAACACACCTAAATATAAAACACAATTAAATTTGTAAATAATAACTACCATCATCATGTTTAAAAAATCTAAGACTATGAAATGAAACGCAAATAAATTGAATAACTCAATGGTAGCTACCCAAATTAAATTATGCATGACTGACGTGATTAAGGACAACAAGGGAAGGCATTACAAAAAAATACGCGTTTTACCAACATATTTTTTTAGCGATAACACTTGCTTTAATGTGGATTAAATGATTATCATGATTTTTCTCATCGGTGTTTTACTAAATCCATTAAATTTAGTGTGAGAATAAACTTCCGTTGGTAACAAAGTACTACTTGGTTAACGAACAGAATAATGAAAAATTAATTAATATAATTAATCTGATTTAATTAGATTAGTAAAAGCAGTCGATAAAAACAAATCTAGTTAGTAACTTGGTAGATTAATGTCGGTCGGTGAGCCGTTGGTAAAAGCGTCGGTAAAATACATCGATAATCCATTGATAAATATTTTAGTTGGTAATATATGTTTAGTAATTTCTTGTGTCGGTCACTAAAGTAATTAGTTGGTAAAATTAATCGAGAATCCGTTAGTAATTCTTTCGTTTACCCAACCACTTTTCATCGATATTTCCTTAGCATTCGTTGATAATATTAATTTAAATATATATTTTTTTTTCCTTTCCTGCCCAAATAATATGTTGAATTAAATTCATCATCTAATGTCATAAGTTTCCTAATTCATTTGCTATGGTTAAACGACAAGTTCATTGAAACAACGGAAACAAGAATGAAATTGCATATAACTTTGCCTACAATAATGAAAAACACACACAGATAGAACAACACTAAAAGGTTTTCGGAAAGAGCAACAAAATGGAGATGATGATTCCACAATTTCCTAATTTTAGCATAAGAAACATTCCCATGATTAGAACTAAGATGATAAAACAATTATATATGCTTGAAAATATAGGTTATAGTTAACTTGACAATCAACTAAAAATTTTACTGTTAATGTGCATTTGGATGAAACTTTTCTATGGTTGTTGGAATAAGTAGTCTTGCTTAAAATGGTCACCTCAAAATGATATTGTATTCCCCATACAATTTATTTACTTGTTAAGTTATTGTTGATACCCGTGCCATAACTTAGTGAAAATAACATTTCAACAATAACATTTTGCTATTTAATCGAATGGAAGAATTTTTTTTGAATAATATTTTAATTATACATTAAAAAAAAATGCATTTTCAAGAAAATTAATAACACATATCCATCGTTTTTCCAAAACATTCTAGTCAAAGATAAAAGTTATAATTTAGATGTATTAAATTTTTTATTTTTTAAATGTGTATGTAATTATGTTTTTATTTTGATGTTATAAATATATGTATTTTTTTTTATGTTTTTTTTGTTTTAAAATTTTATTTTCTTTATTTTTTATTATTATTCATTAGCCCGGGGCCGGATATATATTCCAACTCCGCCACTAGGCGTGATACTTTAAAATTTAATTTATAAAGTCTCACCTCCCAAATTTGGAAGCAATATCTACATATGGACTCGAAGTGAATATGATACTACATGAAAGACCAATTATAAATTTTTCTTCCAACATATGGTACCATGTTGGATTTTTCAGGAAAGGTAATATAAGCCTTCAACTATTTGGATTGGCGTGTTATGGACTATTTTAAAAATAATAATGAAAAAGTGTTAGAAAATAAACTCGGATCCATCGAGCATTTCTAATAAAATTATTACGAAGCGTGGTCATAAATCTGATTGGCCTTACCTAGGGATATCTCTTTTTGTGACTTAGCGAAATAACCCCAATACATAGTGTCTACTCTCAATATGTAAACTACTATTTTAGGTATTTTTTGGTCTTATTTTCTTGTGGACGGGTTTATCTTTTTTATAAAAAATGTGTACCCTTGTGCATTTTTTACTTAATAAAGATTTTTGGTTGATAAAAAAAAATATTACTCCTGGGTTAATCAGATTTATACAATTTTCTTATTTGGTCGTCCGTAAATTTATTCATCGCTTTATGGAAACATACACTTTATATTTATCTTCCAATTACATTCACAAACAATCACTTTTATTATAAGTAGATTCCACAATGATATAATCTTTCTTTTACTTTATTTTTTTACTCTGTTTTTTAAAAAATCCTATGCTCAAAAAGGTTAGGTATAAATATTGTGGAGCCAGATAATTAATATAAAAAGTATCATGTTTTATACTATAAGTTTGTGATTAAATTATATATATATATCTATTTTAATAGATAAAATTGTATGAGCGATTTCATCATAAGAGATGTTATAACTTAACATAAATCAATATTTCGTCTCTAAAATATTAAAAGCATCAATCGTAAATTATGTAAAATCTCACCGTAACAACTACCACGAACTTGTTTTTTTTTCTATATATATACCAATCATATCTCCGACATATGTGATTTATATTCAATTACTTTATTCATTTGTCCAAAATAATTAGTCCTAATACTAACTAATTAATTAGCATAAACTTTTTATTAAAAAAACTAATTAATTATGCACGAGCTCCTCGACATATGTGTATTCAATCATATTTTTTAAAATTAAAAATCAAGACGAATAACAATAGTACGTAACCGATGAAATTACTATAAATTGTTACCCAAATTAATCACAAAATTCAGTTATGATTATAAGAAAAATACAAAGCTTAAAAAATGGCGGAAGCAAAAGAAAGTGATCATTGATCATGTCCCCGGATGGATAACATTGTTTGAAGACGGCTCCAAGTGGACGGACTTGGGCCCACCTGAGCCAAGTTCGTGGTCGAGGCGGTGCCGCCCGCCGACCCGCTATCGACAACGTTGCCGTCGCTGACCTCGCCGCCCACGACGGCCTTAAGTCCAGGTTACCACCCGGAAACGCATAGAAACCATTTGGAAAAGCTGCCAATTCTTTACACTTTCATGGGGGGTGGTTTTTGCGTCAGCAAAGCTGATTAGTTCATGTATTACACCGTGTGCACGCGCCTCGCGCCATTGAAGACTAAAACCGTTGTCTTGTCCTTCCTCCGTCAGGCGCCCGAGCACAGCCTACCGGCCGCGTGCGACAGCGGTTACGCCGCCCTCGTGTGGCTCCGCTCCTTCGCAAGAGGAGAGCGCCACCCATTCTGAATGATTACGCGGCCAGGGTTTTTTCTCACCGGTAATCTTGCTGGAAATTACATTTTAAATTTTTTTCTTATTTACAATCTAATAAATTTCTAAGCTATTAACTCAATCCTTTTCTTATTAAATGCCTCTTAATTAATTTTTATTTCTCCAATTTTTTTATCCCTTAATTTTTTTTTTTTAAATTCCTTTTTGTAGGAAAGTTAGAAAATTGAGATGAATAATAAGAAATTTCCTTGAATTAAAGGTGTTGTGAGAATATTGGATAGGGGTAAATTGGGAAGAAAATATTTAAACCTACAAATAATTAGAAAGCAAAAATTAGAGCTAAAATGAAATTTAATAAGGATTGACCAGTATATAATTAGTATGATATTTTTATTCTGGATAATTGCATTTTTTTTTATCCTTTATATTTGTGTACCGATTCTAATATTTGTCATAAATATTTCGACATTAAAATCAGACCTCAATGTTTACAAGTTTAGTATTTCGAATCCCTTTTACCAGCTAATGGCAAGAGTGTCATGTATTTTAATATTTTTAAAGAAAATTAAAATGTGACATCAATGGAAAAACAGAAAATTGATCTTGTAACAAAAAAAATAAAAGCATTTTTTTTTATAAAATGTATTATCGAATTGATTCATTCGGTTAGCCAAATGGACTATAATACTGATTTTATAAACTTAGAGAACTAATTCAACATCAAAATACTCAAGGGACAAAAGAAATCAAAATTGATACAGGTTAAAAGAGAAGAAACATATTCTCTTTTACTATATAAATGATTATGAATGTTTTGTTTCACACAGGTGACAACTCCGGCAACTTGCTTATAGTCCATGGTGGCGGCGCGTGTGGGAAAGAAACCCTGACCCTCTTCGACTCGCCGGAGAAATTCCTATCCGCACCGACTTCTGCCGCTCGCAGCCAGTCGGAGCTAGAACCGGAACGCCGTTTCTAACATTAAACATGATGGACGGGTTCCTAACAATGGCGCTACCGGTGGGGCCGCAAGGACCATCCCATAACCGCGTGCCCGATGGGAGCGGGTGCCACCGCTGCAGGGCTCACTTGCTGCCGCCATATCTTTACTGGGTGCTTCGATCATGACCTGATAAAGGATACTGAAATAAGTTTTGTAAAAGCCATGAAAAAGGCTGGTAAAAGTGGAGATGTTGATGAACAATGGCGTGGGATGAACAATGGCGTGGGACATAAAGCTTTTATCTTAACAAGAATGCTGTTGATAAGAACCTAAAATTGGTGAGGAGAGCGAAGAAATTGTTTAAGGATCAAAAGAGTTTATCGGCCAGTTCCTTCCGGAGTCTCTCCTTTGCTTTTGATTGACATTGGACCCGCATACGTGCATGTGAGCGATTTAATGAAACTCTTTAGCTCTCTGCCCATAACTCCGCTCCCTCTCGTTTACCTTCCAAACATGATTCGCGGGTTGTGATTGGTTCAACTTGGAGAGACTCCGGGTGAGCGAAATCTTCTACCAACCTTTGGATCCTCTTTGGATTAATATGTCCCAATCTTAGATCTTGGTAAATTAATACCATTCGCGTCGATGAATATTTCTTTTATCGGAAACAATTGATGTGTTATAGGATCCATTTAAGTGAGTGGTGTGCCTTTGATAATTGTATAGAGATTATTAACGACGTTATGGCGAGATAAATTTATCATAAAGAAATGGTAACAACTTTATCAAAAGTAACCCGAATATCCATCAAGGTAAGTTTAAAGCGAAATTAAATTCTTTTTCTAAAACTAGGAGCGTAAAGAACATCTCTTAAAATTAAAACTACGTCTTGAAAAGGCAGGTGCATATACATTTTGCTTGTTTGCCACTCTCGTAGCATCGCCCGATGTGATGAGGATCTCATCCCACTAAGTTGCGGGTTGGCTTGAACAAAAATAAACAAACATGATCGGTGGATCCCGTATCAACTTCTGTGAATGAGAAGTATCGTCGCTAAACAAGTTTCAACAACTAGTCTTGCGTGAAATTACCTTTCTTCCCTTTTGGGGTTGGAGCAGCCAAACCTCCATTGTCCTTACATTTGTTGAAGCCTTCCTCTTTGGATTTTCCTTGACCTGCACAAGCATTCCTCGTCTTACCATTGTCGCCCAGCAGCGGTTGGTTTTATTGCTTATGGCTTTTGGTCCTCTTCTTCTTCTTGCCTACCCTTGGCTTTAGAAGATGAAGATGGACCACTGTCGATTCAAAGCTTGAGTTTGTGCCCCATCAGCGTCTGCCCGATAAAAGTTTACTTTAAATCGGTATAAGCGGGCCAAGTCTCCAAAACTTTTTTAGGCGAGAAAGTGGAGTAGCAAATTGTCACAGGTCTCTAGATCATAATCGCACCCAGATCCTCAAGTTTGTTCGGATGAGCCATCAACTTTGAGGACATAATCCCTTACGGGGTTGCCTCCACCATTTTATTGATATCTCTCGCAAGGTGATCGTGAGCCCGTGTTTTTGACTTCATCGATTTAGCTCATTTGAATTTTGGTGTGTCAGAATCCACTTTTGCTTTTTATGCGATTAGGACAATCATAATTTTCGTTTCAATCAACAAAGTTTCCCATCTACAATTGTCTTTAAAGTATAATAGCGATGGATTAAAGGTTACGACATGTAGCGAAATAAATAACTATATGCATAAAAAGCAAATATATCACAAGAGTTAGATCCACGACATCATATTAAAATCTCAAAAAAAATATGAACATGCATCGACCAACATCTCAAAAGCAGTTTAAATAAACCCGTGGGGTGGGTCATTATTTAAACACGTTCAAGCAATTACAAACAAAAAAGATTTACAAACCTTTAATATCCAGTTAATAGTTGGCTCGACGACCAATATAAAATTGGCCGGGACTTGATTGAAGTATATGCATATCAATTTTATACCTAAGTAATAACCATGATTAAATCTGAATTATTATTTCACTTTGAGCAGGCCTGCGTGGGAGGGTCATCGTGCATTAATAATAATTCACAATCGTCCAGTTTGGAATTTATTCATGTAAGCATAAATTTGACGGAAATAAAATTGAGGAATTTCTCGAAAAAGAATTCACAAATAAATAAATCATGGAGGTGAAATTAATTCAATTTTATTATCCGGAATAAAATTTTCAATTAATTGTTTAAAAGCATACTTAGTAATTTTAGAAGGTGAATTTTTCCCAAAACATATTCTCATGCGTCATATTTAAACCAATTTAAATAAGCACAAAAAAAAATGCAAAACATCAAAACAAAAATTAAACACATTGGGCACATATCCGATGAGTCACGGTTAATTTTGTCATATCTTGATCTCGAAATACGTCTTCATAGCGCCCGCCGTTGGTCTGAAAAGCTCCCGCTTGGCCCGTCTTTAAAAAAGCGCCTCGTCAAACCCGTCATCGACGACTCATGGCGGGTCGGATGCCGCCTACACTCCCCGCCCGTGTCGTCGGCGCCCGTCGTCTTGCAAAAAGCCCCTTGCCGCGTCACCAACGGCCTTCGGCAACCTCGGCCCGAGATCTCGGTAAGCGCGCCCTACGCCCCTGCCTTCCCCGCCCATCTGAATCCACTTTTGTGCCACATCGCCCTCTTTCTCGCCTCATCCGCCTTACTCTTGACTTCTACTTACGCTGGCGCGTCACTTGCGCGTATGGCAATGCCTCGCTTTCCGTCGCCTTGTTCGGCTGCCGGCCTCGCCCTTTTTTCCATTATTGCACTAACGCGTCCAGCGTCGCGCTCTTGCCCGCCAGCACGTTCGGCGCCGCGCCCGGCACCGCGCGAGTTTTCGGATCCCGTCTTTTAATTCTTCGTCTTGGCGCCGTTTACCGTCCGGTTCTGATTTATTTACAAAAATAAATAAACTGATCTGGTAGTCTATTACGTTGAGCGAATCAAACAAATTCAATCTACTAGATGGATTTCTCCAAAAGGCAAAAGCATTCGAGCGAATAAATTAAAAACCACAATTTATATGCATGCATAAATATGAACATTCATCAAATACCGTGTGATTGGATCGCCAAAAAAGATCTGGCAATTCTCTTATCGATTTCAAATTTAATGAAAATTAAATCAATTTAAAAAATTCATGGCAGCAAGGCTACGATGCGATTGTTGAAATTAATTGCGGGATCTGTTAGGGATGAATATTTAAATAAAATTTAATTCTAACAATTATTACTAGCATGAATTAATCTATATTAATTCAAATAATAATTCAACAAATCATCGTACATAAGCGATTCACATAAATCCTGCAGCATGCGGAATTGCTACGGATATATGTGAACTAACCTCTCCGGAGTGACAGATTGAGAAGATGGATCCAGATTCACACGAACACACCAAAAAGTCTTCTCAAGTATTCCGCACATACATTCCACGTCAAATTGGATGGAACTATGAACAATTTAACAAAAAGAAAAAATAAAATTATGTTTACCACCTTTGGTTTCTAATTTTCCAACATGTAATTGCACACTTTCGCGATTGAGGTTTTGAAAATCTACTAATCTGTCTGGCGTTAAAATATTTGATATTTTATCGTATTTGATATTTTCAAAAAAACCATTTTTTAAACCGGCACCGGGATGAAACATTCATCCCTATTTATAATGAG